>MU399509.1:367229-670909 GCA_022578845.1 Hypoxylon cercidicola
TATCTAATCTTTCAAAAATTTAAAAAAATCTAAAAAAAATAAAAAAAAAATAAAAAAAAAAAAAAAAAAAAAAAAAAAAAAAAAAAAAAAAAAAAAAAAAAATTTATCTCCAAGGATTGGTTTAAATGTCGTGTTTCCTATCGCAACAGGTAATTGCCAAGCACGGCCTCTGCGATTCTCCTCTCCTACACAAGAGCCATCTTTTTCGTCGTATCATTTACCATCTGAGATCTGCAGGAGAAGGCGACAACGTTTTACTACTTCTTAACTACCACTTAGCTACCTAGGTCTCATCGATGGATTCGAATTATGACATATGTAGCTGATGGGCACTATGAATCAGTATGAAATAGATATTATACGGGTGAGGTCTTTTATTCGAACACTCTATGCAAACCACAGCCGAAGCTACAACATCGGAATCAAAAACAGGCCACTCCTCGCAAATACTTGTGTAATATTTCGTAAAGATAGGTACCTAGGTAGGTAGGTAAAGACGTAAGTTCAAGATAGTAAGTTGATCATACGTTTGATGGTTGTCGAAGCTATATATACACCAACGCCTCCCCCGCAGAAACTGAGCCGCAACCCCAGACGCCAGATTGCCGAAAAGGGGGCGCCGACACGCGTATTCAGGCAGTTCCGGGTTGACGGCAACAGAGCAACCCCGACCCCACGTGGGAACACTGTAACCCTCGCACCTTGTACGTGGCTAGAAAACAAGAGTAAAATAGAAAAATTCCATGCCAAATGCGAAAGAAACTGAAACGGCGACGCAAAACGATACAAGTCCAATATCTCCCTTGATAAATATCCTACTAGCTAACGCCGGCACCTGCAGCTTATAGAGCTAGAGTATCTGGGTTTCCTCTTCTAGCTACTGTCCTGCCTAGAAATCATTCCTTAATCCGCTGTCCGTAGTTTGAGGGGCGACAAGTTCACCTACACACGCGATCACCACGGAGCGATGCCACCCACCCGCTACGAGGGCCGAGACGTCGACCCGACGCCCCTAGGGGAGCCCCTGCCGTTCCCTTTCTCGACCCAGGTAGCTCCGAACCGGCTCATGAAGGTAGCCATGACGGAACGCCTGGCCAGCTGGGACGCGGACGACATAGCGGCGAGCGGGATACCCACGCAGCAGCTGCTGAACCTATACGGGCACTGGGGCGACGGGGGTTGGGGCATCATCGTGACGGGCAACATCATCGTGGACCCGACGCACCTCGAGGCGGCCGGCAACATGATCGTCGCGGACGGGGAGCCGTGCTCGGGCCCGCGCTTCGACGCGTACCGGCGGCTGGCCGCCGCCGGGAAAAGGGGCGGCTCCGTCTTCCTCGCCCAGCTCAACCACCCGGGCCGCCAGACCGAGGCCGCGCTGCAGCCCGACCCCGTGTCAGCGTCCGCCGTACAGCTGACGAAAGGGTACGGCGCGATGACCCTGTACGCGAAGCCGCACGCGGCGACGGAGGCCGAGATCGAGTCGATCAAGTCCGCCTTCGTGCACGCCGCCGTGTACCTCGAGAAGGCCGGCTTCGACGGCATCCAGGTACATCATTTTTATACATCTTCATTCGAAGCCCTGCCCCACGAATACACGAACGAGTACTAAAGGCATCGTAGCTGCACGCCGCGCACGGGTACCTCCTCGCCCAGTTCCTCTCCCCAACAACCAACAAGCGCAACGACGCCTACGGCGGCCCCCTCCCCCACCGAGCGCGCCTGATCACCGAGATCGCCGACGGGATCCGCGCCGCGACGGGCGCGGCCTTCGTGCTCGGCATCAAGATCAACAGCGTCGAGTTCCAAGCCGCGGGCTTCACGACGCAAGAAGCGGGCCGGCTGGTCGAGCTGCTGGAAGCGCACGGCTTCGACCTGGTGGAGCTGAGCGGCGGCACGTACGAGGCGCCGGGGTGGCACCACCGGAAGGAGAGCACGCGGCGGCGCGAGGCCTTCTTCCTCGAGTTCGCGGAGCGCGTGGCGCCGCACGCGACGCGCGCGCGGTGCTTCGTCACCGGCGGCATCCGCACCGTCGGCGGCATGGCGGACGCGCTGGCCGGCGGCATGGCCGGCGTGGGGCTGGGGCGGCCGGGGGCGGCGGAGCCGCGGCTGCCGCGGGAGATCCTGGCGCGCGGCCGCCGGGGGTGCGTCCGGCCGCTCGTCGGCGACACGGACGTGCTCGGCGGCGAAGACGCGTGGGGCTTGGGGGCCGCGATGGCCGGTGCGCACATGCTGCAGATGAGCCTCGACCAGGAGCCCATCGACCCCTCGGACCGGGCCGCCGTCGACAGCTTCCGGAAGGGGTTTGCCGCGTGGGTCGAGGCCTTCGCCACGAGGTCGGGGAGAGACGTGCTCGACCATGTGAGGGTCGAGCCGGCGGTTGTAAGGCCGTATGGGGCGACGGAGGCGCCGCAGGCTTGAGGACGGGCATTTCGAATCATTGACGTGTTGTTCGTGCTTGGAAGAAGGTAGGTACCTAAAACCGCACTTGAAATTAGCAGTAGAATCATTACGTTGATGAGAAACGTTCTAGAGCTTCAGCTGATGGATATCATAAATAAAGCCTCCTATCCCTGTAAGTGAAAAACATGACAGATAGGCCCGGTTGGTTTATAACAACAATATGAATCGGCTTGGGAATGATTTCTTCGGCATAATTAGGTATATGGACTTCGCGTCATCAATTCGTTCGATCTGGCAGGCAAGTCTTGCCAGCCGTGACTTGTTGATTCAACGTGCTTTTAGGTGAATGCTTAAGTACATAGGGCTAGCTATTTTGCTAGCTTTTGATGCGCGCCATCTCGCAATATAGCACACGACCTTGCTCTTGAGCTCCATGTACGATGGGCAGCTGGATTGGTTCAGCAGGTATCGATCGACGCAGGGATAGTAGGTGTTGACAATCCTAACACTACCCCATATCTTGATCCCCAAACCAAGGGTAGCACGTCTCGATGGACGCCGAGCCACTGTAACAAGATTCGCTGCTGACTTCAGGGCGAATAAAACCCCTGAAAATGGCCTCAAGCCGTAAGGAACCCTTATTGGACATTGATACTTCCGTCAAGAGGGCTGTTTCGAGTCGACCGTCGACCGTCACCTCTCCTCTGACCAAGTTAGGCTTTGATGTTGTAGGGGAATAAAGGTCCTCTGGAGCATTGTGTTCCGACCTTTTCAAGCGGTCAATTACGGTGAGCATGTACGGATTTCTCCCGGCTGAGGTTTCCTGTACCGTTACAGTTGTAGATTAGTTGTCGGAGCTCGCGCTGGACCACCCCTTAAATGGGCAGACGAATTCTTGAATAGACTTTGCCAGATGTAAGCTTCGCTAAGCAAAAGTTCTATATCTTTCTCTGTCCAGTCACGAGTAGGTAGTGCCTGTAGGAACATCATAATCTCCTGGAAATCCATCTTGACAAGCTTGGACGACCATTTGACTAGGAAGGCCGCGCACACATATAAGTGGAATTCGGAGAAGCCTTGTTCTTCGGCCTAAATGCGGTTAGCAAGCAATACGACAGGTTTCTACATGAGAACACCTACTAGGTAAGTATCCCACATCCGAATAGTATTTCGGACACTTATCTCCCTCATAAGAAGGCAATTCATCCAGCGGAAGCTGAACTGAATAAATTCGATATGCTCTCTTTCAAGGTGCTTTGCAAGTCCTTCATCGATCCTAGCAGTCAGATCTCGAAGCGCAGCGACCTGCCGTTGAATGCCAGGTTGAGCAACTATGTAATGATCCTGGATTCCGTCAAGGAGTTTCGTAAGGCACCAAAAGGAGTCGGCTTCCACCGCATCAAGCACTGCTTTGGGTAACTGCCCTGGATCCATGCCGCTTTCAATATTGCAATCTGTGATGTAGGCGCCTAAAAACACCTGCCAGAAAGGAGTAACCAAGTCGTTGATCCCTTGTACATATCCGCTTGCCGGATGCCGAATTGCCCAGAGATATAGAATTCGTTCTAACGATCGTTGTGTTGCTTCGTAGCTGTAGAGCTCGATATGGGGATTAGTCCTGGGTACGTCGATACTAATCTGATGCCAGATCGCCTCGTCCAGACCTCTCGACCTGCCGCCGGAGGCAGAATTGGTGCCTCCTCGTTCAAAAGCTTGGCGTACTCCGTCGAGATATTCCTTTCGCTTTCGCTCCAGTGTTGCGACGCGCCTTTCGCTGCTGGTAGGTAAATAACTTAGAAGGAGTTGCCAGGTCATGGCCCGGACCTCTTCAGGGACACCGCCCCATGCTAAGGCTCTGAGGTCCGTCAACGGTATCGTGCTAGCCTGGAGAATCTTCTTGAACTTGTTGATCTTTGTTATACGAGAATTTATGGCATCGATTTCCTTGGGAGTCGCGTTGGCTGGGGTCGTGGGATGGTCAATAAGATGTAGAGCATTGGCTGGGTCTGTACACGATTAGCTACGAGGACAATCTTGGGTGATGAATGGAGTTAACCTTTAAGGATATCTTTGTATTGTGGCCTAAGAATCTTTCCTTCGCTCTTCTTTGGCATTGGGTAAGTTGGCGCCGGTCGCTCGATAGCTATGTCAGCACTATTTGAGTATCGCCTATTAGAAAAGCTAAGCGCAGATTCGAGGGTCGTGGGTTGGGCATGCAAAGAAACGCTGCTTTGGGCCGCTGCTGCCCGTCGAGTTCGTCGCTTCATATTCGACAAGCTTGGAAGGCCGAAGTCGTCTCCATCGTCGTCTTCATATCCAAACATATCCTCTCCCTCTGGCATTTCGAGGTCTCCAACTTCCCAATCTTGATTCGTGTTCGATAGGAAACTGAAATACGACTTGAGTGGAGGTGATGACAAGCCAGACGAGGGTTTTGGTGGTGGCGTAACAACGTCGCTAGTTCGGGCCTTATGTGAAGACGAAGAGGGAGGAGTTCGTGGTCGCGATGACGATGAGCCAGAGAGGTTCCTAGTGTGCGATGCCAAGTCAGCAACGAGGCTACACCGCAAGCTATTCTGAGAAGCGTACAGGTTATCGAACTTGAGCATGTCCGCGTGAGAGTAGGAAGCCCCAACGACAAGGTTTGGATCTCGACCTGTTCTCTTTGGGGTACTTTCGCGTTGGATACCCCAAAATGGTGAAGCCGACCTACTTGAGCCTTGGTTAATATCGTTCTGAGGGTGAGTTTCGCCCGCAGAGCGCAGAGAGCGGCGTGTAACCTACTCGGTCCTATCTGTCAAGGAGAACAGTTCAAATCAGCAAACTTTTCTCTCTTGGTGTCAATATGAGCGCCAGTCAAGCGCATGAAGATACCACTAGTAGACAAACAGCAGCACTTACCGACTTGAATCATTTCCTACGTCATCGTCAATATCAACTAATGCTTTGTCGAAGCCGACTTGGAGCAGAGCTTACCTGTTGGGATGGCGGCTTCTTGCCGCTGCCCGAAGATGAGAACATTATAATAATCGTTCGCAATCGATCATGGCCACATGGTTATTGGTAGGTATGAAGCATCCTCTTAGGTAGGTATCTAGGATGGCGTGTTGTATCAAGCGACGGCAATGCATGTGGATCTACCTAAAGTGTAGGTTGATGGGAGCTAATGCAATTGAGCGCCACAATGCCCCTCGACATGTAAGCCACAACTCAAGCCTCGGCAATGAGCATGCCACTGCAAAAACTAGGTACCGGCTGTCAGCTTTTAGGAGGTATGTACCTATACCTAACATACATGTACCTACCATTTGCCTCCTACCAGTGTACCTGATAAGAGCGACTAATAGATCACTCCGTCACAACTTGTCAAAGACTACAATGTAACATGTCTCTTGTGATTGAGGTGTGTACCCGTTCAATATTACATGTTCATACTACATGTCAATGCAACGTGAAGCTAGGGAGGCGGATAAATATAAAAGGGAGCCAGACTGCGAGTCCTGAAGTACCTAAGAGTCAGTACATGTAGGTACGTAGTGCTTCAAGCTCGTGCTTTGACCCCCTGTGGCGTTAGTGATCCCCGTGTGTCTATTAGGCGTTAGCGTTGTGAATCAACGGCTTACCCCACACAGCGTGCTGTAAAGCTACAGCTGATTGGATAGCGCTAAACAATGGTACGTGCCCGTGCCACTGGAAGGTCCGAGCTTTCTAGAGTTTGCCCGCCGCTGAGCTCGCGTCTCTCATTGGCTCCCCATTTCTCATGGGCCTTGTTGCTGTATCAATTCAGAAGGCTGCAATTCTTTTTTCGCATCTTCTCTCATTTTATTCATCGACTTTCTTCGTCAATCGCCCACATAACAACACTCTTCTCACCCCAACTTACTTCGGATTCTTGTATTTCTGATTTCTCCCTCCGATATTAATATTGATCAAACTAGCCTCTATTCTTCCGTTCCATCTCCGATCGAATCCAAGTCAAATTCGCTGCATCTTCGAGTCTCCCCAATCGCATTTATCAACTCGACTATAGCATCAACGATGGCTGACGCGGAGAACTTCGAAGATGACCTCTTTGCCGATCTGTATGTATAATCCGGAATGCGATGCTCAATAGAATTACATACGACTCTCTTATCAATCCAATACATTTCTATTCCATCGCAATTTTGTTAACTGGTTCTCCATAGTTACGATGACAATGAACCTGCGGCTGCGCCGGTCCCATCTGCACCTGCTGTTCAGGCTGCCACCACTTCTGCCCAGTCGAAACCTCAACCGTCTATAGAAGCACACACCCGACTCGAGCCCGATCAGGCGCCCAACGATGCAGCTGCTATGGGCGAAGAGAATGTAGCATACGACGATACCTACCAGGATGAAGTGTACGATGACGACGATGACGTCGACTTTAATCTGGGTAACGATCAATCTTCTGTGACCGCCACTACCAATGCCCAGCCTCAACATGAGGAGTCCACTCCGACGTATCATGGTTCGCGCTCATCGGGTGCTAAAGAAGACGGGTAAGTACATTTGATTTAAATCCATCTGTTTTGCATCCAAATATTTTTGCTAGTCGATGAGCTCTAGAAGAGCCCTGTCATGTCTCGCCCGCCTATGAAAGCCAGATCAAAGCAGTTTTCAAAATATGCTCTTGTGCTCAAAGCATGCAACATGGGAGTCGCAAATGTCCTGGATTGGACTTTAGACAGTCGAAAGGGGGTGTGCTTTGGTACACTAGGGCTCTAGCCAGAAGGACTGATGGACAAGAGAGCTGTTTGCTGTCTCGCTAGCTGTCTCCGAAGGAAAGATTTGGTGATGGGATCTACCGAGTCGGCCAGCATTCGGTTACATAGCCAAGGGAAGCACTTCAACCGTCCGGATCTTGAGGGTACATCACGGGAAAGGGAGAGATGAAGACAAGGGATGAACCACTCCCCTGCCTTGAGAAAAACCCCACGATAAAAGGTCCCGACTATAGTCAGTACAGAGCATCACTACTACCTTTTATAGCCGTTCGTCAAAGATAGGCTCATAAAGCCTAACGAAGTACTATTGCCCTGAAGGCTGTAACAAGAAAATGGGCAGCGAATAGCGCTCGAGGTCATTACCTAGCTTGACGATAGCAAAGATACGAGAAAATTCGACATTTCAGACCTCACCTGCCGTATCTTCCTTTGTTGAGCAGTGCTGTCTAGCCTTGCTCTTCGAATTACAACAAGCGCCCATGCACCATCGCCTCATTTGAAATGCAGAGCTTCGCACACACAACACTACTCGTTATGGACATGCCTAGGAGCCAAGAGGAGGATTATATTCCTCTGCCCCCTGATGACGAAGACTCTGAACATGGTGGGGGGTTTCTAGACATGCAGCCACCCGTTACTCAGATCTCTGATCGTCCGGCTGAGTGCATAGATGAAGATCGAAGGTTAGAGGACTGGCTACCAGGGCTTATCGCGAACCACACATAAGCATACCATCATGTTTGCCAGCTGACAATCATGGGCGCACAAGCTGCATATACTGACAGATCTGTTTTTCTTTTGTTTTCTCTTAACCTGACTGGCATGATGCGCATCGTAATCATTTCCGGTGTAGTTGAGGCTAACCGCCAGTTATATACAGAAAGATGTTCATTGGTGGTCTCAATTGGGAAACAACCGATCGTAAGGAATCCTCATACAACTAGTCTCGTACGAATTATGTTGCTAATATTATTAGAATCGCTCCGTGATTACTTCTCCCAGTTTGGCGAGGTGACCGAGTGCACCGTTATGAGAGACGGCGCTACTGGCCGCTCGCGTGGTTTTGGATTCCTCACGTTCAAGGATCCCAAGACTGTGAACATCGTTATGGTCAAGGAGCATTTCCTGGACGGTAAAATCGTAAGTTGGATCTCGTACCTACTATTCCCGAAGCGTTGTATGTTGATATCCTGCCTCTAGATCGACCCGAAACGAGCTATCCCGCGCGACGAACAGGAAAAGACGAGCAAGATCTTCGTCGGAGGAGTAAGCCAGGAAACCACCGAGACCGATTTCAAGGATTACTTTGCTCAGTTCGGTCGAGTGGTCGATGCTACCCTCATGATGGATAAAGATACAGGCCGGCCTAGAGGCTTCGGATTCGTCACTTTCGAGAGTGAGGCCGGTGTCGAAGCCTGCCTCAACACGCACCTGGAGATTCATGGAAAGCCTATTGAGGTTAAGAAAGCTCAGCCTAGAGGCAACATGCGCGAAGAGGAAGAGGCTTCGAGACGCGGCAAGTTCAGAAAGGGTGCCATGGAGGAGCAAGGTGGCAATCAGAACCAGATGAGCAACCAGATGCCCCAAGGCGGTATGACCCCTCAGGTCATGGCTCAGTACATGCAGAGAATGCAGCAATACATGGCCATGATGCAGCAGCAGATGAGCATGAACCGCGGCATGGGTATGGGAGCTATGAACCCGGCCATGATGCAAATGATGCAGATGCAGCAGATGCAACAGATGCAGCAGCAGATGAACCAAGGAGGTGGAGGCCCGAATTCCCCAAACAACCCGATGGCAGCAATGGCGAACATGACCCCGGCTCTCATGCAACAGATGCAGCAGCAGATGCAGCAGCAGATGATGGGCAACGGAGGCGCCGGCCAGGGCCAGAATCAGGCCGAAGGGAGCCAGCAAGGTTTCAACGATTTCAACCAGCGCGGTGGTAGTGGTGGTGGCAGCGGCGGTGGTCGACGTGGCGGCCGGGGCGCATATAATCAAGGCTATAACAACGTGGGCGGCGGAGATCCGACTTCTTGGGAGGGTATGTACGACGACGTGCCTCAACCTAACTTCAACCAAGGAGGCCGTGGAGGATTCCATCGGAACCGAGGTGGACATTCAGCGAGCCCGGGCCCTGTCGATCCCAACCATGCACCGCCCGCCAACGCACCTACCGGACCTAAAAACGCCGGCAAGCCCGGCGCGAATTATCGTGGAGGAGGACGAGGAGGAGGTAACTGGGGGTTTCATCCCTATGGTCGCTAGCAGCGCTAGAGAGGTGCAATATGCTCCAGTACTCTCTTACCCCCCCCTATATTCGTGCCTACTAGGAATGAGGAAAGCCGAGTAAGCTTTCGCGAGCTCACGAGTAGATGACGTCTCATCATAATACGTTCCTGTGCGCCACAGACGACAATAACCGCCGTCACATATCGACCGTCTTGTCACCGCGAAACGTTGCAAACGATATTCCAAGACCGTTTGCCTGTAACTCGACACACTACTCATTCACGCTTGCTATTATTATTATTGCAGTTTCGCACTCGAGGGCATCCGCTAAGGACATAGTCAACCTTATCGGACTTTGCGGAGAGATTGGATCTCGTGGCGCGGGTTGAGCTGCGACACGTTGAGCTCGGGGGCATTGATGTAATGTGGTTGCGGACTCTACATATCACCAACATAGGGATTGATATGCGAACCCAACCTTGTATGTTAGGAATTCACCTGCGCTCTATAGAGAACTCGCTATACATTACACAATACCATTGCCTTCATGATACGTAAAGGTGGCATGCGAAGTTCAAAATTACTTAGCCAGTGATATTTGTTGGATAGGTCTAATAACTCTCCACACCTCAGTCATCCTTGGCCATTTTGGCCTATTTAGGAGGGTGTAGAAAGCGGGAGCCTAATCCTACCTAGATAATTCATCCCAGGCAACCGATTTCAACTACAATAAAACATCACTATTCTAATATATCAACACACTCAAACTACCTACAGCAAGTATGTCTGCGCCACTAGAGACATTTGAACTGTTCGGCCAACTTCCTTATGAGTTGAGACGGCTTATCTGGGACTATTCCCTCGATAGCTTCCCAGCTAGATTATTCCAAGTCAGCTGCACCAACCGGTTTCCCTACAGGGCTCAACCCGAGTCGCCACCGATAATACAGGTATGCCACGAATCCCGCGCTGCTGCCGTATCGTATTACGCTGCCCACGGATACCAGGGCCGGCGTGACGTCCATGCGTTATCGGCCTCGAGATGGTTTCATCCCGAAAAGGATATCCTGTATTTCACGAAATGGCAGGCGCCCAGCAGCGATCTGGAGCACATGCTGGCGAGGCTGGGCTCCGAATATACAGACTACTGCTTCGACAGCGTCCGCAACGTCGCGTTCCACCACGGGGTGCTGAGCAGCACCTACAACACCATGCAGACCCTACGGCAATTCTACCGTCTCCTACCGTCCGTAGATACGATATACTGGCTGGTACCTCGGTGCTTCCCGAGCGTCAGCGACATGGCAGAGGAGCCGAAGGCCTACGGGACCACACAGATACCGGACTCGTTCGCCCACTTGTGCTATGTGGAACGGCGGGACATCGACGGCCCCCATCCTGTGCACAGGGGATGGCGGGAGATAAGGGAGCAGCTTGCGAAAGATATCCGCTCGATGGCCGAGAGCGGTAGGATACCGAGGGAGCCCGAGGTGCTGGGGATCTTCTTCGTCAGGTTCGTGTGCTCTAGGCTCGTTGGGCGAGTACGATCAAGCCCGGGATGACCTGGAAAATAACGGGTAGATGGTAGAGCGGTTAACCCCAGGAACAATCGACCACTTAATTATAGGTACTAAATTAAATATACTGTATTTGCATGAGTATTTAAAGCGTACTCACTATTTTAACCGCTTGGAGGATGAACTGTTTCCTGATTTGCGTGACTCCAAGTTGAGCTTTTAAAATCAAGATAGTAATAAGAGACCTCTTGGGAACCAACGTTTACATTCAGAATTAATATACAATATCTAAAGTGTAACATTAAATCTGGGATCATAGGAAACCTGCGATGCTGGAAGGTATACTATTTATATATTGCTCTGTCCCTTTTTAGTCTCTATAAAGCCGCGTGAATCCACCTTCGGGCGGTTGAAGCCAGTTCCGCTCGTCATACTTGGTGCCCTCTCCCTCGATCACATGGAACGTATAGATGATGCGTCCCTTCTGGCTCAGGTTCTTCTCGCTCTTGTGGAGCAGATTGCCGTGTATCAAGACCAACGACCCGGCCTTGACCTCGCCCATCTTGTATTCCCCCTCCTCCGCGCCCTGCCCCTTCTTCTCCTCCCCGTAGCTATCGCCGGCCGGGAACCGGGGCCCGTCGTTATCCATAAAGTCGGTCCCCCCGCCGCTCCCGGCGCGCACGAAGCGCTGCCGCACGGGCGCCCACCGGTGGCTGCCGGGCAGGAAGCTCAGGCAGCCGTTCTCGACGGTGGCGTCCTCGAGCGCGTACCAGAAGCCGACGGCGCTGGGCGGGTCCGTGTAGAGGAAGGTGCTGTCCTGGTGCGGCGGCACGGCGCCGCCGATCTCGGGCTGCTTGCAGATGACCATGCTCTGCAGGCAGCGGGGGTCCCGGAAGCCGAGCGCGCGCGCCACCGCCGCCGGGTGGCTCTCCTTGCTGGTACCGGCGCCCAGCAGGTCCGGGTTGCGCGCCGGGTCGAGCAGGGCGGCGAAGGGCGGCGAGAGCCCGTGCAGGAAGTGGCCGATCTTGTTGATGGCGCGCTCCTTCGGCTTCGCGAGGCGGCCCGCGGCGTCGAAGGCGTCCTCCTCGAAGAAGAAGCGGATCTTGTCGCCCGACGTCAGGAAGTAGTCGTCGCCCACGTGCGCCGACTTCTCGCCCGTGCTGAACCGCGTCATCGGGTGGTCCGACAGCGGGAACCCCTCGAGCAGGGACCGCGTCTCGGCGAGCAGCGCCGACACCGTCGCCGGCGGCAGCGCGTCCGGGATGATGGCGTAGCCGTCCCGCCAGAAGGCCGCGAGCTGCTCCGGGGTCAGGCCCCCGGTCGTTTCTACGGGGTCCGACATGGTTGCGTTTTTATTATTATACAAATCGTACAGACAGGCTATAGGAAAGTGAAGTATAGTATATAGACAGGGAGCTTATAGGGTTACATCTACGAACCGATCTTGGTATCGAACTGGTTGCGGTAATACTGATCACTGATACGATGGTGGGGCGAGGGGTAATGAAGCTTGGCCTTCGAAGCTCTTGTCGATAAGGGTGAGGGGTCGGATACAGTGTGAGGCATATGGGATACAGTAATGTCTCATGGCGGTGAAAGACATAAGACAGTGTGAATCATCCGTATACAACTTGACCGACTTACCGACTTGGGGTCCTGATTTACATAATATACTTCAACACTCCAACGCCTGTACCGTCTTCATCAATACAGTATTTCCTAGTTTTTTATCCTACAAACAACCCTTACCATGAGTTCAGAGCAAGAGGTCCTCTCTGGACCGGCAGCCCCTGAGCTTTTAGATGACCGAATCTGGGTTGACGGATGCTGGGACTTCTTCCACCATGGCCATGCGGGCGCCATGCTACAGGCGCGCCAACTCGGCACCGAACTATATGTGGGAGTGCACTCGGACGAGGCCATCCTAGAAAACAAGGGACCGACGGTCATGAATCTGCGGGAACGGTACGGATAGCTCTTCCCAGATCCCACTCTGCGGAGCGTTCTGCTGATCTACTGGGCTCGAGTGTAAAGACTCGCTGCAGTCGATGCCTGTCGCTGGGTTACACGGTCCGTCGCATATGCCCCGTATGTCACACAGCTGGATTTCATAAGTCATTTCGGCTGTAAATACGTGGTACACGGCGACGACATCACGTCCGATAGCAGCGGCGAGGACTGCTACCGCTTCGTAAAGGCGGCCGGTCGCTTCAAGGTTGTTAAGCGCACGCCCAGCATATCAACGACAGATCTTGTCGGTCGTATGTTGCTTTGCACCAGAACGCACTTCATCAAGTCGCTGGAGAAGGTACTCGCTGGCGAAGAGGGTAGCGGCACTGCGGCCGAGAAGAAATCAGAGGGAGAGGCTATGTTAAATCGGATCAAACAGTATGCTACGGACGAGAGTGGGAAAAGCCCCGGCGCAGATGTGTACTTCTGGTCGGCATCCAAGGCCGCAAAGACTGAGGCTACCGAGCATGAGAAGGGCTCATTCCACCAATTACTCAAGGGCCCCGGTCCCAAACCCGGCCAGAGAGTAGTCTACGTTGACGGGGGATTCGATCTGTTTTCTAGTGGTCACATCGAGTTTCTCCGCCAAGTCATCTTAACCGAGGAAAAGCTAGCAAAGAAAGAGGGTTGGTATGATCAGCAGGCCGTAAACGAGCGCCTTGGCAAGGGCGCTGATTACGGTCCGGTATTTGTTGTTGCCGGAGTACACGATGATGAAGTCATTAACTACTGGAAAGGGGTCAACTATCCGATCATGAATATCTATGAGCGCGGCCTATGCGTTCTACAATGCCGAGTAGGTGTTTTCGTTTTTTTACACTCGGGGCGACATCTTGCTAATCGTTCTGTAGTATGTCAATGCTGTCGTATTCGGTGCGCCATTCTCGCCGACTAAGCCGTACCTCTCGAGCTCACCATGGGGTACGCCTGACACCGTGTACCACGGCCCAACCGCGTTCATGCCTCTCTCCTACGACCCGTACAGCGAGCCGAAGGAGATGGGCATCTTCCAGGAGGTCCCAAGCCACGAGTTTCAGGACGTCAACGCCGGCACCATCGTGCAGCGCATCATGAAGAGCAGAGACCTCTACGAGGAGCGGCAGCGAAAGAAGGGAATGAAAGCCGTAGGTGAAGCCGCGCACCGCCAGAGGGAGATACTAGAGGAGGAACAACGTCTCAAGGAAGAGAAGATACATTCTACTTCGTAAGCACGTGGTTCTATGGCAGATTATTAGTCGCATTCACGGATGGAGGTGAGGTGGGCATTAGAGCATTGGGTTCTAGGAAGTAATTAGGTATTCAACAAGCCTGACTCGAAAAGAGCCGTTAGATGGACGAGTTTATCAAAAGTAGAAATAGAAATATTAATTCCATTAAGCAGGTTTTATAGCTATAAACACGGTTAGTAAGCTATTCTCGAGCAGACTCAGATTCAAAAGGTCTGAAGGAATTATCTATGAATCATTTATTTATAAGACTCCGGTTATTTGGGATGACTTGAGCCTCCTTTTGTTCTCAAATTGTAAGGCAAAGGCGTATTAGTCCTCTTATGGCTCAACCCACTAAATCAGGCCATATCGGTAGAGATACTACGTGTGCGATCGTACTGTAGTCTTGTATAGCAATGGACCAGGCTACAAGGGCAGCTGGCCGTTGGCTATAGTGTTAACATAAGAAGCCCAAGGCGGATAGTAATCAAATGCATGTAAGCCACAAATGCTACGCACATCATGACATTTCCATTTCTTTCTCACATAATCGGCACGGCATGATCCATCCAAACACTTCGAAGCTGAATGTTTTTTTTTTCCGGTCATGTTATTGGGCTGATGCCGTGAATGTGCAATATGGACCTCTACTCATCCCCGAATACCAAGCCCGCCAATCTTCTAAGATTAGATGTATCGGATCCGGCAGTATGGAGCGAGTCATGGCAATGGCAAAGAAATAAGCGGTGAAGTCACCAAGTCGAACGATTGTTAGTAAGAGCCTTCATAACATAGGTGGCAGAGTGGGAGGTCGGATGTGAGAATAAGCACCTTGTCAGCTCTTTTGACAGTGGGAGCTCGGGCCAACGATAGTTTTTCTAGAAGAGGTAAAGAACGAGGTTGATCCCGATCTGAGTGACGTGGGAGACAAAACCCCTTCCCGCCTGAAGACTAACCTGTTACACAAGGTGCTCTCCTTTTTTCACGCTGCACCACAGGACCCCTTTCTTGATATGGAATTATCTATCGAGTTCTTTATGGGAAAGAGAAAGGAATGATATGACGAAGACATGCATTGCATCTATTTTAATTTTCCCGAATGGGGTTGTAGTATATCCCACTGCTATGGGTTGGGCTCGCGATGGCCTGGATGATCTGGATGGTCTGGATGGTTTAGCTTGTGCTGGCAGGATGGAAAGCTGCAGATTACAGCCGGTACCTACAGTTGGCTCGAACGTGACACGGATACCTTAGTGGTCTGTGCTCCCTTCTGGAAGGCGCGAAGAAGGTAAAGAAGCATTAAAGAAAAAGGAGCTGGGACCTCCACTGGGCCCCTACTGAGCTTTAACTGGAGAAGGCGCCTTGATCTGCCCCACTCCCCCATCTGTTCCTAAATGTCCGTCCCTAAGGGTAAGGGCCAATTCGTGATCTTCTTCCAATCCCAAATGCTATCCCCCTCAATCGTCATTCTTTTGCCACAGAGCTTGGAACTCTCCAAAGAGAACCGAAACCTTTCATATCGTCCTCCATTCGAAGTAGATTGTTAAAACCAAAGAGAATTCTTGTTTTACCTCTTGTAAATATCTAAGGGTAAAGGATTGATCCATTGACTCAACGCCGTTTACCCCTCCCTATCTCTTCCATTCACGGTACCCCCATACCTCATACCTCGGCCGCCTTTGGAGCTCGTCCTTCGCTGCGATAAAAGCACACGAGACACAATACTGTCAAGTTTTCTTTCTCTGAAATAGAGTCAGATTTGTGTGAGTTGTGCGGCCTTCTATACTAGCATGTAAGTGGCTGTCTCTATTTATATATTTACTACCTTTATCTCAGCCGTATCCTATCCCATTCCATCCCACAGAGCTATTATCTTGTTCCTTTGCTTGCCTATATCACCCTGGTCTGGTTCAGCTCTCCTACTCTATATTTTTACGTATATACAGTACCTACCTTTTGTAGTCCATCTTTTTCCAACCCTGCCCTCATTGACCATTGAAATTGCTACTTGCTTACGCAGCACCCGCAATATTCCTACGGGTGTTAACGCTTCTGCTGCATTTCACCAACACAGCCTCGCCTTGCGTAGCACCTGCTACCTACCTTCTTCTCTTAGCGCCCTGTTGCTTTCCAATCCAATCCACAGGAGCAAGCTGTCGGCTAATCCCAGCAAGACGTCCTAGCCACTGGAACTTATACTCAGCAACGAGCCCCATCTTGTATGCATACCACCTGAGATCCTTCCCTAGGTAACAATGCCATTAGAATCTTTTTTACTCCTTTCTTTTACCTAGCCCGAACCCCAGTAGCCTTATTCTAGGTCTACCTACCACCCAACTTACGTCTTACGTGTTGAGGTGTCTAGGCATTGTTGCCTTAGCACCGCCTTTCAGCCTCGCGCATCATGTCTCTGCCTGCTGCTTACCAAAAAGAGATAGAAGCCCTTGAAGACCAGATTCGATCCGAGAATCCATCCGATATCATACAATTCTGCTCCGACTATTTCCTCCGTCGCCTCGCCGACGAACGCGCAGCTTACCTTACGCGGGGTGTTCCATCCGTCTATAGTGCTAGTGCAATGTCGGGAACGTCCTTCACGAGCCCCTTCGCGGCTAACTCGAACCCATTTGGTGCGGATGGAGGTAGACCTGATATGAGCCTTGGACCCTCTGGGGGTTTATTGAATGTGGTTGAGGAAGATGAGAATGACACGATTACGTCTCCCACAACTCCCAACTTTGGTGTGTCCAATACATCAGGCTCTTCTTTCCGCGGCCAGTTTGGTGGCGATGGGCCGTTTGATGGACCTCCATCCTCGATGAGAACGCCGCCAAACCCTGATAGTTACCCGGCTCAGTACAATTTTGGTCGCCGCACTTCTGTCTCTGCCGAATCACTTAAGCCGGTGGCCGATGTGAATGATAACTGGACGCCTCCTTCTTACCCCAAAACTTCAGAGCAGCTCGAGAGGCTGAAGAAAGCTATAGAGGGGAACTTCTTATTCAGTCATCTGGACGATGAGCAAAATGCCCAAATCCTGGGCGCTCTCCAAGAAAAGCCCATCCCGGCTAAAGATATCAAGGTATTAATGGGCTTTTTTCCCCTTCGCTCGTGCCTTGCTTGGCACTAACATCAACAATAGGTTATCACCCAAGGTGATGCTGGGGACTATTTTTATATCGTCGAGAAAGGCTCATTTGACGCATATGTCAACGATACAGGCGCGCTACAGCCTGGCCCGGATGGAATGGGTGCCAAAGTGGGAACCATCCAAGCTGGTGGCTCATTCGGTGAACTGGCACTGATGTATAATGCGCCGCGAGCTGCTACTGTCATTTCTTCTGAGCCTAGTTGCACATTGTGGGCTCTAGACCGCGTCACGTTCCGTCGCATTCTTATGGAATCTACATTTGCGCGCAGGCGGTTGTATGAGAGTTTCCTCGAGGAAGTACCGCTTCTGTCCTCCCTTACGCCGTATGAGAGGTCGAAGATCGCCGATGCGCTGGAAACCAAGAAATTTCCGAAAGGCTACACAATCATCAAGCAAGGCGACATCGGGAAATCGTTCTTCCTTCTAGAAGATGGCGAAGCAGATGCTTTCAAAGACGGTGGATCGGAGTCGGTTAAACATTACAAAAAGGGCGATTTCTTCGGCGAGCTTGCGCTTCTCGACGACAAACCTCGAGCAGCAGACGTCATTAGCGCTACAGAAGTGAAGGTGGCGACTTTAGGCAAGAACGCGTTTCAAAGGCTACTCGGGCCTGTTGAAAGTATCATGAGAAGGACTAGGTACGTGGGCGTTAAGTCAGGGGTCGAAGACGTCGACCCCCTGCATGCTTGATGGATTACCCATGATATATGTAATAGCGTGACGGTTAGATACATGATACTCCAGGGCAGGAAGTAGTCTAGATGAATGGATGGGGGCATTCTTTATGGGAGGAGGCGTTCTCGGAATTACCCTCGTTTTTCGTGTTGAATAAGTTTTACTGGAGTCTGATACCACAGCAGTGGCGTTATCACCAATCCTAAAGCCGCTTCCTATGATGCCAATTCCGACCAGTACTGTGGCTGTTGTGTAAATGATCCGTCCATTACCTCCTAAGCATACCTAGCATAGCATCCGTGTCTGGGCAGACCACTTGGGACGTGTCGCCTTATCGTGTCTAGACCGCCCGGCAAGTTTATCAGCGTAAGCAGCAGGTTTCCCTTCATCCCCGCCCACTCCTCCGCATCTCGAGGACCCGCTGCCGCAGCTCCTCGGTGGCGACCTCGGTCTCCAGGACCTTGCCGACGCCGCGCCTCCAGGCGCCGTCGAGCCCCCGGATCTCGCCGGCGGCGTCGTCCTGCGCGCGGCGGCGGCGGATGTTGACGAGGTCGACCTCGCGGCGGGCCTCCTCGAGCTCGCGCTCGAGCCCCCGCAGCTCGGCCTCGAGCTGCCAGTTGCCCACCAGCCACGCGTTCTTGCCGTACGCGTCGAGCAGCTGCAGGTGCGCGCGCCGCCCCGACAGGTACGTGGCCGCCGCGTACGCGCGCGAGAGGGCGGCCCGCAGGGCGGACGGGTCCGAGGGCAGAGAAGAAGAGGAGGGGGAGGAGGAGGCGGCGTCGGCTTCGTACCGCGCGAGGTCGATCGCGTCCAGCGGTTGCTTGGCCCCGATGCGCTCTAGCTCGCCGGTGATCAGCGGGCTGAAGTTCGCGGGGGCGACGGCGACGGGCTGCGGGTCCGGAGTGCTGAGGCCTTGCTCTTGCGCTATGAGGGATTCGGCCGCGGCGCGCTCCGCTGCGGTCGGTTCGGGGTCCACGTCTGTTTGGTGTTAGTTATTCGCTGGTCTTGGTCTGGTTTGGGGAGGGGAGAATGGACGGGGGTGGAGATGGAGGAGGGAGAGAGCCTTACAGGGGAGCGACTCGTGGACTGTGGTGCGGATGGAAGACATTGTTGGTAAGTCGACCGTTCGGACGGATAGGTGGTCGGAGCAGATGTCGAGATGGATGGTAATGATGGTTGCCGTCGCGAAATGATTGTACGTGAGAGCTTGCGACGGGAAATTTGATATCGTTATCGTTATCGATCTCAATGGCATTGGTGAGCAGCTGGCGTCGGCTGTCAAAGCTTACCTACAGATCGGGAGTGCACGGGCCTGACCGGAGCCGGCAGCAACGGAACCGTTGCATCGAGTGGGGCGGTACAACAGGGGTCAAGCTTCCAATGACGTATCTGTATCATATATCATATATAATGTGTTGAGCCTACGCGATTATGCAAGTTGCTTAGGAACATTCAGCTTCATCTAATAACACACCCATATTTCATCCATCTACTTTAGCTTTTAGGAGGTTCTCACCCCATCAGCTGAGCGACATTCCCAACATTAGAACTCCCATTGTTCCCGATTTCCAGGAATGGACCCTTTCCGACATCTAGTCCTAGTCCTACACAAACAACCGCCACTCCGGCCCGTGTGGACATTACGCTGAATGACTCCGTCGTCCGTACTTTAGGCAGCTCAATCCTACTAGAAATAGCAGGGTATCCCTCGTCTCGTCTGTATAATAAGCTTTTAACCATCCGAAGTCGCGTTACGTAGAGTAGGAGAAAGATACGGCTGTTTAAGATGCCCTGGACCCTGCGAGACGAGAAGGCTGGGGGCTCTCCGATCTTCCCGGCTTCTCGACGACACCGCCGTGTCTCCTCTCGCCGCGGCCCAGTTGCGGCGTTGATCGTAGCTTTGCTATTGGTACCGATAATATGGAGTCTCATGTTCTTTATGCTGGCGGGCCCGACGCTGAAGCTTAAACTATGGTCGGCGTTTCGCGTCGGACAGGGACGGAAAGCTGCGTCGTATCGCGAAGATGAATATCTCGTTGGGGTGGGTAAGGCCGATATAACTGGGTAAGTACCTACTTATACAGCGAAAGAAGCTTTTTGGTTTATGTATCTAACTCATGCTCTGAGGGATATAGTCCATGCGTCGAACTCAACTTAATGGGATATGCCGACCCGAGCCAGATCGGAACCGGATTGCGGCAGCGGCTCTACTCCCGAGCATTTATCGTAGCCGATCCTAACAACCCGGCCGACAGATTCGTCTACCTCGTTCTCGACACGCAATCCGGCGATACGGCCGTACGGTATGGCATTTTATCCGGTCTACAGGAGCTGGGGCCCGAGTATGAGGATTATAGTCACCATAATATCGCCGTGACGGGCACACATTCGCATTCGGGTCCAGGAGCATGGTTGAACTACCTCTTGCCCCAGATTACGAGCAAGGGTTTTGACCAGCAGAGTTATCGAGCCATTGTCGAGGGTGCTATTCTATCCATTCGTCGTGCCCACGAAAGCCTTACGCCAGGGCATCTCAGCGTTGGATCTACTAAAGTCTTCGGAGCCAACATCAACCGGAGTCTCTTCGCGTATCTGGCGAACCCGGAGGAAGAGCGCGCGAGATATAATATAAGTTCCGAGGATGATGGGTCTGTAGAGAAGGATTTAACCATGCTCAAATTCCAGCGGGCTTCCGATGGCAAAAATATCGGTGTTCTGACCTGGTTCCCGACTCATGGTACTTCCGTACTAGGGAACAACACGTTGATTTCTGGCGATAACAAAGGGGTAGCGGCATACCTCTTTGAGAAGAGTGCCATTGATGATGAGACAGCAGCTGAGGGATTTGTGGCTGGTTTCTCACAGGCAAACGTCGGTGACACCAGCCCTAATGTTCTCGGCGCGTGGTGCGAAGACGGTTCAGGGGAGCAATGCAATTTTGAAAACAGCACCTGCAGCGATGGTAGATCTCAGAAATGCCATGCCCGAGGTCCCTTTTTCACGGTGAAGGATCAAGGAACGTCTTCATGCTTTGAGATCGGCAAGCGCCAATTCGAACCGGCGAGGAAGCTCTACGATCATCTCAACGAAGCGCCGAACCCAGTCCGTGGACGTTGGGTAAAATCTTTCCACACCTTCCACAACATGTCCAACCACCAATTCCAGCTTCCCAACGGAACCGAGGTCAGCACGTGTCCAGCCGCGCTAGGCTATTCCTTTGCCGCCGGCACTTCCGACGGGCCCGGCGCGTTCGACTTCACCCAGCATGAGAGCAACTCTACGAACACCTCGCCGCTGTGGCGCCTGGTTGGCGGCGTGCTGAAAGACCCGACGGAAGAGCAGATCGCGTGCCACGCCCCGAAGCCCATCCTGCTCGACGTCGGCGAGGTGTTCAGCCCGTACCAGTGGACGCCGAACGTGGTCGACGTGCAGGTCTTCCGCGTCGGCCAGCTGGCCATCATCGTCAGCCCCGGCGAGGCAACGACCATGGCCGGCAGGCGCTGGAAGGAAGCCATCGGGAACGAGATCACCGCGCTGTTCGCCGACGAGGGTCGATCGGAAAAGCCCGTCGTGGTTCTGGGCGGACCGGCGAATAGCTATACGCATTATATCACCACCGAAGAGGAATACGGGTGAGTTTGATTTATTTGGCTATTGACATCTCTTTACCTGATATGGTCGTCATATTTTTGTCACGATCTTGCTTCTGTGGACCTATCATCTCCTCTCTCCCCCAATTTAACCCTGGAGCATGAACAATTTTCAAGTATTGAGGCTGACCACTATTTCAAAATAGGATTCAGCGTTACGAAGGTGCAAGTACGCTATACGGACCACATACCTTGGCAGCATACATTAACGTTAGCTTGTCCTGGATACCATATCTGAGGTCGTCGACTAGAAGCCGGCCACCAATGGGTCCAGAACCGCCTAATAACAGCAATAGGAGTCTCAGTTTTATTCCGCAGGTCATCCGCGACTCGCCGCCGTTCTTCAAAAAGTTCGGCCAGGTGAAGCAGGATGTGGAAGAAATATATCAGAAAGGCGCACAGATAAGCGCAAGCTTCGTCGGGGCTAATCCGAGGAACAACCTCCGACTGGAGCGGAACTACGCCGTCGTCGAGAAGCTCGTTACACCACCTCCACCCATGAACCCGGTAGATGCCGGATCCGTGTCGTCGGGTGACGATGACGCGCGTAACGAACTGGTCCGGACCCGAGAAGAGGGCGAGTGGGAAGTGGTGCGAGACGACAGCGACTGGCACTTGGTGTTCAGCTGGCACCGCACCAGCGAGCTGCTCGGGACCAGCGAGGCACAAATCACCTGGGAGACGGCGGACCCGTGGGCGGAGCCGGGGCGGTACCGATTCCGGTACTTTGGCGACGCCAAGAGCTTGGCGGGGGAGATCACGGAGTTCGAGGGCGTGAGTGGCGAGTTCGAGCTCGTCGATCCGGATCGTTGATGGGGGATGGGGACGAAGATCGACTGTTACTTGCATGACTTTATTTATCCGGCTAAAATTGTGCGTATTTGTCACTCGGCGCTAGACACAGTGCGTGCGCCTTACGATAGACTTAGATATCCACAGGGGAACCAAGGCGGCAGCTTAAAAGTTTTTTTGTTGGTGTACGTACCGATGATGACGATGATGTGACCGTGTGACAACGCATAGTCGCATCGTAGTAGGTTTGCTAGGACCCGTCGACACGAGGTACGGAAACTTAATCCCGGGCTGTCGGATGGGCCGGGCTTAGAGCTAGAGGCTGTAATGGAGGGTAGAACTATCAGACTGTTTGAGCCTCAAAAGCTGGAAGGAGTTTAGGGGGGTTTTAGCTTAATCAGGGGTAAATTGGGTATTACCCAATAGTCAACTTCTGGTTTTTTTTTAGCCAATATTTGAGATGTGAAATTGGCTCATCGATGATGAAATATAAAATCATTCGTCATGTTAGTCTACGTGCGTAGGTGTAATCTAGCAGGAGAGAAATACCTGTATTCAAACTCCCTTGCTTAGGTAGGTGCTTACGTGGTAAACACATCTCATCCGCTCATCTACACGAGCCTATCTCACTCTTAACCAACGTTAAGCAGAAGCAAGGCATGTTGGCTGGAACTCTCTGCATTCCTAAAATAAGGTTCGCTATGCTAGCCCTTGTTTGCTATGTCCCAATGCAACATAGGAGAGAGAGAGAGAGGAAAAATAGGTACACGAAAATGCGAAGATGTGGGTTGCGAGACATTGCTGACGCAGATTGTAATGTGACTGACGATAGATACTTTGCAAGGCATAACTTTGCTTTGGGACGGCGGATACGAGCTGGATGGTTGGAATGCGTCATCTTAGACACTCGAGACCATCCCCCTTTTTGGGGGCTGTGAGCGGAGGCTAAGACAACTCCATTACCCCTTAGCTAGCTTGTTGTTGTGGTCTCACTCAAGCGCCGATCGGTCTCAGCAAGCCCACCGCACCGGGACCAGCAGTTGTGAAAAGGGGCGCGTGACGCGTCTCCTGGGGAGAGGTTCGTCGCGAAGAGGATTCACAGGTAGGATAGCGACCCGCGGAAGAGAGTAAGGTTCGTCGAGGCGGAAGGAGTACATACAAAAAAAGCGAAGGACGGGGGGCAAGGAGACGGGAGGAGTAAAAAGGTAGTGTGAGAGAAAGGAGAAGAAGAAGCAAGATATTAAAACCCGCCATATATGCATTATCCGCAGTAGTCCCATTCACCTTTTGCGTCCACCCCTTCCGACCTGTTCCCGTACTGTGAGAGAGAAAGAGAAAAAAAATTAACGCCGACCATGCTTGAGTTTGAGAAAATATCGCCGAGTTGGCAGCAGGAATATAGCGATGCGTGACGAACGAAGCGAAACGAAACGAAACGAAAACTACGGCAGCGCCAGGAGGGCGAAGTGACCGCCGGCGACGGGGCGGGCGGTGAACTGCAGGCCGTCGGGGTAGTTGCCGGAGACGGCGTCGTAGAGGTCGGTGAGGGCCATGTTGGTGGGGGTGCTGTCGATCCAGCCGGCGACGAGCTGGAGGAAGAGGTCGCGGGTCGCGGGGGACGCGATGCTGGCGCACCACAGCATCCAGTCCGTCTTGGTGTACGTGTGGCGCGTGTCGAGGGGCACGCCGTAGTCGAGCGCCTGCGTCGGGTAGAAGTCCGACTGCATGTCGTAGACGGCCTGCGGCACGAACTCGCCGCCGAAGCCCAGCAGCGAGTCCGCGTACAGGTTGTACAGCAGCCCGTGCGAGTCCGGGTCGTTGTAGCTCAGCGTCGCGTGCGGCGGGTCCGCCGCGCCGTTGATCCCGAAGCCCTGCCACTGCTCGAGGTACGAGGCCGCCGTGTCGCCGAACGACCGCGCGTCGTCCGCGTTGCCCGTGCGCTCCGAGATCTCCGCCATCGCCCGCAGCCCGATGATGCCCTTGAGCGCCAGGTTCGTCTGGTTGGCCAGCGACCCCGCGAAGTCGTCCGTCGAGATCTGGTCCGCCGGGATCAGCGCCTCGTCCACCAGGTACCCCGCCCACTGCTTGAGGATCGGGTAGTGCTGCGCGAGGTACGCGTCGTCGTTCGTGCGCTGCGCGTACGCGAGCACCATGATGATCATGTTGCCGCACTCCTCGAGCGGCTGCGGCTCGTCCGTGCCGTCCGGGTAGCCCCGCGCCAGCGGGAAGGTGCCGAGGTCGTGGATCGCGTTGGTGTTGGGGTAGTGGCCGTTCTCCTGGTTGAGGAACAGCGGCTTGAGCAGGTAGTTGAGGATGGCCGGGTTCGTGTACAGGATTAGCGGGATCGCGGGGAAGATGACGTCCACCGTCTGGATGTCGCTGTTGGAGCTGATCTCCTTGAGGAACACCAGCGGGTCCGAGTTGGTGCCGGTAAACTGGAGAGCGCCGAACGTCTGTCTGACGCTGAGACTGGTCAGCGTCAGGTAGTTCTGCCCCGCCGCGGCTAGCGAGTCCGAGGCGACCTTGTTGTCCAGTTCTGTAGCGAGACTAGTCGACTCGCTGTAGTCATTGTAGAAGAATGTCATCTACGGAGCATCAGTGATAATATTCTATCTAAAGGGCCTCGAGATATACTAACAGCGTCGATGTCGGAGTCGAAATAGTCGTTCCAGAGAGCCGGGTAGGTAGTCAGGTCTGAACCTTCACCCAGGAGACTAATTGCGCCACATTGGGTCATACCGATCGAGTACAAGGTTGAGACCGAGTCCGACCCAACGGATCCAAGATCATTGGCGAAGCCAAAAACCGGCCTGTAGATCAGTTAGCATGACAAGATTGTCTAGGCCAGTGGGACTTTTGCGAGTGACGTACCAGTCGCTTTGTACGGCTCGATAGTTGGTATCCGCTGTATTTGGAAGAACGCCATTGTCCATGAAAGCGCTTCTTACGACGGTGTCCGCACCGCTTTGATATGAGAGCTATCAAGTCACGTTAGTCTCGTTAAAACTAAAATAGTTTACGTCGACGTCTCTCTACTCACGCTATCCACGTCCTTGGTGGACCAGAACCAAGTACCCCAGTTCGCCTGTTGGTTTGTCTCGGTAATCTCCTCCTGGTCTTGACGCTGGAACTGATGGTACGCGACTCCGTCGGCCGAGTTGTATTCCCAGGTGACGACAGCATTCAGATCACCAGAGGCCCATTCTGTAAGATATGTGAGTACAACGTATCAGTCACGCGTCAGAGCTTTGCGTAACCTACCGGCCGAGACGTCTGTGTACAACTGGACGTCGTGAGAGTCGCCGTCTAGCGAGCTGACGGCAACTTCGAGGTAAGAAAAGACTAGAGACTGTCGTCGTAGGTCGGTGGGCGTCACTGGGGTTAAGAACGTGATGTTCATCTCCACCTTGTCGGCTACGTTCATGATGAATATACTCCGCGTCGAGGTGTAAGAAAAGTCCGTCTGGTCCACTGTGGCCGCACCGCCGCTGGGCGCGCCTAGCCAGTTGTACGTTGTCCCATCTACGCGGATGAAGCCCGCCCAGCCCGTAATTTGTTGGCTGTGTAAATCGGTTAGCTCTAAGATAGAATGAGTCTGAAGGGCAGGAGAAAACCGACGTCCAAAACTTGGGCCATTCGCCGTAAAGATAACCTCCATTCCCGCCGTCCGAGCCGACCTGTAGCCACGAGTTCAGGTACGGGCCTTTGACGGCCAACGGGATTGCAGGTGGCCTTGCAGGACTAAAGCTTGAGGCCGCGTGCGTTAAGCTCCCGAAGAGGGCCACCCCGGCCACCAGCACGCTTCTGAGTCCCATCATGTAGATGTTGAAGTATAAATGAAAGTGAACTCTGAAGTTGTGACCACCTGAAAGAAGGTTGAAGAAGGGGGTGGGTAAAGGAGGACGGGTAAGCTCCGATGCTTCGGGAACCTAAAGGGAAGTTGATTCGACCCAGGCTGAGCTGTGAGATAAAAAAGAAACTCAGGAGATACGAGACAGCATCCCCGTGTTGGAGGTTGGAATGTGCAGGATATTTGAATAAGATTCAGGACCACTTATATTTGCGCGACCTCTGCATACCAATCTAGGATCTGGAGGCGTCCAAGCTGGTCGCGATCAGATGGATCGACAAATACGGAAGGTTTCTCAAAAACGTGTGGAAGTACAATGCGGACAGGGAACTGGGGGGGTCCCTAAGCAAAAGGGCTAGGGACAGAGAGAGAAAAGGAAATAGTCATGAGACGACCGAGCATATGCTGCCGTGCATGACCCATGCCTGGAGCATAGTCCCAGCTCGTCTCCGCCTTGGCCTACCTCACGGTCAACTACCACGATCTGCCTCGAGACGAGACCACTCGGGACCCTCATTAGCATGCTTGCGGAGCTTCATAGAAGCTATAGTGATTCAGGCAGTTGTGACGACATATTAGTCAAGGGTATCTCCGAACGAAAAGGCTGCCGTGCTGGTCACACGCCAGCAAGTCCGAGGTCCAATACAAAGGATACCTGGCACATGGCAACCAGGTTGTTGGAACAATAGACGTGAACATGGATAGGGGGTAGCATCGCCGTAGGTGTACAGTGTAAGGAGGTAGGTAGCTTAGGTAAGGGATCTATCTGGTTTAATATAACACGAATGGGGAAATTAACCTTGGAATATGGAGTGAGACTATAATGTTTACCTTCGTCGTCGAATTAGACCGGAATCTGCCGGTAGGGCAGTATGTCTTACCCCGATGAGGAAGGAGATCTGCACGTCATAGGGGAGTGACACTTTCGAGGTGATCCAATGACTCGCCTTATTGTTGAACCAGGGCCGTCGACCCGTCTGGAGCTCTCGAGGCTTTTGCTCTCGACTCTTGATACTCGCCCCCCAAGAATGGTGCAGACCGCAGCGCGTTGACCGTGCCTTCGACATCGAACATCCTCTGCTTACTGAGCTGGGTACTGCTGTAAGACGCTGTGAACTCGTACCAGCTCGTGTTTGAAAACGAGATCGTGGAGGCTTAAGCATGTAAGGTCCTAGACATGGATCAGAGGAGGAAATTAAGCGGGTATCGCGCCGCCACGTCAAGTTACTGCGCTGCCATAATGCAGGTCCGGGAAACCTTATTAGTGCTGAAAAGGTAGCTGCCGACCTTCCATCGAACCCTTGCAGGCTCTGCTGGCCTTCGATGCTGCTCCTTATTCGGGACGTACGACATAGGTAGCAAGCCTAAGCGGCTAGGTATCCACTACGAAGCAGACGTGGTTTGGCATGGTTCCTTTCGACCCAATGGTAACATGCCATTCCCGGTTTCCTTCAGCCCAGATTCGCCAAGAGACCGAGTGCCTGATCCCCAAATATTCCGCGATGGTTAGTTGACCTTGATTCTGCAAAAGTTTTCTCGGCCTAATTCCGTCTCCCCGGCGCAGTAAGCTCACATGGACGTCAAGAATCGCGGCCCGGTACTTTAATCAAGCTTAGGGCCTCGGCAGCTTATGTTGAGGGTTGAGGACTTAGATCGGACAGAGTTTAGGTAGGGGACGGATGAAAAGTAGCTTCCGCTATTCCCGCCTCTCAGGCTTCTCCAAGGGGATCTCCAAGGTCTGGGGAAACAAGCTTGGCATTAGGGCCAGTGTTAGCCCAGGCACCTACATACTGTGTTGTGTCTTTCCCTTGATTGGTTAACGTAAGATCTCGTGTCGCAATATGGGGCCTTGTCAACCGTGAGATCCTTATTATCGCTGTCACTTGAGCTGCTAGGTTAGAGACTTGGTCCCTTATGCTGGTTACTTGGTTTTTGGGGTTATTGAACCTCGCAAAAGGAAATACGGTCAATAGTCGGTGTGGTGCTCAGGTAACACTAGGTAGACTAAAGGCAATAGCAATAGGCTGGTAAGACTATTAACTGCAGTTTTCTCCCTTTCGGCTGTCTCTCGTAACCCCCGTATAAACCCCAACCCAGATGGTGTGGGGAGGATCGACGGCTGAGACAAAGAAAAGCATCGCTTTCATCGAACTTTTGTTATTCGTAGTCTGATAATAAGCTTCTGCCGTCACAAAACTCGTATCTATAATTGAGGCTTCGCTGTAGCGACATGTTGTGCTATGAGCGATATCTAGATGCTAGGTAGCGTTTGTTTATGACGACCCGTAACACTGCATGTGTATCGGGTCACACATCACACATCCACATCCTGCACCATGCTGTTGGACTCCGCAGACTCTACCCTCGAGTTGGTTACATTTGCGCATCCGGCGGTGACGCGTTACGTATGACCACGGCGCGGGGGAAGTATCTGTGGTCTGTGACCACTTAGCCCAAATGACCTCACGTGTTGGCGATGGCGATGGCGATGCGGTAATCTTATTTTCACCTCTCTTACTACCCACGGGCTCTCCCACTAGTGTAGGAACGTCCCCGGTTCACGATAATCCGGGGTTGGACGCCGATGCCTTCCTGAATAGGGGCGCTATGTATCGCACATGAGATGAAAAAATCATTATGTGAGGAACATCATGGGGTCCGAGGGTTGCATCGTCGGCCGCGGGGCCAAGCCGTTTTCCTGATCCCGCTGACTGTTGCATATGGCATATGGCTGGTAAGGTCCTAGGTTAGTAGTTCGCGTGCGAATTGCGCCGATTAGATACCGCCGTGATGGGTGATGGGTGTATACCGCGTATACCACAAGCATAAGCCTAATGTATGTAGGTATTTCTTCGAGAGCCATTCGGGATGACGGCATGGTCCTAACTGTCGGTAAAAGTCTAGGCGAGCCGTTCCCCTCGTTCCCCTTGTAGGAGGTATGTATGAGCGAAGCCACTACGAATGCCGTGCTACCCCGCAATTTAGCACCTAAGCTTGCCTACAGCTTCGCCTGCATGTTGTAGCCGGCCTCGTGGTTTGCCCAGCAAGCCTGAGCTGTCAGCAAGGCGTGGCTGCTCCTCTATGGTCCAAAAGCCGCACCTGAGGATATGAGGTCATCACCACATGCTTGGCCAATACCGACCTGAGCACGGAGTGACCCTACCTAGGATACATAGTGATGTATTTATTAGATGAACCGCCCCGAGCCTTGAGTAGCGCGCACTACTGTCCCAGAGAACCCCAATCTCGTGTGCAGTTGCTAAGTTAAGACACCATCTCCTCTGTTATGAGAGGGATCCAAGCCTGAATATTTAAGGGACCTGCCCTATTGGGTCACTTGATGCCCGGGGCAGTGGGATGTGGATATATCGTCTACATGTTGTCTCATCAAAAACATTGCTGCCGATATTCACATGACCAACGGTGACACGAGAACTGGTGTCATGGTGTTATGCTTATAACGCCGCTTGGAACTTCCGGGTGGCGGCAATAGAATCCGTACCTCACTTCGGAGTCCACACACCGTTGGGCGTGTCCGTGCAGTTACTCTGGAGTGTTGAATTCGGGTTTCGGCCTCTTGAAAGAGGGTACGAAATTGAAATGAAATGAAATGAAGTTGTTTGATGTTCTGCTTGTATGAAGCGAGTTGTAATATGCTGCATTATTATGTGAATTTGGTGACAGCGCGCTGTAACTTACATTGCGTTCGCATTGAAATCGAGCGTGCCATGGGGGTTGATTCGTTACATCATTTACACCTGCATTTAGGGGTCTTGATTTCGGCCTTGTTGCCGGAAAATACTCGTGACGATGACGAATACCGAACGTTTCCGTTAAATGAAAGGAATAGAACCATATTCGCATTCGTCCAGGCAGGTTATAAAATACGGCATATTGAAACCCCCATGAGCTGTTCTTATTTTAAGTGCTCAGAGTGGGTTGATGCTTGTCGCGAGATGTGATAATTGTACGAGCTAAGCTTCCAAATCGTCCGAGCTCGATCGACAAGACTAGTCGGTGAGTCTTTATTAACTGCATGTCTGCGTTCAGGTTTAGCTTGTGATTTATCGGTTACTTTAATACTATAATATCGAAGCATGGAACAGCATCTACCTCTTTTATTCCAAATGTCCTAGTCGATAGGTCAATTTGATATCGACAGGCTCAATTGTGCCTGACTACCAACGTACTTATCCAAGGCGCTAGTATTCTCCGAAATACCATACCATGGTACGGAATACAGACAAGTCAAAGTTACGATAATATTTTCCGGTCTCAGTTGCATATCCCAGCTTGTCCAACTCTAGAGACAGACAGGGTCGAGCGCAGCAGCCGCCTTCCGAGTCGAGGCGAACATGTTGCCCAGAAGCCTGATTATCGGTATGCAACGTGACACCAAGTCGGCTGCGTCCCAATTCCGAACCTTCTTGCCGGGCTGCCAAATCTACCGGATCCCTTGAAGCGAAGGAGTTCCAAGAAGCTCGGCTCAGTCCAGAAAACCTGTCTGTTGGATGATGAGCAATGGCAACGAGTGTGAGATGGTTCCTGGGCGAACCAGCGGATGAGTTCCCGACCAGAAGACTTCAGTAAACATTATAATGACGAGCGTGGCTCGTCACACCACGTCGGCGATAAGTGACCTGTTGACATTTCAAACAGAGCACGACGCGGTATCCCGGCGCACTCGCAAAGTGCACGTTCTCTCTACACTTGCCGGCTAGATAATGGGCAGATGTGTGACTGAGCCAAGGCGGCCACTGTCGGTAATGAAGCGGCCCACTCTCGGGCATGCTTGTGTTGAACCCGACAGCCAGAAGGACTACCTAGTAGGGGGTAGCTGTAACGGTTAGGATCGCGGGATCGTGATATTCCAGCGAATTGATACCAGAAGAGGATACAATTGTCGGGATACAGCAGCCACTATCACGTCGGCCGGCAGTCTCGTATACCGATACGGGGTGGCTTGGCTTGGCTTATGGATGGACTCGTCAACATGGCAGATGAATTGATACCCATGCCGTGCATCAATTTTCTCAAGACGGGTGGGCTTCATAATCATGGCTAAGATTTTGAATGAAGTCCGCAGAAGAGGTTTCGATTATGACAAATGATGTTGTCTTGGACTTGGACCCTAAATTAAGGCAATAAGGAGATTTCGGGGTTGAAGGGTCCATTAGTGGGGAATCTTAGTGAAGATCTCAAAGGGGATCTCGGGACGGATTTAGTGGGGCTTCCTATTGGTTCACGGTAGTACAACCAAGTCCCCACCCACACGAGAACCATATCAGAGTTCAGCAGAGTTCAAACACGAAGTTAACATTTTCAACTTCAACATCAACACCAACAATTTTCATGTTTCATATGACATACTCTTAAGCTGCGGATATTCATCAATTAATCAGACGAAATCTCCCATAGTACTTATACGACTACTATATAGCAGACTAATAACGCCTTCCAATTCATCCGTTCCAGGATCTCTCGGCTGCCAAGACGACGCCGCTGGCGCAAGAAACCAGTCGAATTCAGAATCTCAACCTCAAACGCGACGTCTGACACTTGGAAAATGGTCTGCGATGGAAACGTCAGGTTCACTGCCACTTGAAGCAGTTAAATGACTTTTGGACCCTTCTAGGTCCTATCAATGATCTTTGACACGGAGGCGCATAATCGATCTGATCCTTCGCCCCCTGTAATAGAATGGCGTTCTAACACAGAATGGGTAGGACAGTTCTGCGCGAACTCTCCATTGGAGGATCTCGCCAACGGCAGACGGTTCGCAAATAAAACGATGAGGCATGCCTCATCCCTCAAGCCTTTCCTAGATACCGCCTCCAGAGTGTCTGCAGGGCGGCCTTACGCCTAGCTCATCCGTACAGCTGATGGTCAGCTCATGCCGGGGTGCAGGTTTCGTCTAAATTGGGCAATGACAAGACTTGCCTCTCTCACGTAGAGACTTCAGTCTCGGGAACGTCAAAGCCGTACTAGATTCTCATCATTCCTACGGGCCTTCATCGTCTTCCATGATATGAATAAGTATGTATTTTAGGATCAAGTAACGTATCCGTAGACCTTGTTACGTCTTGATTAGACAAATGTAGTTCTTAAAAAGCGAAGAGACTTTCTGTCCTCATCACTCATTTTCAACTGAGGATCAGCATCTTTCTCACTTTCATTTCTTTGTCGTCGCCTGTATCTTTCCTTCTTCGGTGCTCGGCCGCCCACTCATTGGTATATTCATTTCGTGACACTCATTCTTCGATTCTGTATATTGTCGTTCCTTCAGTATGTTGTTCACCAGAAGAGATGCTCTGGCTGCCCTCGTTTTGCTTGGAAAGGGGGCTGCTGCAAGGGACTTCCCACGACATCTGATTAGCGTGAACTCGACTATCAGCCTGTCAGAGACCTCTTCTCAACCCGTTGGCACAGGTATAGCCACTCCTTCAAATGGTATGGTCTCTAGGAATATTCAGCGAGTTTCACTCGACTAACGAGAAACTAGCAACGAGCACGATCCCTGTGGTTGTTCTTAACGGCACTGCAGCTCTAGGTGCCGCAGTCCCAACCGGGACTGGCCTGCCTCCGTTCGCTAACACAACAGGAAGCGGTGCCATCCCTCCCTTTGCCAACACGACTTTGAATGCAGGAGTTGGTTTGACGACATTGACTGTCAGTGTTACCTCTGTCTCGACTATTATTTCGTGCGCAGCGACGGTCACCAACTGCCCGGCGGCTACGGACACTGCCGCACTCACCTCGTTGCCGGAAGGTGCCGTGTCGACGATACTCGTCACAAGCGTTATCGGACTTACAACGACCGTCTGTCCAGTAACCGAGGTGCCGGCAATCTCTTCGTCTATCTTAGCTTCCTTCAGCGCAACAGCCTCGCTCCCTGCCGTTTCTACCTCTACCTTGACAGTGGGTGGCGCTAGCTCTACTGCCGCTGTCGGAGCTACGGGTGGCGACACGGGTGTAGATGTCCCTGGTCAAACTAGCTCTGCGGTTGAGGCTGGGACCACAGCAAACCTCGAGACAAGTGCCACCGTTCCAGGGTCTGGGGCCTCCGAGTCTGTCGTTACTATGACGATCTCGGACGCTGTTCTTACAAGTACTGTAAGTAGAAGCTGCTCTAACCCCTTGAAGCAATCACTAACATGCGCTTCAAGGTGATCAGCCCTACGTCGGCCTCTTCGCCCGTAGTATCGGTTATTACCACAACAGTCGGCTCAGGTTCCGAGGCATCTGCTATTGCTAGTACGGTGACAGTTCCCGACACCGCAGCAACAACGCCTACAGCGGCGGAGGGAGTCGTAACGGTGACCGTGGGCAACGGTAACAGCGGTGGTGAAACCGGCACTACGATTATGACCATGGTGCAGCCTACCGTCACGGTCTCGGCGCCTATCGTGACCAAGACCCTGGCTCCAACTACCATTACGGTGTCGGCGCCGGCGCAGTCGGTCGTCACTGAGACCGTCGGCGGAGGCGGAGTTACGACGACCGTCTTCGCGAGCGTTGGGGGAGGCGCAGTCACCAGCATCTCCACTGTCGTCAGCGTCGTCACCACGACCATGGTCTCCACCGTCTTGCCTGAGGGCCTGTGTGCGTGCCCGACCATGTCCGCCCTTGGTCTCTAAGAGCCCGGTTCCTGGGGGGAAACCCCTGAATGTGACATTGGAACTGCTGGCTAGACTTCATATTTCTGGCATACTGTATACAAAGAACATTTTAGAGCCCATTGACTGGGGCAGCCAGCTTGTTGCTATGTCTTACCTTCTACTGTACATACTTTGGAGCGAAAATCGCTTCTCTTCTTTTCTTCTTTGGGCGGCCCGGGGCTTGCATACAACTTGGTTTCCATGACGAGACATGGGGGTTATGGCTATTGGGTGCCTACCAGGTATGTAGCATTTCAAAAGATTTACATATCGCACGATAGCCAGCTATCGCGGACGAAGACGTGCCCCTGAACAGTCCCATGTATGTTTCCTTCGGTCAACTCTCTAAATGTTGCATTCGTTTCCTTCCGCTTCTGCCTAACTCGCGTAAGCTTGCATTTTGCGGCTCCTAATGTCGCAAGAGGGCGAGTCTGACGACTGTAGCGTCAATGCGCGCGTGCTCGTATCGACTCTGCCTCGCACCTGCAGGACCTGCAGGGTGTAGATAGATACGAACTCACCGGAAACAAACATCCAAGTCTGACGGGTAATCATGTATCTCTTGTACATATAGGCAACAGGGTTACATCATTACCACGATCGCGTTCGCTTTGGGACGATGAAATTGAGAATGTGATGTGGGAGTAAAGAAGATTGCGATGTCCTACCGACTAAGGAGTTGATAGATAAGCAAATTCCGTCCAAAAGCCGAAAAATGTCGCAGTCAGAAATAAGGGGGTATGGCAAATGAGTTAGGGTATCTGTGCGAAAATATATGCAGCATCGAACCCCGTGTGTATGTGATTGTATAGAATGTACCTAGGTAGTCGATAGGTTTAAGTCTAGTGCCTCTGTAGAATGGTGTGTAGGAATAAATAGGAGATGCCCAAAAGAGTCGCGCATTTTTTCACAATAGACTGGTCCTCATAGAAGCCGTAAGAGGACAGGGCATCACCATTATGGCAAATGCTAGATGAATTGCAATGAATTTGATTCTGGGCTGTCACTATTTACCAACTCACAACTCACCTAACGCCTCTTCCTCATCCGGCTGGGTCTTCTGTAGCGTTGCCTGAAACCCAACTAACTCAACACTCGTAGCAACGCTTCCAGACTCAGTATCGGAGAAGCTGAAGACCATCTCATCAAGGGCGCCAAATTCATAGACAGCCCGGTCCATCGTGGCCCATGTTAGACAGCTCCCCTGCGGCCAGAAGAGCTGCGCGTCGGCTTGAGCGATCTCCTCGGGGATCCGAGATCAACAGCCACGCGCCAGGCAGTCTTTGAGCCGGCAGCTAAACCAGACGGGTACAGTCGCATGGAAATATGCACTTCCGGGAGATCATCGGTGGCGGCAGAGAGGTAGCTGAGCCAGTGCGAGGGCACATCCGTGCCGCGGACTGTCCACTCGGTAATGTTGAGTCCGGCGCCCCCATCGTCGACATTAAGGGTGAGGGTCGAGTTAGTCTCCTCGTCAACGTACGTACCGGCGAAGACAGCCTGAGCGTCGCCTTTCCCGGCCGCCTCGATCGCGGGGAGCAGACCCGTGACTAGCTGCGAGAATAGCAGCTGCACGACCTCGGAGCTCGACTCGGGCCCCGAGGCGAGGATGCTGACAATCAGGTCGTAATCCGGGATCATGGCTAGCAGCGTGTGGTAAGGGGCGATGCTACCTTCCTTGCTGTAGAATTCCACCAGGCGTTGGTCCGACGTGACGTTATCGGCGCGGATGATTTCCCACGGCGCGCCGATGAACATACCCAATGACGAAGTGAATGTCACGGGTTTTAGCCACCGCCGAGTCTGCATAGGGGATAGCAGCTTGTTTGATAGGATTGCCCCGCCGAGGGCGAGAAGGTCCTCGGTGTTCGAGTAAACACCCCCAGCACTGTTTTTCAGGTGTTAATAAAGTGATAAGTTGGTGATACTGAGCACGGACTATGATCTTACGGATCTTCGATTCCAAGACTGGAATTCCATGTCGTATCATCTAGACTGATGGCACCAAGCTTGTCGTCAGGCTTCCCATATGAAGTTTTCGGCATTCCTACCAGGTCTAGGATATGTTCCTGGACAAAATCGTTGAACGGTACGCCGGAGACAGACTCGACGACTAAGCTTAGCAGATAGAACGCCGTGTTCGAATATAGAGGGTTGCTATACGGCGTGAACACGGGCTTTCGCTTCCCAAAGTTGTCCCAGAAGTCTAGCAGGAATGCGTGAGGATTGCAACGGATAAGTGCCACGGCGAAGCCAACTAACCAGTTGTGTTACACGGCGGGATGCCGTTGGTTCCCACACAGCCAAGGACTTCACGAGCCTGGGGGAGCCCAAGCTCGGTCCAGTCGACGGGAAAGCTAGTGAGGTCGGTTATCACTTTATCAAGGCGTGAGTTTCATGGTTCTCTCTACACTTATGTGGTATGTTCTTACAGTCTGACCCAATACCGCTCATATGCGACGCCAGAGCCTCGAGGGTTACATCATCCCAGTCGACTGCTGTTATCTGGGTTACCGTGCCATTCTGTTGCCGCTTCAGCTCCCTAAGCCGCGGGAGATACTTGGTGATAGGATCTTGGATGTGGACACCAGAGGTCTTGAGCACGGCTAGCACCGCGAACACCTTCGACACGCTGCCAATCCGGTAGACAGTAGACGCGTCAATCTGTGACACCCCGCGTGGATCTAGCACCGGCGGCGACAGGCTGACAGTTAAGGTCGATAGTGAGAGCTAGGCGTAATGTTTCAGGGGATTTGGCAGGGGATACCCCATTAAGGTGGCCCATTCATGCAGCTTACAGGCCACGGCTAGCGGTTGGGGTTAGCTCCAGGCAGTTACGCGTCCCTAGCAGGCAGCCAACAAAGCCAATGGTCTCTGATTCTTTATTTTCACAAGATCGAAGTCAGCGATGGGTATCTGTCTCTCTCATTTTGAATTCCATATTCATACAATCGTAACAGGCGACAAGCATAGCAGAGCGTTCCCGTGATGTACAGCCATAGTCCAAGTAAATGCGGTCCCCCAACATCCTCCAGCATGAGAGAAGGGCGGAATAAAACCGAATTTCCGCGTTCCTTCGATCGCTTCTCCGCTGCAGCGAACGGCTGCAGCCTAAGCCCTATGAACCCTAGGCCCCGAACACGACATTCCAATGTTATGTTGGCGGCTTGGCGGCTCGGATAATAGGCGCGCTCGTTGTCGTGGTGTTCTCGTCCATCTTCGGACGGTTAGATCCGAATGATCCTCGAGTCGAAATATCTTGAACTCTTCCAGCTCGTGTGGTGTCTTAGCTCATGTCGTCACAGACACAGCTCCTGGAAACAGATTTCGGCCTCTCGCCATTCCATCACGGTGCACTGGAGCAGGTTTTCTTCGGTACATTGGTCGTCCTGACGTTTCGTCCTTCTCGCCGTCGGTGTCCCCTCCGTGCCGCCGCACACCTTCGCGAAACAGAGCGTGCTCTCGAGACCCGTGTCGTCAATGCAGTCCCTGATAGTTCCCATGGAACATCCACTACTTCTGATGCCCTTCGTCGTGTAGATCGTGTTTCCCTCGGCTTCCACCGGCAGCGCTGCAACTAGAGAGGCACACAGGGCGAGGACCGTGGCGATATTGGAGAAAGCAGGGACCTGCATGATGGCGCTGGCGGGAAGCTGCTTAAAACGAGCGTGCTGGTGGAAGAGAGCGACTCGAGGAAAGAAGTGGTATGTATATTTGTAGTAAACGAGTGGATGCGCTGGTTGATCTACATATGACCAGCAGTGATCTACCTAACGTCTTTATATATGGAATGGGCATCGATGATCGGAAAGAAACATCTTAAGCAAGGACCGCCAGGGATACGAGATCGTGAGGCAGGAGAGTCAGGAGAGTCTCACCTTGATCGGCCATAGCGCGCATCTGAAACCCAGCGTCCGTGGTGTGAATCAATGGCGCCAAGATGAAGCGAAACCCCTACACCACTTCATATCAGATCACCACCAAAAACTTCTGCGCATGCGTACGCCTCCATCCATTTTCACTTAAATTGGCGAATATTTATTGTTTCGGCTGGACTATTTGAAATAGTCCCAATTCATATTGATTTTTTTTTTAACACACACACACGCACTGCTAACTCCTATTACGCCGACACGAGTTTTGGCGTTTCTATGCTGAAACACCACGGCCGCCTCGTCCCCAGAGCCATTGCAACTCCACCAAACTGCACGTCCCCTGCCCGTCAGGGGATCTACGCCCAGGATGGGAAAGCTTGGTCTTGTCGCAACTCCCCAGCAAGCTCGGTGCTATATCCATATCGCCCACTTCCCGGGTCTTCCACAACGTTGTCAGCTTTGACGGATTGCCTCCCGTGCCCCCGTGCCGAAGTCGTTATTATGGAAAGCATCGTCTAGCCTTACCTTCGTCCGATCCATCGGACATATTGGAAGCTAAGTAGGCGAAGTCGTAGTTCGGTGGGGCTGATGGTATTTCTCAGTCTCCGTCTTTTCGTCTCATCGTTCATCGTTCGACTGCTATCCCTTCTAGCCTACATTCCACACGTGGGCATTGCGAAATCGCCGAAAAACATGAGATGGTTGCCAATTTGCGGGTTTCAGGTGGATGCCCCGTTTCAACATTCATCTCTTATCTCGGCGGCTCCAACATAGAAGGTGATGTAACTTCGTCCTCTTGACGATTACTTGATGCGACACCCGCCGACTACATAGATACCTCTATGCGCATATCTCTTCCTATTAACTCGGGGAGTTCAATGACGACAATGCATTCTATTATCAGAGCGATATGCGATCCCTTTCAAACGAAAGCCACCTACCTAATGGGGTGGTCTGTCGCAAATCGAGCTATTTATATTGGCGCCATCCCATCGATTGACGTAAAGATATTTAATCAGCCAAAACCATCGTACTACAACATGAGGGAGTGTCTACCTCAGAAGCCTTCTAAGTAAATCCCCTTTTGTAAATAGGGCTAATACATTGCCATTTTGTGTTTGAAGAGACGGCATACGATTATAGTCTCGTCCTCTAGTTCCACGTGCAGATCAGACGAGCAGAATCATAATGCGAACTACTCTTTCATGGCAGTGATCTTAACTTTAGACTATGAGAAATGCATTAGCTCTGTTTCAGGTATCTTGAGGTCTCTTGCATCTAGCTATTCTTTATATCCTCATATTGGTAACCTGCCTATCAATGGGATTCTCTTCAAGCAGCTGGATTACAAAAACTCGTCATATGAGCACGATAGGGAGGGAAGATGACTAGAATAAAACTTTGCAAGTCGGATTCACATTCACTAGAGATGAAGCCGGAAGGAATTTGTCATCCGAGCTTCGTATTGCTAACAGAAGACGTAATGTCTATCAAAGGAACTTATAGTAACAGTATCTAGGTAGGTAACTATGGTGATTTTCTACAGCCGTGGACCCTAGAATCGTCGTAGATTCTTTTCTAGCGACGCCGAGATCTAGCTACCTAGGTAGTTATCTGTTCTTCGTTAGCAGCTATCGGGTAAAAAGCATTCATAATAGGCAACTTACCATAGCAACGAAAGGAACACGGAATGAGTTCAGCGTATGCGTGGCCTGTAACATAACCACGGATCCTCCACGGGTGGCAACGTATCATCCCCGTGTGACCACGCATCATTCTCGTATGTCCGCATATCCTCGCCGCCGCGTCTGCGGTAACTAGTTGATTGCTGAGATCCGTATAGGAACATATTCATGACTATCAAACGATCCTCGCCGCCTAGATACCACCTCTCGTACGACCACGGGATTCCTCTAGCCTCGTTCCCCTTCTCGAGCCTCTCGCACTTGGCGAGATTCGCATCGAATTTCTTGAGATTTGTCGGGCCCCAGCAAAGGTTGTCTACTTTGACACTCGGTTCGTCATCACTCACATGTTGCTCTATCAATATTGCTCTGTCGTAGTTGGCTGCGGCGCGTTGCTTGTTGCGCCAATTATCTGCATCGCTGCCTCTAATACCGCTGAGATGTCGATTCTGGCGGTCGGGCCAGAAGACATTGTGAGAGTTACGCCGTATTGCTGTGCCGAGTATGAGATCGTAATACTCTCCCATGCGTAGTCCGGTTGGGAAGTTGAACTCGACCGTGATTCCAGGAAGTCCCCGGTCGCTGTACAGCTCGCCATCCCGTCGTACGTGCCAGCGGAGGGTGGTGATGGGAGGCTGCGCGACGTGCATTCCTCGCCAAGAGGCAGTCTTGTCAAGCCATAGCGGACGGCGGCCCCGGGGGTCAATGCGGCTCTTGAACGAGTCGCTGAAGTCAATTTTGCCGGGGTTGGCTACATCGAAGATTCCCTCGCTGTGATACCAGCAACTGAAAAACGTGGGAAGGATGCCGGCAAGTAGTAAGTTCTTGTCATATCGAGCCGCGGTTAGGGATGTCGAGCTCGCTCGCTTGAAGCGGGCCTTCTGGATCGATGGAGATTTGTCCGCAACGGCTTTCCACTTCTTCGACACTCGTTGGATGTTAACGAGAAGGTCGCGGGCATCGAGATTTAGTAGGATCTGTTCGAGAAGCTCGGTGGTGCCGAAAGCTCGCTTCCGAGCGGACGCCATCTTCAAGTTATGTAAGTGAAGATTGTTGAAAGTTGAGGAACTATCGTGAAGGAGGCAAGTATCGGGGATCAATGATCTTAGATGGTGGAAGTGTGTTGCTTTGGTGTGTTGGTGGTCTGAGAAGATGTACTCGAGATCAGAGATTGGGGCTTGGGAAAAGATGTTTTAGATAGAAAGGAAAGAAATCAGGAATATTGGTGAGGATGAAGACTTTTATAGAGTTATTAGGAGAAAACATTGGGTCTGCCATTTAGACATTGAACCTGAGGTAAAATGTTTGGTACCGGGCTTGTTACCTTCTAGCCAAGCTCATACCTAAGGTAGATGCCATATTTAGCAAGAATACAAGTCACCGGTAGTGAATATTGTCAAAGCCGAGATCCGGGAGTGGCTTCTCGGCGATAAGTGGGTCTCAGAGCCGGCAACCGAGAGCTTGTGACCGGAAGCAAATATCTGCAACGTACCTTAAGTACCAGGTACCTAAGGTAGTTTCGAGGGCGAGGCGGTGCGAGGCGGTGCAACAATATGCCTAGTAGGAGCCTCCTGAGGATTCTTCTACTCATGGAAACTGTATGGTAGGATACAATCACCCGTCCCAAAACTACCTAAGGTACCTACCTAACCTACACTACCTTTCTCTGCATAGCAAACCTCTCATTGCCTTTGTTTTCTGTGATTAAAAGGAAAGTGCTTGGAAAACCTTACGTCGTGCCTCATATCTCAAAGGAATCGTGGCGAAAAACAGAAGTTGAAGGATTCTAGGGAGGAACTTGTCTTTCGGGATGTAATTAGGTACGTACCTTAGGTAAATAACTGTCAGAACTGTGCCCATTAATGATTCTAATACTGGTAAGAGTATGTTATTCCTCCAAACGACCTCAGTTTAATGTTGAGTTGATGACCGTTGATGACCGTTGATGACCCTAGTCCTGCTAGTAATAGGAGGGCTTACGCTGTGCCACTTGCTGACACCAGTCCCCCCCCCATTTAGATATTTCAGCAAAAATGAGCGTGACCTTACTTTGAGAGAATCTCCAACTCGGGCATATCTTAAGACGTACGTACCTCTCATTATGCTCAAAATGCCATTCCCGTCGCCTCCATTCGCCTACGTCCTCGGCGTCGGGAGCGTATTCCTCGGCCTCCACTGCTTCGTGCGCCCGAGACGAGAGTACGGTCGCTTCGGGCTGCCGCTCGAATCGGCGCCTCGCCAGAAAGACACACCACCACCCCACGCTGGACACGCGTCTCCGTTGATGCATCTGAAAGGCATCCGCGAAATCACGTACGGCCTCGCGCTGGGAACGCTGCAGTACCTGGGTCAAGAGGACGCCCTCACGGCGGTGGCGGGGATCTTTTCTCTCGCGGGGCTGGTCGACGGAATTGTTGTCTGGTTGAACGGCGGGCCTGCGCTTCGGCGTAAGGCCTTTGGTCATTGGGGCGCGTTTGTCGCCCTCGCCGGGTGGTCTTGGTGGAGGGCGGCCTTCTAGATGGGATCAACTGCAGGTACTCATGGGTGGAAGCGTTCATGGCTGTGTTGATGGACTGGTGTGGTGAGATGAATCGCGGGTCCTACGATCAATGCGCCCTGTACGTTCCTTTGGCCTGAAGCATTCAGATGTTGACGAAGCATACTTTTAACCATACGAGAGTGGCCTAACGGTAGTCAGCTCTCTTTATATACTGTATAGAGATATCTTCCATATTAATATGGCGGTAATATTCTCCTATATTAAATCAACAATTTCTCTCATATAACTTTCGACTTTCTTGTCCGAACATAAGGAGATGAAGGAGCTCAATACGATTATCACATTGTCTGAACTAATGTCGTGCAACCCGATATTAGTTGTGACCATCGCGATAATCACCAGCAAGTCGACATTGACTCGGCGCTGTCTGGAAAAAGGTCAGACGACATCATCAGACTATGCTCGGATGCTGAGCCGAAAATATTAACAGCGTGTACATCCTGATCACGGGAGATGGAGTGCATGTTAACGAGCGAATTAATGCCAGGGGCGTGCGTACGCACATAGTGTTACTACTTATACTAAGGTACGTTGCGAGAGCCCCCCTAAGAAAGAGATAACAACGCGTAGGAAAACGAAATCACCCCTATTTGCTTATCCCCACTTACGCGACGTCCGTTATATCGAAGACATTAGCCTACGATGCCTCCGAGCGCCCGGACCAAAGCACGAATACCATCCCATATCTTCCGGAGAGTCTGAGCGACGGTCGGATTATTTTTCTGGCGAGCTGCCGCGAAGAAACTGGAAAGCTTCATGGCAATGGAGAACCATCTTCCGATTGCATGAGCCCACGTCTCTTGGTCCTCGACCCTGGGATTTGGGTCAAGTTTCACGATCAGCTGGTCGGGCGACCCATTCGCCGGCCGGAGAACGCATTTACCGTGTAGAATCTTGACGGTTGTATCAACGATAGGAGCGCGCAAGACCTTAGCAGCTTCAGTCTCAAGCACGGGCACCTCATTATCAATTTCCGTCATGAACTGCAGCCTGGCAGGTTTATACCTTCGTTCGGCATAGCGTAGTCGGATCAGATTGAGGAGCTCCTCCTTGCGCTGTGCTAAATCTTCCTCGAGATCAAGCCCTGGGTAAGAGTCGAGCGTCAACTGTCCCCCGGTGACTCCATGATGATAAAAGTGCGCACCGAGGTAATCCCTCATAGAATCAGAAGGGTGCAAGACTTGTTTGAGATTCTCGTCCTCATAGAGGCTATGCATTCTGTTATAGGCCTGTCGGAAAGCGTTTTCCCTATGGGCATCCCAGAAGCTGGTGACAAATGTCACATTCCGAAAGAAAGCGGGACCGCAGAAGCACTGTAACCAGCGGATAGTCTTAACATCTTGCTGGTTGAGACGGGTTCCAGGGTTTCCAATGACGAAGAGAACCCCGACGACCTCAACGAAAGAACCAAGAGCAGTCAGGCAGCTGACTATATTGCGGAATGTCGATATGTCGTCATGTTTAGGATCCCCGAAGCCAGCTGTGTCAATGAAAAGGTATTGCTCGTCATCAACGAGCGCAGGACACACTTGGTACTCCTTGGTACCTGATTCGGGGTTCATTAGTCAGTGGTAGACAACAATTAGAACCCAAGAGATGCATTACCTTGCTCGACGGTCTCACAGGGCTGCAAGCCCGGTAGGCCGGTCAACTCGGAAAGGATGGTCGTTTTGCCGGTTCCGGCCTGACCAACGACGAATATGAGCTTGGTACCCCTGAGACTTTTCGGTGATGTTAGATTGGTACTGTCAAATTCAACAAAAGATGAGCTATTGTGGTAACGTACTGTTCCATCACAAAATTGATTACCATGTCAGTTGTCTTTCCTTTGGTTTTGACCAGGATGCTTTTTAGTTTCTTATAGCTCCAAGTCCATCGAGGCGTCTTGTCATTGTCGTTAGATTGGCTGTGGTTCACATCTTAAGTAAGTATAAAAGGCTCTTTGGTGCTTTGGCCGGAATGCATTCCACACCTTTTCTCGGTCGATACACCAGAATTAGATGAGCTGGGCGGAGTATACATGGACACAGTCGACTCAAACGAGCTGTCGACCCATGGGATCGTGGCAGCAGTTGGAGCAGGCGGCTCATCGGTATGTGTAGACATGGTACCGTCTTTGGAGATGAATAGGAGAAATCAGGTGGGAGTAAATGTGACGGGCTCAAGAGGGAGTGGTTTGAGGAAAGGAAAGAAGTAGCCAGAAGGTGGAAGGGGAGGAAGCTTTATAGACCTTTATCGCCTCTCAAATATATGACATGCCCGAATGAAGGACCATTCCCCCACGCCTTGATCCTCGCTTCTTTACATCACCTATATGTGGCTTTCTTCAGCTTCTTCCAGGTCCATCGCGTGTGAGTCCTATGAGAGGCTTGAGTTGGAGCACATTCGAATCTGATTGATCCGTCACTATTGTTCGCCCCACACATTCATTCTAATACCCAACCATATGTTGGCCGTACGACTGGCCGTAGGGAGGCCGGTAGGGTGGTCCGGATGGCACCCCACTTCCCCTATCTCGCATTTGTCTCGTACAGTCGGTATTCTGATTCTTTCGTAATTGTACGACCAACTTTCTTTTATTGTTGGTTGAAAATACATCTTCCTATGCTCAATCATTGGCATCATGGATCATCTCTGCCCGCAGGGTCGATCTGATGGCCTCTCAGCGGCCTTACATTTACAGGCACAATGGGATAGTGTCACTCCTACAGTCAAGGACCTGTATTATAAGGCTGACATTCCCTGCTGGCTCCTAAAGCATATCATGGAGGTCCTCTACGGATTCGAAGCCAGGTACGTTTGTTGGCAGTCGCCAACCAACATTTAAACGTGAGATGAAATCATCGCGCTCTAATATTCGGTATTTTACGTAGTGAGCAAAAATATAGGAATCGGTTTAGGAAGAAGGACAATGTTATTCACGGTTCTATCAATAAACGGACTCGACCGAAAGTCAAGAAAGAGAGGATGCCGAGGACCATACCTGATAGAGTAATGCCTGCAGAGACGATCCGCTGTAAGCTGCCGCTTAGACGACAGCCAGCGCCACTACGATATAGGCCTCAGGAAAGGATCATGTATTCCATCCACCACTTTCTTGACTCACTGTTTGATCGGGGAGGGAAACAGAGCTGGACGGCGAACCTGGTCGGGTTCGAAAGTCCAGATGGTGCGGGATCGCAGCTTGGTGCGTGGCAGTACGTAGAAGCAGACTGTGACTCGATTTCGACTTTCGTCCGCTGCAACCAGCTCGCTATGGCCCAGGACACTTTTCTTAACCTTAGCCACGGCCTCGGCGTGCTTGTGCGTGGGCCCGATCCGTTATTTCTGGGAAGGATCTGGCGTCTAGCCCTTGTCCTTCGCGGGCTTGACCGGGGCGCGCCGCGCCTCCGAGCTTTGTCAACAGTCCTCAAACGCCTGAAGGACGCCTCTGTTGCCCTATACGGGGATGAAAGTCCAATGTCCATCATCATCACCAGTCTCGTTCATGTGGAAGAGACGGATTTCACACCGACCATGAGGCTCGGGTTCCGTGAAACCCTGGCGGTCCTCGATCATAAGGTCAATGATGAGAACATGCTAATGCTCCATCTGTGGACTACGTACGCTCAATATTTCTCTAGGGATCATATCAAGATCATTAAGCGGAAACGTGCTATTCCGAATCCACGGAACCCACCGAGGTCTGAGATCAAAGCGAAAAGGCAAAAAGAATCCGAAACACTGCCTGAGGAGCGATTGAACGACCATATTAAAAAGGATATTCTCTTCGCCAAATTTGATCGGGTGTGGCATCAATGCTACGACGTGCAGCAATTACCCCTTGACCAATATCTGAAATCAGACGTCCGTATTCTTATCAGCTGCTACTACGCCTATGCGAGCTTCTGGGTGTGTGATAAGACGTATCTGGGCAACGGAATAGCCCATGGCATTATCGAGGACACAAAGCCCTCAATTGGAACGCACCCCGTCTGGTCGATCAAGACAATGGCATTTGGGGTTGCTTCCAAAATCATTGCCACATTCCATCATCGCAGCAGAGAATTTAGCGAGTGTGAGAGGGTCTTGGGGGGTGCGATAGACATGCTCAGCTGTGGTGACAAGAATTGCCTCAGCAGAGCAATACGCTTGTGTCTAACCTTGGCTTCGTGGCGGCGGGAGTGGGGAGATCTCAAGGGGTCTCGAGAGGCGGAGAGGCGGAGAAGCGCTCGTTAACGATTTTGGAAAGCATCCAAGGAACAAAATGCCCTGATTGTTTGCCTAGCATGAAGTGTCCGAAGTGCTTTGAGGTCCGGGCTGGGACTGAATGTACTAAATGTGCCTCGGAAACGAGGCGAAAGACATGTCGGACGTGTAAAAATGCGGGCACGAGGAGGCGTAGGGTTATGCACCTTCAGACCGAACTTTGGACGATTAACGGCCTTGTACCACCTGATGATATTTCGCAGAGGACTACCAAAAGCCCACCGCTGCAGCAGAGCGCCACAATCAGTCGACATTTCTCTATCATCGGGTTGCCGCCGTCGCTAACGTCCCATGACTTCTTGGGGGCCATACGACATACTGGTCGGGTTTTTAGCAGTAGTATCAAACCATCCACAAATGAGCCGCTTACCTCAACTGCTGCCATCACTTTCTGGGATATGGCGAGTTCAAAGAGATTCTGGGACCAACATCGAGATAGGGGACTTAGAATCATTGACCATTGCGGCGTGGTGAACAAAGTCATTAACCAAGCCGATTTCGTGGATTCACGACGGAACCGAGAGACGCCGGCCAAGGATAAGAACACATGGGTTCCAAGCAGGGTGCTGGTTATCACAGGCTTGGGAAGTGATAAAGTAAACGCAGAGAGCGAGCTGGAATCGCCGGAAGACGTAGTCAGGGACAAGACTGAAAAAGTGACAATGGAGCCGCCCTTGAGACTTAGTGCGGATGAGGTGATCGAACGTTTTAGGGAGGCCTGCTCACTTGATTTAGACCAAGTCATCATCTCCAACCCAAGTAATGGATACACCACACTCGAGGTGCGATTTAGCTCCTGGTTTGGACAAGCGCAATCTTGCATGAGAGCATATCGTAAGGAGTGGAAAAGGCACGGTATTAATATCACATATGGCGTCGACCCCTGTGTCTGATACATGCGGAGGGTAGATATGTGAAGGCAAAGGGAGAGATGAGAAGATGATTAGCGAGGGTAAACAGGTAGAAGGTTATATAAGTAATCTAGAGGCCCACCTCGAAATTCACACTGGAGAAAAAGACCTTCTGACTCTGCGCCGCTTGCTGTTCCTGGTTTCGGTGCACGGTCTGGCGCTGATGCTATCACAGCCCCGCGACTGTATTGTTTTAGGTCAGCATCGAGGCCCTCATCTCCTAAAAAGCCGGCTCGTGGAGCACTTGCTCGCGTTGCCGTGAGGAGACCTCATATTGCGAGTGCGATCCGATGGCCGACAACTGCGCTGGCAGCAGCGTTCCGCCGAGCCCCGGCCACGTTTAGCCACCCCCATGCTCTATAAAATACCTAAGGTATGTTCATGGCTCATTCAAAGGCAGTTCATTTACCAGAGTACCAAGGAAGCTTGGTTTCTTGGCTTCTTGGCTTCTTGGGTCGGGAAAGATCTTTCCCCAGATCTTATATCTTCCTGCTTATAAGCTACCTAGTCAAGGTCAGTTGAAATGATGGATATTTTAGCTTACACCATTGGCTAAGATGTAAATAAGCTTAAAGCAGCACGCACGAACCTCCTGACAGAATGACAGAATCTGAACGACCTTGGCATCCGCTCGCAGACACGTAGTAGCACGAGGTGCTCTTAACGCCGGGGTTCGTAGCGTAGTCGCTGAAGTCCTGCATGGCGTGATTTAGAGATGAGAAATTAACGATAACAGAACGTCAAGAATGCGAAGCATTCAGGGATGGTAACGGAGAAGCCACCATCAATGGGTATGGCCGACCGTGAAAGTGCCTAGATCCAGTGACGATAATGAAAGGAGCGTATACCTTGACTTTATCATGGCGCTTTAAGGTAATTTTACCGGTTGCTGCGCACTCACTGTCACCCCCTTCGGTTTTGGTAACGATCATATCTCAATCATGTTACTCTCGGTCCTATGCAAGAACCCCTCCATGTGAGCGTAAGTGGTAACTCATTGAGTAAGCTTAAAACCTCCCCTCCAGCTAGTCGGTGACCGCTTGCGATCCTTTGCCCGGACCGCTGCAGCGTTTCTTCGTGGTCACCATAGCCCCTGGGTAGTCGTTTCTCACGCGTCATTGACCGATCCTCCTCTTTCTATTCGCTCGTATTTCGCCAAGCCGAGCATCGGGTCTAGGGCCGGTCTTCGGGTTTTCGGTCACCCATTCTCAGCTGAACTCTAGATCGTAGCGATGACTTGCAGATGCTCCACGAGCAGGGAGGTCGGTAAGCTTTACAAGGAAACCCCCATCACCCACTACCCATTAGCCTAGAAGTATCTCTGTCTATTAGGTACCGGTATGTTAATAAGCTGATTTTTTTTAAGAAAATGTGAATAAGTAGTTAGGTATTTTTAATGAAAAAAAAAACGATACCTAGGTACATAGATATAATATGTAAGAAAATAATCTAATAAGACGTACTTAACTGGTATTTTTAAAAAGCCATAGACGTTAATGGATATCTACAGGTCACCTATGGTGAACGTTAGGGATTAGTTAGTTTTAGTAAGCGTGGGGGTGTACTATAATAGAAACATGTCATTATGCAGTTTGAAGTCTATTTATAGATCTGCCATAGCATGACGGGGTTGCGTTAATAGGATAGCCGCTGAGCGGAGAAAAGGGGGTTGATATGAGTCGGGCTACTATTAGGTGGAGGACCACGTGACTGCACACCTACTTGGGAGGTAGGTATGTAACCTTGCCATGTTGACGAGAACGATATATGTGGTAGTCAAACTAAGCATTTAGGAGATGTCTCCAGAAGCCTCGTGACAACTTACCATCTGCAACGGGATACGTCGATGATACCTTAGTAATCATTCGCTCATCGTAACTGTTCTTGATCGTGCGGCTCACTGCCTGTCTATCTCACCGATCCCTGTTCGCATCACGGACATGTTACGAATCCGTTACGACGAACTGCAGTTACTAGTTCATAGTAGTAAGACGGTGATTCTTTAACTCCCACCAAGACATCTTGATCTCCTGAGTGTTGTAGTCTGTTGTCGATTTGGACTTCAATCCCTATACTGCGTTGGAAGCGGTCAGTACAACGTGACCGGGTTCGTAGATGCTTGACCATTCAAGCTTTAACTCGCAAGATCTGATCGGATTGCTTGCTAAGAGGCGAAGATAAATGCCAGCATGGCAGAACGTATATAAACCAAGCAAACCCATCTGGTCTCTAGGCGAAAAGACTAAATATTCAAAACAAACAACTTAGCTCAGTAAGAACAGCCTTGAACTTAGCGAGATACCTTCACGAACCTACAATGGCGCCCTCAGCCCTGACCACTACCGAGACCACCACCGAACCTTCTTTACCTCACAAGAACCCTCAGGTCAGCTTCCCTGTCCAGGCTGAGGATGAAACCGCCAAATTCCTCAGCGAAGTGAATTTCCTCGGAGACAAAGAAGGCAAGGTAGTCGTCAGGTCACCGCCGAGGTTTAGCAGCAAAGAGGAAGAGCAGAAGTATCAGAAACAGCACCTGGCGGCGGTCTTCCGCGTATTCGCCAAGCAAGGGTTCGACGAAGGAGTCTCGGGCCACGTCTCCTTGAGAGATCCCGTGAATCCAGGTTAGTAACCCACTCCCGAGGAGAGAGAGAAAAAAAGGAAAAAGAGAAAAGTCTGACGACGAGGGCTGGCAGAGCACTTCTGGATCAACCCGCTAAGCACGCACTTCGCGCAGATCCGCGTGTCGGACCTGGTGCTCGTGAACCAGCGGGGCGAGGTGCAGCCGGGCGGCGCGCAGTCGACCATCAACGCGCCGGCGTTCGCTATCCACTCCGAGATCCACAAGGCGCGGCCGGACCTCAACGCGGCGTGCCACGCACACTCGGTGCACGGCAAGGCCTTCAGCTGCTTCGGGCGGCCCATCGAGATGCTGTTCCAGGACGCCGTGCGGTTCTACAACGACCTGGCCGTCTACCCGCGGTACGGCGGCACCGTGCTCTCGGCCGAGGAGGGCGCCCGCATCGCCCGCGCCCTCGGCCCCACCAAGCGCAACGTCATCCTCCAGAACCACGGCATGATCACGTGCGGCCGCACCGTCGACGAGGCCGCCTTCCTCTTCATCGCCCTCGACCGCTGCTGCCATGCCCAGATGCTGGCCAACGCCGCCGTGTGCGCCGGCTTTGAGAAGCAATACATCCGCGACGAGCAGGCCGAGTTTACCCACAGGAAGAGCGGCAACTCCAGCAAAATGTGGCTCGGGTTCCAGCCCTACTACGATCAGGTCGTCCAGGAGGATCCGTCGGTGCTAGACTGACCTGGCTGCTAAGGGGTGATACAGCGCATGCAGCTTGTATAGGGCATTGTCTGGCTGGATGGTCCGAACTTAGCAGCGGGCGTCTTCAAAAGGGACTCGATGATTGTACAGTAGAAATGATAATATCAGGATATCATAAGATAATACCATCTATTCTTTACCGTGATCCGCCGTCAAAATGCTCCCATCCTCGACGGGAATGCGTTTACCGGAGAGGCACAGTTTTCGTGCCTTCCTCCTTTTTACGTGCTTTGTAAATCGGGAGGGGGGAATAGAAGAGTCTACCTATATTAGGATAGACTAAATTGAGATCTCATTACCAAGAGATTCCTGCCCACGGTTCTGTTAGGGTCCTAGCCTTTCGGCTCTTAGCCCCCAGGACGAGGAGTAGACCCAGTAGTTAAGAGCCGAAAGATCAGAGCCATGACAAGCTTACCTTTAGGCCTCTAAACTTTCGGGCAAGGGGGCTCCCACCTCTCGGTATCTGGTCCTAGCTGGAGGATGAGCCGAAGGATGAGATAAAAGCACAAATGCAGTCATCGACATGTATACCCGGAATCGCTCGGAGTTAGGTTAGGAGCGCCTTGCGTTGTTGTTATTACACCCGTTCATACACCCCGAAAATCCGCATTGTGAGCAGTAAGCTTGACGATGTTGAAAATCTAGATCTAGATCTAGGACTTGCGAAAAGGTGTAACGTTGATACCGTGTCTTGCCAGCCCTCGTCGATAAGGAGCGGCTTCAAAATGCTTCAGCTGAATATTAACGTCCGCGGCCCCGAGAGTGTAGCATTGGTTAAGGCGGCTGCGTGGCGCGGGGTGCTCTAGGAACGGCATTTCGGCGCAATGACTCGATGCTGATGTGTTGCAAATCAACCTCGTGTGGGCTCACGTGTTATGCAACCTTAATATTCATAGGAGACGGACGGGATCATGCCGGGTTTGAACCCGTTCCGTCGGCAATAAGGCTGCACCTATAGATCTTAGGCGCGATTGGGCGAACTTTTGATCCTTCTTATTAATGAGACGAGGGGGGTCGTCGTAGTGTAGAATTACATCAATCATCAATCGTGGCATATTCCCTGCCATCTGCAATGCACCGAAGTTTCACGGACAATGCCATGTAAGATATTATTGAACACTAGAGAGAATAAAACAAGACTTCAAGTTTATCTTACTTGAAATTAAACCCAGCAACGTCCAAATCGTTACAAGAATCATCCCGTGGCGTGAAAACAGGTAGGTACGGCCCATCGTGCATCTGCACGTCCCCTCCCGTCTGTCCTGCCAGGGGTTCCGCCGCCAACATCTCCCAACTTCCCCGGCGCCCGTTTGAAATCGAAGAATCACAAGGTCCGCTGCACCTCTAGGCTTTCCGATGGGAGCCACCGCTCGAGTTTGAATGTGTAAGAATCTGGGAAGTATTCTTGACAATTGGAATTTTTTGTAGCTATCCATTTTGCAATTGTCTCTGTCTCAATATCAACACCAACACTAACAGATACCTACCACATCCTCTTCATTTAATATCGAGTATGTGAATGAAGTCATACGCGACACGACTATCCGTGGCTTCTTCCAGCCTCGGGTCTTTCTACTCCTCCCGCAGGCCTACCTTAGTCCCTCCTGTCGACATACAAGGCATCGCTCTCTTGTATCCTCGTCTGAACTATCCACATGCTTCAACTTTCAAAATGAAGGCACTGGCCCGCTGGATACGGCGGCCTCTGAAGAAGAACTTGTCCATAAACACTGCAGTTCCTCCTGCTGAACCGGTTCGCGAACGGTTTCAGCTCGGCAAGACGGTGTGTGGCGATTCGGGGCAGACATATACTATCGAAGAAGTCCTCCTAGATCGAAAGGAGGGTTCCAGGTTTGTTTATCGTGCCGGGTTAGTCCTCTTAAGCACTATCAACAATCTCATCAATGATAAATGGAGCTAATTATAATTACGAACAAGTAGTTCGCAAAAGAAGTCATATGTACTCAAATATAGCACTACTGGCTATTTTGAATACTCTAGAAAACTAATGATGGAGACTCTCAAGTCGGTTCCACATATAAGACCTCTGGTGGACACCAAAGCTTCGCTTGAAATGCTCATCTATCCATACCTGAATGCGCACCTTCTAGATTTTGCCCAGAGGAAGCTATCTCTTGCTGCGAGGCGGAGAATAGTCAAAGAAACTCTCGAAGGACTTGCTGGCATGCATGACCGTGATGTTATTCATACTGGTAAGATTTACCGTTCAATCGAGCTAGCCACACTGTTGTTAATGATTAGCAGATATTAAACCGAACAATATCCTTATAAATTACCAGGAGAACGGCGAGGACGAGCCAATCATCACAGCGGTCGAAATAGGAGATATGGAGGAAGCGGTGGATATAAGTGCGGGAGACGGCATAATCGACGTTATGTGCGGTAACCAGCTTTGGCGGAGCCCCGAGTCATGGGCGAAGGGTCTACAAGGTAAACCGTCGGACGTCTATTCCTTTGGAGTCTTTGTAAGTTGTCAAGCCCGTGAAATCGCGAGACGTCAAAATGGCTGCTAATAAGATAACTTCAGTCGATATATGTCGTCTTGGAATTGATGATATTGAAGATCCCACCCGAGCACCTTAATTCTCCAGACGCTTGGCGGTATTTTATCTCAAACCATATATCTTTCTTCGGCGACACCATGGGGCTCCGGGGCTTGCTTTTTTACCTTGGTGTCGAGAACTCCTTCACCGAAAATATAGTCGAAATTGTGGGCACTTTCAATGCTTCCAACTTAAGGAAGCCCTTCTCTAGATGGCGATTTGATGATGAGCGGTTGGACGACTTCAAGGACCTCGTGTGTAAAATGACGAACCTGGACCCGACGAAGAGGATTACGGCGAGGGAAGCCTTAAGCCACTCTTGGTTCAGTAAAGAACTCTGAAGCGCTGTGATGGGGTGTATGAATAGGTACCTAGGTATTTACAGGTTGAAGGCGCGAATGGAGAGCAGACGATTGTATTTCATTCCACTGGTCAATTTTAGTGGCATGAAAGAAACACGCCCATCGCGAGTATTGTCGCGGCCAGGAGCAAGATTGAGCTGGTAGGAAGGTAGCGTTGATGATGAATTAGGGCTCCAGTAGAATGGGCGATAGCCTAGAAAATGCACTTTAGCCTTATATCTCTCCACAATCAAAGGTACCGACGCACTAAAACTCAACGCTAGGCCGTTGTAATTACAATGGGCTACAGCACACCCAAGCCCTGTAGGCCCTATAACACACCAGAGGCACCAGAGCCTTGCAGTGCAACGCACCATAACTCCTTTAGCACAATAGATCCCTATAGCGCACTACACATATGTGCCGTATTAAAGGATTTTAGCACTCTTGGCTTTGGTTTTTAATGCATATTTAAAAAGCGACTTAGCTGAATGTGTTTCAAGGGGGTGGTCCGGTGTGCTAAAGGGGCTCTGGTGCCTCTGGTGTGTTATAGGGCTTATAGGACTTGGGTGCGCTGTAGCCCGCTGTAATTAAAATGGGTCCAGATACCTGAGGGATTGCACAGGGGGGGCTATAGCCTATAGGATTGGGATAGCATAATTACAAGTTGCACCTCAGTTATGTAGGATTATATTTACAGTCTCTTAGAACAATATATACATATTGAAGATTGTCAATTCTAGTTTCCCGGCTGTGGATACCACGGCAATCTCAAGCACTTGTGAATGACGAAACCAGTATCGAGCCGCCTAGTGCCTTCGTGGCATAGTTGAAGATACCGAAACGGTAGCCCATGAAATAAGCCCAGTTCGTCCACATGGTGTACGGCTCTCCCATCGGGGTGAACTCCTGCCCATCAGTACTGTAGGAGAAATTGGCCGCATAGCTGCCACTTGCACGAGCGTCTAGCGAGGCACGAAGCCATATATTCGTGTCCGTGGGGTTGATTGTTTCTGTCGCTACCACGTTTCCTTCGCTAGTTGTGTTCCACGCAGTCTCTTCCTGTGTGATGTTGTGGACGAGAGACAAGGTGTACTTCGACCCATCACGATGGATGCCGATATAAGCAGTACGGTCACGGAAGGCCGCCAGGCCGAATCGATCGCCGTCGGCCATCTTGCTGAAGTCAATTTCCACGGTTCCAACGGGATACTCGCCGTGGATGCGGTGGGTGAGTGTGTTGCGGGCCGCGTACAAGTCGCTTGTCACTGTCGCCGTAGATAGGGTTAAACCGCCATCGCCAACCTTGTATTTGGTCTCATCGGGAACATGATTCCACTCCCAATCCACACCTAAAGTATTTCCAGAGAACGTGTCAGTGCCCGTCCAATCCGGCACCGCCCTGATTGCAAGCGGTTCAGGATAGGATAAGCCCCATCCGCCGGCGTCGTCTGCCACGAAATATGGGAAGCCGTCGTCTCCCCACCCAATCGGGGCTAAAACTGGCATGCGACCATTTGGGTATGCCCAAGTGAATGACATGTAATACCAGTCGCCAGTCGAAGCCTGGACAATGCTGCCCTGGTGCGGTGCTCCACCATTTGCTACGGGCGATTTGACGGCGTCGACTAGTATCTTGCTCTCGTACGGGCCGAAAGGGCTTTCCGACTTCCAGATATACGTGATATCGCCGGGGTGATCGTTGAGGACATAGTAGAACCCATCCTTCTTATACAGGCGGTTTCCTTCGATGCCATCTTGGCCCACGTCGGAGGCGCTGAGGATATGCTGGCTTTGCACCTGGCTGAGTCCGTCTTCGGACAGTTGAGCCACGGATACGTCGGTAGCACCGTATACGACGTACATGGTATCATCGTCGTCTATCAGTAAGCCGCAGTCATAATAGCACGTTCCACCTGGGAGGACTGCCGATCGGGTCCAGGGGCCAGCGACGTCTTTGGCGGTGTAGATGTAAGTGTACCAAAAGTCGACACAGCCAATCCAATACCAAAGCCCGTTGCTCTCGCGGTATCGCATGGTCGAGGCCCAGGTGCCGCCTCGGTATGCATGCCCGTTTGTCAAGTTATACTTCTCTCCGAAATCGAGGGTAGGCACGGAATGGCCGATGAACTCCCAATTGACAAGGTCGCCGGACCTCAGGATAGGAGCTCCTGGGCTGTAGTGCATGTTTGACGCGGAGAAGTAGTATAGTCCGTCCGGACCAACTGAGACGTCATTGTCGGCGAAGTCCTCGTAGACTACAGGGTTCTGAAAGGAGCCGCTTTGGCGCTGCACCGACGGATCGACGTGTGATGCCGCTCTCCTGTCTAGGTCGGCTTGCGCCAGGCCGAAGAATAAAGCAGCCGGCCACAACTTCATAGTCGCCAGTTGTTAGCCTTGAGTAACCAGACTAACAATGTATCTGCTCGAGGCGGCAAAAGGCTAAGCTCAAGAAAATCGACACTTTCTTGATTTATGATCACCCACACAAGAACGTACTCGATCAGCTCATGAAGGAGAATGAATTGGATACCTACCTGTTAGTTAGGTATATATCTGAAACAATCACCTTTTTGGAGCTTGCTCTTATTCGTACGCATGTTTTATTTTTCTAATGTAACGCCCGCTTTGCTAAAGGAGGGTTTGCTACCGAGGTCACATCGCGGATTGTTATAGGAATAGTGACAAGACCTGCGAAACTTTCCTAATTAGTAGATTCCCACTGGGATATAATGCTTTAAAGCTTTGGGTATGGTATAACAATACAACTAACTGTTAAAGTCGTCTTCTAGAAGCATCAACTCTCCAACCCCCTTTTCAATTCTTATACTATAGGTGCATACCGGTCTGGACCTGTTATCAAAGTCGGTCTCTTGAAACCCGACAAAGTATTCGCAACCATATCTCGGATGCTCATATTCTCTCTTCTTCTGGTAATATAAGCTGTCCCTAACAGGTTCCAAGTGGAACCTTGAACCTCCTTCCTATGATTAAGCACATAGGAAAATGCGAAGTCCAGATGGCGCCATCTCTAAGAGGTGAATCAGGTATGATAACAACTCCAAGGTAAGACTGGCGGAACAAGACAGGGATGTCAGAGTTAAAACCACAGGTCGGGATCCAATCTCGAAATCGTGGGGCCCCCCAGCCCCTTAAACCAATTGAGTAGTAGCGGGACAACGCTCCCCGGAATCTACGTCCAAGACCCAAGACCCTGTAATTCGGCGAAATATTGTACCTTGGTACTCTTAGCTCTTGCGCCTAAACACCAATGCCTGCCACTCAAGATGCGTCCCTTATCTCTTTTCTTCCCCACGAGGCTCTCACCTCGAATGATTCCGAACCGAGCCGCAGTTTGAAATTCTGCATTGCGACGGCCGGAATAATTGCTTTGGCACCCTACGTAATTTTTCCCGGGCTCCTTTTGATCGATTTGCTTGTCGCCGCATCGTCGGCCTGGCCCTATGTGCGACTTCAGAAGTAGCGGGGGGGTCCTACTATTGACCAGCTCAACCTTTTAATAGTAATCCCATATGACCTACGGTTATCCCATTCTACCGCTCCGCCTTCGTTACTTTCCTGCGATAAGCCTCAACCCACGCGATCCCGAAACACGTCTGCCATGAAGAGACCAGCGTTCGAGACCCCGACCCCGATCGTTAACAATCCAGGCTATTCGAAGGACTATACCCTAATCCCGCCACTCTACCTCCTTGAGAGCTAGGACGTCGTCAGGGCATCATGGCGACCGTCCAGCAGCTTCATCGAACCCCTATGCCAGCTCGTCCGCTCGGTAGTACCGGTGCAACACTGAATATGGAGATGGATATAGCAACAGTTGCGAACGGAGCAAAGACTAGCAACAGATTGCAAAAGGGCGACACGCGAACGACTGTCATTATTTATGGCCCCGGCCAGGAAAACATCGTGTCGGTTTTCGCTGATGTCCTGGGGAAACCGCATCGGATGGCCGACAGCTTTCAGGGCATTACTTCCGCAGAGCAGGACTTGGTGCTTGGGATACCGTTGGGCTGTGCTAAGCTTGATATCGCTTCGCGGAATCGAGATGCCGTGGTTGCCATCAATGCCCACTGTGTCAATCTAGGCATGCCGCCGGATATTTATATATCTTCGCAATGCGACTACGAATTCTTGTATTCCGAGACGTCCTTCTCCCGCCGGGATCTGGCTCGGTTCATCTCCTTCACACTTGGGCAGATCAACCATCATGATTCTCTCATGTCGAAGCCGCGCACTTACTTCATCTCGACAACCTTTCCTGATGTTCGAGCTGCTCTTCCAAATATAGATATTCTCACCGTGGGTGCCGACGCCGTAGAGCTACGTGTTGATCTTCTTAAAGAACCTTTAAGTGACGGTAGCTTTGCACCTATACCTAGTCTAAGCTACGTTGGGGAACAGGTTATGTTGCTGCGCCAGAGGACTGAACTGCCCATCATCTTCACGACAAGATGTACGAGAGAGAACGGCCGCTTTCCCATGGAGAACCCAGATTTATACTTCGAATATCTCTTCCGCGCGGTTCAATGGGGTGTCGAATACATCGACGTTGAACTTTGGCTTCCGGTGCACATCCGTCGAAAGTTGCACGAAAGGCGCGGAAGCAGTCGCATTATGTCTGCCTTCCACGACTTCTCGGGCAATTTCAAGTGGCCTTCGGCTCGAGCAGAATCCATCTTCCTTGAATCTCGAAAATACGCCGATATTGTAAAGATGATAGCAATAATCAATGATCACAACGAAAACTTTGAATTGGAGTACTTCCGTTCAAAAATTCGAAGCCAGTTTCCGAATTCGCCGCCTCTCTCTGCTGTCAACATGGGAGAAACTGGACAGTTCTCTAGGACCCTAAACAAAGTCTTCACACCCATCACGCATCCGCTTCTCCCAATCATTGCAGCCCCGGGCCAGATGAGTGCTGCCGAGATCAACGCTGCTCTATCATTGCTCGGTCACCTTCCAAAAAAGAGCATCTACGGGATCAGCAGTCCATCATCTCGCATCGCGACGCCCTACGCTCCTTTCTACGAGAAATGTTTCAACGAGCTTGGACTGCCACATCAATTCGCAGTTGTCGAAAGACACCTCAAAGACCCTTGCGTAGAAGCTTTGTGCAACCAGAGAGCATTTGGCGGAGCATACTTGACTCCGCCGGTGTCCCTGTCAAGTCTCATGCACAACAGCTCCTTCTTTGAAAGACTTAACAACGGGTCAGGGCCAACGCTTACAGAGGCAGCTCGCACGATCGGTATGATCGATACCATCATTGTTCAACATGGGCCATCATCTCCACCGTCTTCGGCGCCTCCCATGACTCCGTCCGGTTCTAACCGAAGTGCTGACTCGCCCTTCGGTTCTGGGACTACTGCTTCCGGTGGATTGCCGCCAAGCTCATCCCTTGTTTTCGACAACGCCAACTGGCGTGGTATCGTCAGCACTCTGACGCGCGACCTCGCGCCTTCAGCCTACTCTGGGCGCGCGGCCGTGGTTCTAGCCACCAACGCCGACGACGCGGCGTCGACCATGTACGCGCTGAGAGCCCTTCGGATAGGAAAGGTATATACGGTAGGCTTCAAGACGCCTGCCAACCTAGCCCGGGGTCTCGAAGTCGAACCTTTCAATAGCTTGGAGAGCCTCCAGCGGGCCAGGATGGTGCGCGATAGGGCTAGCCCCTTCGTGATTATCTCGGCACTAGGTCCGGAGAAGTCGAACATTGTCGGCATGCTTGTACGGGTCTTCGGAGGCTCGAGGGGCTCCTCAACACAGATCCGCAAGGTTTTCCTGGACCTGGCGGATGGGCCCAGGAAAGGCGATCCGAGCGCTGTTGCCGAGCAGAGTGGATTCGCCGCCTACGGCGTGGCAGATACAACGGCCTTTACGACCGTGGAGACGCTTAGGCTGCTCGTGGGCCAAAACGTGCCATATAGCTTCGTGCGCCTAGCAGGCGGACAAGGAATGTTTTAGAGGAGCGCTACATATGTTTCATATCTCTATATATACCCCCCGAGAGAGAAATGGCCGGACTTTCTTACTTCTTATCTTCGGACACGTAAGCGTGGGGCGTGGGGGTTCAAACAGGGCTGGATTGAAATCTCGCTGGCCGTGTATGATGCGACTAGACACGTTTTGCTTAGATGATTTAATACATTTCGTAACGACAAATCAACTTTGATGGCAGTCAACTGGACTGGACTGGACTGGACTGGAGAGAACGAGATTATGAGATAATCGAAAGGGGGAGATTTGAGACTCGGGCATACCTTACGATAGACACTGAAGGGATACCACGAGTTTTCGCTGGAGTATCCTCTCCGGCCATGAGAATTCCTTCTCGTGCCAACGGAGGTGTTTGGTGAGATTACCGAGCACGCCCTAGAAATATCAAAACGTCCAGAACAAATCTGTTACCCCTGTTCTCGTGGAGGCGGGTGGGAACCCGACGCCCCGGGGAAATCTCACGTAGGTGGGAATTTGTATAGCAGATACGACAATGGAGTTGGGTTCGCCAAGCGCCCAAAGGTGTGGGAATGTTGGTTGAACGGCGATAGGACTACGAGGCAGAGCTAGACGCGCAAGGTTGCAAGGTTCATCTGTTTTTTTCTCGATTAAGAACGAAGAGCAGGCTCGGCGTTTTGTCGAAGTTTGGGAGGTGCTTTTCGTCGATGTGACCTCTTGTCTGGCCTGACCAAGGAACAATTCTCCGGGTGGCTGCCGAGGGCGAGCAGTTCAGTTCACAGCGCGGTGGAGCAGAACATACTACATCGTCGCAGTATTGATTGCGATGGGCTGACTAATTGGCCTACGCCTAGTGGTGTGCTGAGGAGGTCGCCGTCGATTAACTCAGTCCACGTATAACGAGGTGTCTCAAAAGATGCAGGCCTCGTCCTATTGCGGACACATGCTTAACCCGACCTAACCTCGAAGTATGTCCCTGTATGCTTAATAAAGATTACGGGTACCTGATGTAGGCTATAAGGTGACGGGATATCGAAGATGTTGTGTAGGGGATGCGTCGTAGACAAGCTTTGATAGGACTTCGCTATCCAGGAACGAGGGATCAAAAATCTGCTGTGTCACCTATAATATTTCTTCTGTATGCTAGGGCGTGTGCCATTGCCTTACCTACCAGCCTACCTACCTACCTACCTGGGTATTGACAAGTCACCTACTCGTGTCAACTATCAGCCTGGAACCTCATGCTTACGGCTGACCTTTCGATCGGCTCTATTTAAGCTTTGACAGCTCCTTTCATGGTGGCATTGCCAAGTCTAGAAGTCTTTGAGCTAAAGCATGTCATCGGCGGTATTATAGGAGCTACCTTCCCGTGTCTCCTCAAGTGAGGCAAGTAAGCGGTGCCCAGTGTCTATGTACTGTACGGGAGGGTAAGCAACGAACCACAAGTTGAGTAACATTGCTTGTCAAAACATGTTCGTGTAAGTCCAGCCAAAGTCAAAGACATATTATGTTTTAATTGGTCATACTACTAATCCAAACTACTAGGTAGGTACACATACATTGTAGAGCAGTCTCTCGAACCTAAGAGGTAGATGATTTTCGTAGACAAGCTGAATCCGGAGCGTCATGAGGCGTTTGCACCAATGACTGCTGTTGAAACGGAATGAGTTAGTATAACTTCATCGAATAGTGGACAGCAGTCAGATCTTTCTATACACATAGGTAGTTAGCATGGTCTACTAGCTATTTTTGTATATAAGGCGATGGTACCTAATGGTGCTAGTCAACATAGCCAAGACATAACAAAAACAATGGGGGTGGCACGGCAGATCTATCGTGGCTCACGCCTGGAGATCTTGCGAGTAGAGATGTTGATTATAGAGCATTAGCTGATCTGGCTTCGTAAGCCGAGAGTCTCGCTGTGCTACGGGGCACGCGTTCGGGTGGGAATCGGAGCCTCCTGTATGCAAGTCACACATGTCGAGCCACGTACCGGTATAGATGATACTCGGCCGGTAGGTTATAAATCATTAGTGTTGGTGTCTCGATGTCAGGTCAGGTAGCCCAGACTGCGCTCTGGAAGACCGAAGCCACATGCAGCTAGCCCCAGGGCATGGGTTACTTGCATCGAGTCAGTGTGGAGAGCGCCTCACGTGTGTAACGGTGTGATCCCGACTCCGAGTTTATAGAGAGAGAGTCCTGTCATCCGCATGCATGCCCCAAGGATGTCGAGCAGCGACTAAGCATGGGCCAGCTCTAGTTGGCCGTGACGCAGCTGCAACATGTCAATGCTGCAACGTCGCTACCAATAGGACAGGCTTCGTGCCATCCCTGATAGCAGCATCTGCCGTCAGCCTAGGCACGTTCGGCCAGAGGAGCGATGGTGGCAAAGCCCAGCCAAGAAGTAACATGTCGACATATATCTGATAACAAGATGTCCAAGAGTCGCGGCACATATCTGGGTGTCCCATAGATGTGTAGCCTTGGACCTCCGCAATACCACCTCAGGGTGTGGAAGACTCAACCTCCCCCCCTATATGCTCAGCATGTTGCGCGCGTAATGGTGCTTATCTGCATGGTTCGTAGCGTATTGTCGCAAAAATGCAGATACCAGCAGTAACGTAGAATGGGGGCTCTCGGGTCTTCTAGCGGCGAGCAATAACCCGACCTCCACGGCAGCTCCATCACAGCCCATCGCAGCCCATCATAGCTTGGTACCCCTGCTTTAGTGGCGTCCGGAATGCGCACCCGCATCTCCTCCCGAGATATCGTTCCAAAGATTCAATCGAGAGAATCAATATCTCATTATTAACACGTGCTACAGTGACGGTAGTGATCCATATAAGTAGCAAATTCGGGTACTCTTGCGCCTCCTGAACCGTTCCATGGAGTTGGCGTAGGTATGGACGCACAAAGCATCGAGTCTTGCTGGCTAAGTTATATTGTTTCCACACTGTCGGTATCCGCCTCGATCTCGCAAGGTCCAATGAAGCCTTCTGAGATGGTGATGATCAAAAGTCGGCTGTTCATGAATGGTCCAAGTCTCAGCCAACTTTGACGCCACTTCGTGTGTGAATGTCACCCCCCACAGGGCCCCATTCGAATCCGAGCGTAGATCTACTTTATTCTGGGCCAACCAACTCGCAAGGTTTTCCGTAGCAATATCCATACAATACTATGTAATACTCCTATGTAGCTAGGTGGGGTGTCTCATGTAGTTACGTCCTAACATCTTATATTGGGACGTTCTCGACTGTAAATGAATATCACGCCAAGACTTCTCAACACTCACAGGCACACACTCACACACTCACACTCACACACACACACACACACACACATCAGAGCACGAGAGACGAACTGCCAACGCCATAGGTAGGAGGCACGTATGTAGATAGCGATTAACTGCCCTCGCCACGATGAGAGCAGCAGCTCTTACGTGCATCGTTACAATCATACGTCCAAGCTACGGCGTCATAGCATCCAATGGCACAGTTCCAAGATATGGGACTTGCCTATACCTATATACCTAGGTACATCACAGCTGAGGGGAGACGAAAGGAAACTTGAAGATCAGGGACTGACGTGCTTAAGGAGTATTCAAGAAACCGCGTACAATGTACCTCAGGTAGGCTTGCACGACTCGAACTGCTGGCCCTGATAAGATCATAGGAGAAACCCAACAAAGTTGTACGGTAAGTTTTTCCGAGTGACAGCTCGTTTACCTGCATTGCATGCCTCCCTGCCTCCAGCTAGGTACCCGCTCCCGGCACCTCGCGGGACGAGGGTGGGGTCTATCTCGGGCCACTCAATCCAGCTTCATCTATCGGGGAGGCCAAGATTGCCAGAACAAATGGAAGTTCCCGTCCTCTCCGGTCGTGATCGAGGCCGCATGGTATGGGGCCTACCACTGCAGGGCGGTCCTGACTAAGAACTATCGTGGTCTTCGAAGCAGTGCATTAGCAAAGCATGTGTTAATCCAGCATCTTTGACGACCTAGGGGGGATATCTGCGTCGATGTTCTGCGCATTCTGCACATTGCACATTCTGCAGCAAATTACCTATACATCGCCTAATTTTAGACGGTCCTGAGGTCCCGTTGGGGGAATGCTGCCGAGAGGTCCCCTACACACTTTGAACCAGTCGCATCTTCTGTGGCTTGCACTCTGTTCAGACGACAGGTCAACTCGAACCGACGTAACATGTTGATGAACCCCTCGACGGACCTGAAAGCAACTAACCTAGAGAGCTAGTTAACCTGAAAAATGAGGCGGCCGTTCTGACGTAAGACTCGCGATCTGAGCAACCGCCATGTCATGCCGCGATGAAAGTCTTTAAGGTTTCGGGGACGGTGGAGTCGGCGCTTCTACGGCTTCACAATCCTAGGATCTGCCTAGGTATATGTTAGTCATGATTATGGGGTCATGAAATCTGATTTCATTGGAGCGCCAACTTACTCGTCCCGTGTATTCCAGCACGTGGCAGAGCTAAGTTAAGCAAAGTTAGCCTGCAATTCCAAGGTTCCGAGGTAGAATCCCTCTTCTCTCATCCCTCGTGCCTTTGCGATGTGAAGGTAAGCTTTAACTAAGCCAGTGTTATAGACTATCGTAAACCCGCGATCGGCCCATCTGCTTTGTATGGGCCCCCCATTTGGTTGCTTTCCGACTGCTTGGTCCGAGTTCGTAGCCAATCCGAGATCCCTGCTTCTGTTACCCTCCTAGTTCCCTGCAACTAACCCCCAGTCTGCCCCCCGTAAGGCCCCGCAGTTGACAAGGGCTTCACGAACCGGGAAGGGGAAGGGGAAGGGTAAGGGTAAGGGTGATTGATGAGGACCGTGTCTGCGTGTCAGTCGCTCCTCTTCAAGTTTTTTCAGTTCTTTAGCAACCCCGGCCTCTTTCTCCCCGGAATGCTAGGGTTCTAGGTCGCTATTCTGTGCACCAGACGCACCAGACGCACTAGACGCCCATCGCAAGCATCTCTCTCCCCTTCAAGGTGTGTGTCCCCATCTTTCTCATCGGGATGGGGAACCACAAATTCCACGGTGCATTCATTGCGCGGCCTTGAGTCGCTTTATTATCAACATCTTCTCCTCCATTCCCATATCTCCCCTATCCCCAAATTCTAGATACAGAGCACGTAGCATTATTGGATGCGCCACCACCAAAAAGCTACTTAGGTACAACATGCGGCAAACGCTATAACACCCTCCCAACGGCCGAGTCCCCAACTGAACAGTCGGCAGCTGCTTTGGCAAACAATGGAGGATGAATAGTCCGTTTACGAACCCACGTTCATCTCTATTCTGGTAGAAAGAAAAGAAAAGAGAAAAGGGATTGGTGGTGACCCGAAAGTTGAAACAACAGCCTATGCCCTCGCTCTCTTAACACCCCCCCCTCTTCCCCAAGGTCATTGGACGACAAAAAGAAGACTCAAAAACCTGTTGGGTTCCCACCTGGCATATCTCATCTCGAATCCTCGAACCTGTAGCCATGAGCGTTGCACCTCTTCCCGGAATCCAGCCCATCATCATGTCGCGACCCCAAGTCGGCATCGAGCGGTTACCAAACCGCCGCCTAAATAGCGAGCCACGAGAAGCCATGAACTGCAAGTCGTGCCGGAAGCGGAAAGTAAGATACTCCTCTACGCCCGCCGGCCCCGAACCTATTTAGCCGGGGTATCATCCCGATCTAACAAATAACGTCTTCCGTATAGATTAAGTGCAATCGCTTACGCCCGTCCTGCGAAGCCTGCCAAGTCTTCCAGTGTCCATGCGTATATGGTGCGTGGCCGGCTTCCCTCCTCGTTTAAAAGGAGCTCTTCTATAAAGGGGGTTAATCGACAGTGGCTAACCACCTCGCTTTACGGTTTACAGATGCCGTACCGAAGAAACGAGGGCCCAAGACAGATGTCTTGGAGGCTCTATTAAAGAGGGTTGACGGCTTAGAGGCCCAGCTCAAGGACAGGAAGACCGAAGCCTCACCAGAAACGGAATCACCCTCTGATTCTGGAACTGTCGTCCTTGAATCACCTTCTGAACCGAAACCAAAGCGTATGGCTTTAGACACTGCTAGATCAACGGAGACGGACACGGAGTCTGCCCTATACTCACCTTCCGTCATTAGCGAACCCTCTTCGAGCATCCGGACAGATGCACTGCTTGACACTTACTTTAACCGGTTCCATGCGAAGCCTTACTACATCCTTGATGAGTCGTCGGTACGTCAACGGCTACAAATTAACCAACTGCCTCATTATCTAGCACACGCTATCTACGCCGTTGCTGCCAGGTTTGATCCCCCCTTAATCATTCCGACCTACAACTCGCTAATCTACTATTAGATACACACCCAACCCTGTCGGGTATCAATCCGCTGTAAAGCTGAGCGAGGATTATGCATCGCGATCCAGGAATGAAATCGATATAGATGAGCCATCCGTTGATGCGCTCCAGGCCCTTCTTCTCCTTGTCACTGCATTTACCGCGGCGGGCAAGGGGAAGAAAGCCTACATGCTGTTAAGTACGCGCCAGAACGGCAGTTTTAGGAAAGTCTAAAGAAACATGCACTAATTCTGATGCGTAGTAAGCGCTGTCGGTATGGCCATGGCTCTCGAGTTACACCGAGAGCTGGACCTAGAAGCTCGTATCACTGGCGTAGAACGCGAAATGAGGAGACGCCTGTTTTGGACATGCTATCTACTGGATCGATTTATGGCTTGCGGATCGAAACGCCCGTGTCTCATCAGCGACAAAACAATCCTCCTGCGCTTGCCGTGCTGGGCTCCGAGCCCATCTGCTCTACCGGTCGAAGGTGATTTTTTTCAGAATGGGTCAAATCTCCAGCAGATGCAAGGAAGTGGGAGAAAATCGCAAGGAAGCAGCGGCATGCTCATCGACATCACCCGCATCCTAGGGACAACGAACGGATACCTCGCGGCAGGTGGTGTTAAAGGCGACTCTCACTTCCCCTGGCACTCTCTCTCCGAGTTGTCCAAGATCAGACAAGATCTCGAGGTGTGGGCTTCTGGAACTGACGACGTCTTCTCAAGCGTGGATACTCTATTCGGACAATCTGATTCGACGGTTCTCGTTCTCAGCAAACTCGTTTACCACCTCATCCACTGTCTCGTTTACAGACCTTTCCTGCCCATTGACCTCGCAGAACTAGCTGGAACGGGCCAACATCAATCCTGGCAAATAGAGGCCACCAATATTTGTTTCCTGCATGCAAATGCGATTGCCGAGCTCGTCGAACTAGGGAAGCAGACGGCATCCATTGAGTTGCCAGCCTTCGTCGGCTACTGTATATGCACTGCTGGCACTGTCCACATACACGGGGCACATTACAAGAACGGAGCAGAGGATAGTATAGGTGTGCTTTCATCGTCAGCGGAATTCGTATCCCGAGAAATGCAACAGCTGAGCGAACTCAGCTTTGCGTGGGCGAGCGTCGAGCGGCAGCGCGAGACTTTGCAGGGCGTTTACAACGCCCACAACGAACTAGTCAAAGGTCTCGCGAACAACCCGATGCGCTATTCCCCGACTTTCAACCTCGAGGACTTCTTTGACCGCTATTCAACCGTCGGTCAGTTGGGGGACCGTCCGTTTTCGTTTGACGCGGCAAACCTGAACCTATTAGATGTCGCGGGTTTCGCTACAGATACATGCGCAAGGACCGATTCATACGCATCCTGCGGCACAGGGACTTCTGAACGACCAAGTTTAAAACGTAAAAGCACCCTGAACCATGAACGGAGGCGACCTGATCTCAGAAGCATGACCCCGGCAAATGCAATGAATAGCAGCCCATTGACATCGGGACTACCTACCCCCGGCGTCCATCCCCAGCACTTCTCCTTTTCTGTAGACCCTAGTCACTCACTTCTCCACACGCCCAACTCCTTGCCTCCCCATACGGAGAACATGCACTCGAATGTGGGTACAGTTTTACAACGGAGAAGAGACTCAATGGACGACCAAGTTACAGACATTGGTGCAGCAGGGTTCAGAACTGCGCATCACCAACAGCAAACACAACAGATGGAGGCGATGCCGGCGCCTTCCTTCTCGCCTTCCTATCACTACGCGACACCGAGCCCAAGCGGAGATAATGAATGCGGGCTCGGAGTTGCCACTAGCTACGACCCGATGTTCGGGGCGATAGCGACCAATACGTTTACGTCTCCCTCTCCCTGGCACGGGGAGGAAGACCATCGCAAGCAGCAGCACAACGTAATCCCTAGCCCCGAGGAACGAAGTCATAATAGTAATGCGGCTACCGGGCCGGGAGAAGAAAAAGACCCGTTTCTGAGTCTCCTTGAGCAGCTCGCCGAAAACGAGCACACGATAGGACAGGGCAAGGAAATCGACTTCTTCCTCGCGGGCACACAGGGATGAACGGGCTTACAGTCTACTTACGATCTACGCACTGTTTACAGCAGCGTGTGTATTCCTAGTTTTGCGAAAGAGGTGGACTACGGCTGGGTTGGTACAGCGGCTACGATATTTACGAATGTCTACTTGTATGAATTATTACGCCAGGAAGACGATACGAAGCGAAGGACATTGTACTATAGCTGGAAAAGTGTGGAATAGTATGTGGTACAAACTACAAGGGCTCAATTCAAGCATAGCAACACTACCTCGTCAAATGTGAACTTATACAGTGTAAAGGGCCTAAGAGTTCGGGACTGTAGTAACTAGACGACGTGCCGAATGCATAACAATCATACCCCTAAAAACGTGGATCTACTACCGGGAGTAAATGATGGGTGTTTACACAGACTCTCGCTTGAAAAGAGATATCCCGAGATTGTAGGTGGGACAAGATCAACTATTTTGGTCACTGCCGGGGGGGTCTAGAAGTAACAACAATCCAGCTCCACTCCCCAACCCCTTTCCTTAGGAGTTCAGCTATACACATGAACAATGCCTGATTAATTTTTGATCAGCATTAGAAATAAGCGTAAAGTGCGATGTCGGAGTTATACCTAGTACGCGGTCGATGTCACGAGAGTGTAACTCGACCTCTGTGTGTTTTTTTTTTAATATACATACGTAGTCGTTGGTAACGGCACTTGAGGTAGCCATCCACAAGCGAACCGAGCCCCCCACACGAATACGATTCGAACCTGATCCCCCTACCCCCTCCCCTTTCGACACGCTCAATCCAGGCCACATCTTGTCGATCAGGGAGACTCAGCTTAGGCCGCCCAGCCCTACAGGGACGTCTAGAACTTTTCAGCAGTGAGACGTCACATACACATACATACATACATGCTCGCAACATCTTTCGCAACCTACGCTAGACAGGTTACTAGTTAGGTGGTACGTTAGTTAGGGGTCCGGCAGGTTGGTTTGGACCAACTCTTGCACATCATCTTTGCACATCTCGCACATCACCTTACCTACCCTGGTCTGTCTGGTCCGGGGTTGTACATAAGTGGGCGATGATGATCCCGAGGGGGGAGAGAAACGAGCAAGGGCCCGAAAAGGCGCCAACGAAGATTAGCTTCTGATGTTTCTCGAGTCTCAACGGGACGACGGCCCGTTCGCGACCGGCATGCGGAAACGCCACAAAAAAAAGGGGCCTACGTCAGATGTTTATGTTGGAGAAAGCACGACCTGAAAGTGCAACTTTTCCGCAAGGCGCTAGCGAAAAGAGAGAGAGGGCCCGGGAGGCCGAAGAAACCGTACGAGGAGGCTTGCCTTGCCTACGTGACGACGAGCTACTTGCCCTTAAGGGGGGGACGAAGGATCCTCAGCAGGCAAGCCCCCCAGAAGCCGCGCGACGAGGTGTGTGGGCGGGCGGCCACGCGGTTGAGCTCGTTCTAGAAGTCTACTCCGTGGTCGTCTGCGCTGCGCTGAGTCGCAACGCAACAACCACCAACCCACCCCCGTGCCGTACCGTACCGTACCGCACCGTGCCATGCCCATGCCCATGCCCTGCCCACACCCCGGAATATACTATACGATGCCTGCGAAGAAAGAAGTGTGCGTGTGTGTGTGCAAGGGGGGGTTGCGAAAGATGCGGTGCAACCATACCAAAGCGCGGGAAGGCAGGAAGGGCGAGGGAGGAGTGGGGAAAGCAAGGAACATTTTCATGTATGTACCTACATAGGAGGCGCGAGAGGGCCATGAAAAGAAGCGCGGGGAGGCTCTTAGCAAAGACAAGACAAGACACAAGACATTGATTGATCCGCGTTGTGGAATCGTATGTAACTCGGCCGATGAGGGCCCAGATTCGGCCACCGCTCTCATTGGCTGCCCCCGACTAGCCCCCGCTGGAAGAACCGGGGATAACGGGGGCAAGGGACCTTGGACGTAGCGGGGTGTTTTGGAGGGATGTGTGGCTGGGTCGGCTGATTTCCGTCCATTGAAGGGTGGCTGGCTGGACATATGCGCCCTCACTTACATGCCTACATTATGTACTCATATGATACATACAGTAGGTATTATATGTGAGGTGCTCAGGCTGTCAGGTACTTCAATCCATATATACAGGCTAGGAGGTAACTTTGACCTGTCGAATGTTGGAAGCCCTCCCCGTTCGCGAGACACTGTTTTTGTTATTCTGGTTACGCACGTTTTGTGATACACGTAGAATGCGACGCACGTGGTAGTCAGGTGGCTTTCGTTAGCACCAGGACGGCATGTCCCGTTGAAACTGTTACCTACCTCCTACGCTCATGTGTTACAGCCGCTTACGTAAATATACCCGGTACTTACGTAAATATACTTTCGTACCACGTACCCGCTCGGGGATCTGACATCTCCATTAATCTCCAGCGCACCCACCGCGGGTTCTACCTTATTTCGACTGCCCCGGCCTCCGAACCGAAACCCTCGGCTGAAATAACACGCAAGGGATGCACCTCGTCCCCCTGAACTTTTCGCAGCTGAGATAAGACTCCAGTCCGAGAGGGCCTTGTCATTCCATCTCTAACACGATTTTTCACCTTCGACGTCGCCGGCAGTTCGAAAAGCTCTTTTCCGTCTTACTTTTTTTTTCGCAGACGTAACGTTGACTTCCAATTCTTCTATCTCGTTCTCTACCATCGTCATCAGCGTCTTAAAAAATCGGTATTTTTATTACTGCCGACTTGCCTGCGTTTTGCGCGCGCTGTATTCCTTCCAACTTTTCGGCTTCCGTTGTCGTGGACGAAAGGAAGATGGCGCCGGACAAGGGGTCGAGGAGCAGAAGTCGGAAGGACTATCGCTTCTCGCTCGAATACCGAACACGATGGTGGGCCGTCCCCGTCTCCATAGCTTCCCCGGTAGCAGCATCGCCTGTTTCGCTCACCGGTTTTTTTTTTTTTCTATTTTATGACGAGTAGGATCTGACACGTTATTTTTCCCACCCCCTTAGGAGTGACAATGACATGTACGATCACATGAACAACTCGGTCTACAATCTCCTGTGCGTAAAAAAAAAAACTACCCACCCTAAGAATCAGCGATAAAGCACCCTGCAGGAACGGACAGAACTCCCCCCTGACGTTGCGCCTTTCTCTCTTTCTAGCTTCGACTCCATTATCAATACTTACTTAATAGACCGCTGCGGTCTGCACCCGCCCACATCGGCCCAGCATCCCCTGATGGCTCACACGCGCTGCGACTACTACGCGGCGATCACCTACCCCAAGGTTGCTGAGCTGTGCTTACGCGTCAACAAGCTCTCGAGGTCTAGCGTCGTGTACGAGGTTGCATTGTTTGAGAAGGGGATCGAGCAGGTCAAGGCCGTCGGGGAATTTGTTCACGTGTTCGTCGACCGCGCCACCCAGCGGCCGAACGCCGCCGGCATGGACCCTCAGCTGCGACAGGGGCTCGAGGAGCTCCTCGTCGCACCGTCACCGTCACCGTCAGATTCTACTACGAGTAAATTGTAATAATTGGCAGGTCCCATGTTAATAGTGGTAAATCCTATATACGAATCCTACGCACTGATAACAGCCGGTCTGCAATCAAGCAATCCCCTACACAAAGTGCTGATACTGCAGCTTCTGGCGCGCCCCATCCTGGTCTCCGCTCGTCAGCATCTTCTCCAGGAGCTCCAGGTCGCCGAGGGCCAGCTCGGGGGTCTGGTTGGGGTTGGGGACGCCGGACACGAGAGACTCGGCCCACGCCTGGACCTCCTCCTTGACGCCGGTGGTCTTCTCGAACGCCTTCTCTTCCGCGACGGCGTCCTCGCCGAACCCGCGCGTCGTGGTCACCTTGGCCCCCTCGGCCTTGACGACGCCCTTCTCGCACGCGACGGCGAACTCGAAGGCGCTCATCGTCGTGCCCACGGAGTTGACGTACGAGCCCACGACGCCCGACTTGGTCTTGAGCACCGCGTTGATGGAGTCCACGGGCGGCAGGTGGCTCGACACCAGCGCCGTCTGCGCCACGAGGCTCTCGACGGCGTTGTCGGCGCCCAGCAGCTTCCTCACCGCGGCCGTGAAGTGCACGCCGGCGTCGAGGAGGAAACCGCCTTGATACGCCGGAGTCGTCCGCCACGGGGTGTTATACTAATTGCATCAAACATGTCGTGTTAGCTTTTTTTCTCTTGGTATTAGGCATTCCATAGAGTGGCTCCGAGAAAGTGTTCATCACTTTGGGACACGTGAAGACTCTAGAATATAAGGAATGAGATGCCCACGCGGCATATTGTTTTATACTCACGTATTGGTTGGACTGCTCCATCATGAACCCCACGCGCACGAGGAAGCCCGTCACCTTGCCCAGCTTCCTGACCTCCTCGGCCGCGTAGCTGTACGAGGGCGTGAACCGGAAGTTCTCGGCCACGGAGAACGTGGCCGCCGTCTCCGCCGACACCTTCTTGTAGTACTCGATCAGCTCGACCGCCGTCTCGACGTCCTTGGCCAGCGGCTTCTCCGACAGCACGTGCTTGCCCGCCGCCAGCGCCTTCTTGATGAAAGACGGTCTACGGGACAAGTCAGCTGCTTGTTGCACGGGAGTTAAGTGCAAGTGTACTCACTGGTCTACGATCGGCAGCGCGAGGACCACGCCGGCGATGTCGTCGCGCTTGAGGATGTCCTCGTACGCCTTGCCGGCCCCCGAGTCCGACGAGTACAGGTCCACCGGGCCGGCGTCGGCGGGGACCAGCTTGGCCGCATCTTCGGCCGTCTTGAGCGATCGCGACCAGAGCGCCTTGATGGTGAGCAGCGAGGAGGCTAGAGCGGCGGGCTTCGGTCACTTGTCAGCTAACGATATAGAATTGCCATTTCCCATTTCTCGTTTGTTTCAAATGGCATCGGTCCTCTATGAGGCGTGGACGGTCCCCGGATGTTTACTCACTATGTGCTGCTCCTTGACAAAGATGCCACCGCCGATAATCGCTATGCCCACAGTACCCATATTTCTTTTTGGAATGATGTTATAATTTCAAAGTGATCTCGACCTCGAAGTCAGGGGAAATGTCAGTATCTAGGTTAGATGAATTCGAGAGGGTCTTGATAGTAAAGAGAAATAATAAAGGAATCTCTTCAAGCTGCATTTATATATTCCATCAACGCGAGCTTGGTTTATAACTACCTACAAGACGGTTGACCCTCAATCCCCCCCTCTATCGGAGCGTCACCTTGCTTTCGGCAAGTATAGCAGTTTAGCCCCCGCCGGAAATGAAACGAAATGGGGCTAACCCCTCCCCCTCCCCTTAGCTCGAGCTCCGGATCTGAGGTCATCGGTAGCGGCCTACAACTGCGCGGCGCCATACAAACGGCCTACTCACGCCATACCCAATTCGTCTCATCTATCGATTGGCGATGGATATAATAGGTAATTCTAAGAATTATATGTTCCTTGACACCCTTGTTCCTTACCTGCTGGTCACCTGATATTTATCGATAAATCCTTAACCTAGATGGTTAGGATTATCTTATCTCAGGTAGTCGGCTTTTGAGTTGAGAAGTTAAGCCAATACACAGGTAATTCGAGATCTAAGCTTCAGAGATTCGGACCGAAGCTACGTGAATCTGTTCTTATTATCACCTTCTAAACCTAAACCGAACCCGAACTCCAAAGTCCTAGCAGGAACCAAGTCTTAGCTAGCGCAATACGGAGGATAAGGACAGTCCGTCATATCAGTTCATTCCATACCTTAGGTACCTAACGAGCTTTCAGTAAGACAACTGCTGCGCCGCGATGACTCTAACCGTATTTCTGTCCACTTCGATACTTACAATCTATCTGGCCCTAGATGACATCTCCTCAACTACTAGATTATGCGACAACAGACTGAATAATTGAACGTTATTCTTATCCAAGTTGTTGGCTGATTACTAACTCCGACCTGGCGCGTTGTGTACAAGCCGTAGCACCAGGTGGGGGTAAATCCGAAGCGTGCACGTTATCGTTATCCCTTGTTCCTTGTTCGAACACAAGCGGGAAAGATGAAAACCCCTCCACAGCAGCAGCCTTGTGGGCCCGTCGCGGAGACCGGCCGCGGCCCCAGGCCATCAGCCACCGCGGCTACAAGGCCGCGTTCCCGGAGAACACGATGGCCGCGTTCCGGGGCGCGGTCGACGTCGGCGCCGACGCCATCGAGACCGACCTGCACCTGTCGAGGGACGGCGTCGTCGTATTGTCGCATGTAGATCCGTCCGCGTGCGACGCCCGGCCCGTCCGCGACGCCTCGGCTAACGAACGGTGTGCCCGCAGGACGCGACGCTCAAGCGCTGCTTCGGCGTGCCCCGCAAGGTTGCCGAGTGCGGCTGGGAGTATTTGAGCACGCTCCGCACTCTGTGTGAGCCGAGACAGTCCATGCCGCGCTTGGTGGACTTGCTCGAGTACCTGAACGCGCCTGGTTAGGAGCGTATATGGCTCTTCCTCGATATCAAGGTATTTTCCCGACACTCCACCTTGTCTCGGCACGTTTGATTCCTGACTCTTCCTCTGCAGACCGATGATGACTCGACTCAGTTGTTGACCTGCCTGGCTGCGGCCATCGCCTCTGTCCCGGCAACCCGGCCGTAGAATCAACGCATCATGCTCGGACCATGGGATGTAGGTCTCGACTCTAGCGCCCTGTCCGTACCCTTCGTGACATGCGATTTTCTAACTCTCTCTCTTTCTCTCTCCAGGCGCACTGGCTCGCAGCGTGTCTGCGCTACCTCCCGGACTTCGCCGTCGCGCTGACGGCCCACTCGCCCGAGCTCGCGACGGCGCTGCTCCCGGTCCCGAACCTGCACTTCAGCCTGTTCAACATCGCCTTCGCGATGCCGAGCGGGTCGCGGTTCCTGCCCCGGGCCCGGCGCCGCGGCCGCCTGCTCTTCTCGTGGTCCGACAACGAGGAGGTCAGAGAGCGCGCCGGCAAGTTCACCGCGAGGCAGACGGTGTTTTGGGTGGTCATCAATGCCATGGTGTGGGTGGCGGAGATCGGGCTTAGGGTGACGAAGGGTTCGCCACGCGCTCGGGTGGTAAGGGAGCTCGGGAGGATCTCGCCATGATGCTTCGATAGCAGGCTTCCGAGTGATCTGGTAGCAGAGCTTGTAGGCCATAGTAATATTTACACGAGCCGAGTCTAACGTCATCTTTTCTTGCTCATTCCCTTTTTCCACCAGAACAACTACTTGTGGCATCCGGTCGAGGCGTGGCAACTCTTCTCCAAGGGATTATTACTGGAGCCAAAGTGTTGCTACTCGAAGCGTTTGGAGATGAGGTTGGTCCGACTTCCACCAGTTCTTTATCCAACACACCTAAGTATCGGTGATTTCGGACGAGAACTCCGCAGGCAGCTGGGTATACATGCCATTGGTGACAAGGTAGATGATCGTACGTACCAGCAATTAGTTTCAAGGCCCTTAAGGCCCTGATCTCTAACCAGTTCCGTCCGAATGATTGCTGGAGGCGAAGGATGGAAGGAGGAGAAAGACGACAACCACAACGATGGCGATAGTTTAGGAACAGGGTAATGGGGGTTTCCATTGATGTCGGCAGCACTCCGAGGGGAAAACTCCTCAACATGCCATACCTACGGCCGTGATAACTTCGTTTCTTCTTTGCGTCCTCAATTTATTGAGGAAAGCAATGAAAAAAGGGGGGGCATAGAAACTCGCTGGAGGCAGTGTAATACCAGCCAGGCTCTATGCCGAAAAGTATAAGACGAGATGGGCTCGTATCTCTAGAAGAAAAAAGGACCGGAGATACAGAACGCCATACAGGCCTTTTTGAGAACAAAAGATTGACGTTTTAGCGCCGAAGCGCAGGCTACATTTGAAGCCGAAAGGGTCTCGATAACCATCCCCATCCAGTGGGCGTAAGCTAGTGAAAGACCCCGGCGTCACTAGCCCTTCCCACGTGTCTACACCCTCCAGCCAGGTACCAGGGTCAGTATGCGCAGTGCGCGGCCTCAGTGCAATGGACTTAATAACCTGTGAGGTATGAGCATCTATCACGCGGGGCGTATTCCACCTCCATGAAATGGAGTCGAGGGACCCAGGCGAACGAGCACGCGCGGTGCCTCCCTCGCCCTTGAACCTCTTTCGAAGCTCTCGGGTATCGGTCCGCCTCCGGGGATGAGGATGGTCTCGGTAAGCAGTTTAACGCCATACCAAGGGCGTTGGCAGATCAACACCATACCAGGAGTGTTGTATAGTATAGGTAGGTTTGATGGAGGCTGTCAGAGTCATAGGGCTCAGGTTTGGAACAGGGGAGCAGGTGGCTGGAGAGAGCAATAGTTAGCTTTACTGGACAGATACAAGGTTTTTAAAGAGACTTCCCAACGCGAGGCCAGATCAAAATACTTTGCAGCAAAACCACTTTGATCTTGACCCTCACAATGGTAAGAGCTAAATGATGTGAAGCAAGGAGGATGTTGAACAAAAGTTAGCCAGCGAGCCAATAGGAAAAGGAACAAGAAGACTTCCCAACGCAAGATCATGGCCAAATTGCTTTTGATGCATTGGGATTGCTGGCATAAACTACTTATAACCACAGTAATAGTTGCTTCACTATAAGAACTTGTATGTGTTAACCAACATAAAGGTGAGTATGTGGTAGGAGGTGGGATTGAAGATGAAGGTTCTGGGGTGGGGGACATGTTGATGTTGATGGTAAATGTTGCTGGGGAAGGACAACGAAAGTGGGAAGTGGGAAGACATGTACTGCTAGGCTGCGAGGTTGCCATGCAGTGTTTGGTGCGAACAAAATAGAAGATGCGTTTGAAGAAGGTGGTAGTGATAATAGATGAGACTTACCCAAAGAATTAGCGAAGTAGTGATCATTTACAGAAGGATGACCACTTAGTAGAATGGTCAAGATGGGATAGGAGGATGTTGAAGTATGAAGTATAAGAAGTGTCGGAGTATTGAGTAAGTATGAATGAAGAAGGAGTACGAGGAAGTATGGTAGAGGTTGAAAGATGGAGAGGGAGAAATTGGAAATAAGATGGGGTGGAAGGCCACTCTTAAATAGAAAAATATCTGAGGGCGGTGGCAGAATCAGTACGGCAGATCAGTAAAGCGGTGGGTTGGGCAGTTACCTAGGTACCCAAGGTAATAATCAGAAAACCTTAGGATGCCACAAATGGTATTAATTGTATTAATTGTACAGGTACATGGCAACTCTGATCTTTGGCTCTCATTGGTCCTTGGTTCTTAATTCACTTTTGGGAAATCAGAGTTGCGAGTAGGAGCAGCAACCACCAGGTACTCCTAATAGACGTTGTTACGTACTTGTTTGTACCTTTGATCTTTTATGCTACTACCTAGCATACGAATTTCTCCTAAGATGACCATGCCTTCACTTCTCCATAAAGACTCAATCATAGATACTCGCAATATTAGTCTAGTTTTCAAGATAAGTGTCATATATCTAAGCCTATTATGAGTGAGCAGCTAGTCTTTTCATAAGAGATATTGGTCACTGACCATATTAACTGATCCTCATGCGGCTTCTAAATGCCACCACATTGGCAATAAACATCTATTACGGGGATGTTCCACTTTACGCCATCCTATCGCACACATGGGGCGACGAGGAAGTTGGTTTCGTTGACCTTGTCGAGGGCAGGGCTCCATCCTTGAAAGGTTACAGCAAAATTATTGGTTGCTGCAAGCAGGCTCTGTCCGATAATCTCCAATACGTGGTAAGGCTTTGTCTCACTCTAAATGTTTCCTGTGTCAAAAAGAGTCTGACAGAGGCAGTGGATTGATACATGTTGTATCGACAAGCGCAGCTCTGCCGAGCTCTCAGAAGCCATCAACTCCATGTTCAAGTGGTATCGAGACTCGGTCGTTTGTTACGCATATCTGGAAGATGTCCAGAGCGGATATCCAGAGCAGCTGGTTTCTTTTGTTGAAAGCTTCGCAAGCAGCCGATGGCACACAAGAGGATGGACACTCCAAGAGCTTACAGCTCCTTTGGCTGTGGTCTTCTTCTCCCATGGCTGGATCACTATTGGGACTCGATACGGGATGAGGAACCTGATTTCTCGTGTTACCGGAATCAATGCCGAATTCTTCGATACTGGCGAATTGGGCATGTTTAGCATCGCCCAAAGGATGTCGTGGGCTTCACGAAGGCAAACCACGCGGGTTGAAGATCAAGCGTACTGTTTGCTCGGACTCTTTGGCGTCACTATGCCCCTTGTATATGGCGAGGGGGAAAAGGCGTTTGTACGTCTGCAAGAAGAAATCATCAAGGAATCCGACGACCAGTCTATATTCGCTTGGGGGGCCAGCCGATATCACTCCTTTTCTCCCCCCTCGTCCTCGTCCTCGCTCCCGCTCTCGCCCTTTTCCTTCTCCTACCCCTCCAAGAAAAGATATAAGATAAATGGTGGTCTCTTAGCCTCAGGTCCGTCATTGTTTGCTAGTTCAGGTAACATTTTAAGGTGCACGACAGACGAGGGCTCGTCGCCGTATACAATCACTAACCAAGGCATTCAAATTTCTCTTCCAGTTATACATCCACGGCTCTACATCGACATACGCGGCATTGGTATTTCCACGCTTGTGGCTAGGGGCGACGTATTTGCTGTTCTAAATTGCCAAACCGACCACGCACGCATTGCAATCCGGGTGGCCCAAGGACAGTCAGACTTACTCCATGTACGAAAGAATTTCGAACTGGACCTTTTCCCAAAAGGCCATAGCGTATTCCAAAAGAATGCTGAACGGAAATTATTTCTCTTGAAAACCAACAACATGGGTCTTAATCATGACTTATGGCCAATGAACAATGACGAAAAGATCGTGGGTGTTGAATTCCCTCATTTCCCGGAGTCTTCCTTTCAGCTCAAGAAAATCACGCCCGATTATCGGTGTGGGCATATAGAAGGAGAGGTCCGGTCGATCCTTCGCATTCCAGCTAAATCAAAACGAGTGAGCAACGAGGTCACAATCCTGTTCCAGCACCCCCAAGGCCCAGCCTTCCTTCTCATTCTTGCGGTGCGATGGGACAGTTGTATGGCTACGGGGAGAGAGGCCGCCGATGCTGTCTCTCATGCTTACATTATCCCGAACCTTGGTCCCTCTGGTAGGATAAGGCGTGAAGGTGCCACAGAATGTTACCAAGGATCACCAAAAGGGCTGGTCCGTTTGCGCGTGGAGAGGAATACTAACGTACAGCTAGAGGCTTTCGCTGTTTCTCCTATGGTGAATCGGATTCTGAAACAGCATCATTCCGATCCTAATATCCATTGGCCACTACCTTACGTTCAGGGATCTAAACGCCTGGCAGATCATCTTGGTAGCCCAATTGTATCGAAGGCAACGATGTCTAAGCGAAGAAGACTTGTATCCCATAAAGTGCCAAACATGCCAAACATGTTCACCTCACTTTCACGCATGGCGCTAGATTATATTCTTATATAATCCAAGGCACTTAACTAAATTCATCGAGATTTCACATTTACACGATAAAGCACCGGGGAAAAACGCGTAAATTATACGCAAAAGTTGGTAGCATATCTGGCACCTTATGGCGTCTTTTCCGGTTTGATGTTACGTAGAACAATATAATCATGAACCGGCGAAGTGAATCATCCCAACGTGCCGTAATGGGCGAGCACACACAATTGGGACGAGGGTGGCACATCGCCAGCTCTAGACGCGAAGCTGTGCCGACGGAGCTGAAGATCAAATCGCGCGATAGATACAAGAACCCTGCAATCCGCGATATATAAATATCGCTATGTTTCGCTTCACTTACGATCTCAAGATGAAAGCACCCACCCGTCATCTAAGCGCGACGACTACTTCGTGTCGGTATGCATGCCCTTAGCAGCGCTGAACGGCCGCCTTATGAGATCCGGATCCCACCCTCCGGGCCATCTTAGCCTAGGCTAGTCTAAGTCGTGTATGTAATCTACAATATAAGGCAATCTGTGCGTAGTAGATGATAGGGGGGGACATCGCCTTACCTAAGAACGTGCTCAAGGTAATATATTTATACCCGGTGCGCCCAATGGCGTGGCGATCTTCCTCTATTGTAACGGATCGATGTCTTCCACTAGCCTACCCGGATGGACGTGACAACCTTGCTGGCCAGTCTTTCCCCTTTCGTCTGCGTCTAGCCAATCACGCCGGCGGCTGCGCCTAGATGGGACCTAGACATGCTGGTCTCAGTCTAGACACGTTTGGATCTGCTTAGATCTGAGTAGCGATTCCCGGTGCGTCGCGGCTCCGCGGCTGTGCCTGCGTTAGCTCGCTCCCGGGGCGTCGTGCCCACGTGTGAGCGCGTCTAAATCCGACTTCACTCCATCTAGCTGGAGTGTGGAAACCTACTTCAATGCATATGGCTCTCAATATCGTTATCGCCACATGTTAAGTAGCTTTTTGGGAAATTCCATACGAATATCTAATGTCACTGATTCAAGTCACTAACTTGGGCAGATGAGAAGGTGATAAAGAGTACGGACATCGCACGGGCGAAATATGGTGTTCATATTTTTCAGAGAGTTCGGGATTGCTATCCGCCGAGGAGTTATGATATTCATATAAATCCCTCGTTCATGCTACTCTAAGCAATTCCGCGCGGAATTCGAAAACGACCGACTGTCTTCCTATCGCTCTTTTCATTTTCCGAGTTTTGTTATATCATTTAACCATCAACTTTCCATCACGATTCCCGGAGGGCCCTCGACTGGCAAGGGAGGACTTGTCGGGTTTCCTTTACTGGGGCATGTGCTCGAAGGGCTTCGCGAGATGTTCCTGGCAGAACGGCAGCTTGGAGACGGTCCAGATCTCGGTGTCCTGCTACTTGTCAATCGTCCTCTCTCGCCCCATATTAGGGATGGGGTACTCACGGGCTTGAGCGCCTTCTTGTCGGCCTCGCTGAGAGTGCCGCCTTTGAGGGCGATGATCGGCGGGGCCGCCTCCGGGTCGTGGGCGATGGGGGATCCGCACTCGGGGCAGAAGACGCGGTGCACGGGCTTGCCGGACGAACCGTTCTTCGCGTAGCTCTTGGTCGTGCCCTTGATGGTCAGTTTGTCCTTGGGGACGACGACTACGAGCGCTGTTCTTGCTTGTCAGCCATCCGAGCCTGTCTCTTCGCGATTGGAATCATCGGTTGGAAGAATGATGGCTGTAGGAACTGCCGACTCACAGTATGTAGATCCCGACTGACGCTGGCAGTCGTCACAGTGGTCGTAGCCAACGACGAGGGGCTCGGCGTCGACTGTATACGTGACGGCACCGCAGAGGCAGTGACCTGAGAGACCCATTGTGGATATAGACGGTTTTCTTTTTGTTATGGTTGGGAAATTGTAAAGGGCTTTATTTCATAAGGATCGCAGGCAATGGTTTTTTTAATGAGAAGCTTGAATATAAAAATTGAGAGAGGAAGGCGTCTGCTTTATAGAAAGAAAACCCGAATATTGAGGGGGAGGAAGTAAAAACCGAAGCATATGCACGATAATGCTTCTATGACATAGCTTGGCTGATCGGTCACGGAAAGCTCCCCTGTTGTCCCCAGTTCTCTAGTGTGGGTTGTGGTTGTGATTGCTACGCGGATTGGCGGATAAGTTACTGCGGCTTTTTACCTTGACCTGTTTCATCGATCTTACATGGTAGAACATCTATTCTATACGATTGATAACCACTTCCCTTACCAGCCGGAGAGCTAATGTACCGGAGCTGGCGAGGTATAGCAAAGGTACCAGATCGGTAGTGTATTTCATCTCAACATTTGTCAAGAGCTTCGACTGTGGGGTTCGATAGCTTCGGATTGTTGGCGGGGTCATGCATTGTCTTGTTAGTCTACATAACGTCAAGAGTTCAGCTTACGTAGTACCACATCTGTACCACATCTTAGCTCCAGCCCTGATGGTTTGGAGATCAGGCTTACGGCTGGTTGTATACATACTTGCTCAAATAGAGGAAGCAGGCTGTGAAGCGTGTACTCGTACAAGAGGGTAGACGAGTAGGAGGTCATTGTGCCTCGTCGTGTCACCGATAAGTCACTCGAGGCCAATACGGCATCTGTCAGAATGTTATCATAGAGACTTAGGTGAGACACTAAGGTCGGCTATCTGTACATCAAACTACCTAGCGTATGAATTAGGTATGTATTTGTCAAAGATCCTAGTCCGAGCTCCGCTGTCCGAAGCCACCAACAAGCTCGCGCGCTGCCGGATAGCTTGTTTGCCTGCTTACGGCTTTGCGGGATGCTGAGTGGCTCTTGGTATTTGGAATACCTGCATTCCTCGACAGCCGCGCTTCTGTTCCAGAGCTGCATTTCTTCGCGCGTTGGACCGGGAGTAAGAGACCTGAAAATCCCCCCAAGGATTGTCATACGAGCCCATAGATGTGGTTCCCAGCACGATTGGCGACCGCACGTTTCATCCCACGTTATGCTGCAGCACCTAAACATGTTTTGTCCGGGTGCCGCCTGTTCTGATCTAGGCATATTCCGTATTTCCATTCGAGATGCAACTCAAATCCTACAACAAGTGTTCGGGCTCATTTCAGACGTTATCGGTGCGCCTCATGCAATGCTAAAATCCGGTGAGTCTGTTGACAGACGAGCTTAGAAATGATATTACAAATACGTCCTCAAACTTGAGAAGCGGAGCTAAGTGTAAGTGCGGGCGGCGCTTCTTCCGATGTCAATGAGGACGTGCTCTTGGCAGAGGTGGAAAACTAGCAGGGCTGTGGATACGCGCCCCTATTTTCATAGAGATGACAAATGTTTCGACATAGTCAAGACATTGAAACCCAAGCTAGCAACAATTTGAGAATCCAGTGCTCGAGCTGAAGGATATCCACACTGCTCATGGCAATTCTATCGGCGACGAAAAGCTTCAAGACAGAACCCCTGTACACACGTCTCGCCTTTGTGTCTTCGTGTGCTAGGACATATCCATCCATGGCCGAAAGCCGAAAGCCTCGGATATCTTTTTGAGAATGGTCTGTTGAACCGGTCTGGCTGGAAGTCAGCGGCCGCTCGATTCGTTCAGGTCTCCTCCGCAAGTTTTTGATGGCCGTGAAGTAGCCGTAGTCCAAATAACTAGTGGTTTGAAGTAAGGAGGGGGGTTGTTTCTTGATGACCAGTTTTGGCAACAGTTCTGGCTTCGAAACCCATATCGTATGGTTCTCATTCAGTTCGCAGAACATCGCCTCAAAGTCGTGAGCGTAATAGACAAATCTCGAATAGAATGCAGGCGTCAAGACCTTAAACTCCATCTCCGCTCCGAGGCTTGGGTCAGTTCGAGCTCGAGATGATATCATAGTCTCTGTCTGCGCATCTGCGATGCCGCTCGGGACGTATCGCACCACCAGCGGCTCGGGTGATTGTCCAACCAAGTATCGTAGATATCTCCTAAATAGGGGTTCGAGTTGACTCTCGATCTTATCGGCGTGTCTGCCAATATTCGTATTGAGCGGCTCGGGGCGATACCAGACATGTAGTTTACGCTGGAAGAACAGGACTGCGGCCTCTTTCACTATTCGGGGAAAAGTAACGAAGCCTACCCACCACCATGAAGTGAAGAATCTCAATTTTTGAAGAATTGTCATCTTGGTAGGGTCAATGGCGCCCCCCTCTGAAAATACGCGAGCGACTAGTTTTGCGTTTTTCTTTGAAGATATTAGGTTTATCGTGCTATTGATCGGGCCTCGTCCTTCCATATTCGAGTGAAGGGGGTCATGTGCTATCAGCGAGTATGCCCCTTTTCGAGAATTGAAAGGAGATACGTGGAAGTCTTTTGGCCAGGTCTGTTTTAAAGGCTTCGAGCCATCAGGCTGATGAGTTTGCGAATCTCCTGTCGCAGCGTTGTTTTGGGGCGCTTCTATTGCTACAGCGTCATCATCGGGCGTTAAAAAATACATCCGTCTCTCGTCAAAGGTATTATTGACCTCGAGTATTGTCGCCGCCAAGCGTTTATCGGCGGAATAGAGGTACCAGAAAGAGACTGGGTTAAAATGGTAACCCAAGAATTTCGCTGCGGTAACCAAGTATGCAAAAGGGTATTTAGAAGCATCGACGCCCTGAGTTTGTTAGCTTGGCATCATCTGAAATAGTCGAGACGTCGGCGTACTTGAGACTCTAGATAGGCATCTAATTTGCCCCTTAAACCAAGATGGCCGTTCCCCCTTTCTAGGTAATCTGCAGCATTAATCCTATACCAACCGTTTGCTCCTGTGTTATGCTCGTCGTTCGATATCATGCCGCCCGCGACGCCCGTCCATCCGACGGGAATTCCGACGAGGAGGTATGAATAAGAAAAAGAATGCTTCTCGGGAAAGAACCTAGTATGTGTTGTCCCGCAGGGGAACAGCAAAGGCCGCCCTGGGCCATTCCATGCCGGCAGCTCTGCTGCTCGATTACGATGCCGTAAATATGTAAACGAGGCGAGCGCGACTATGGCTACTGTAGCAGCTCGTATAAACAATTGGGAATTAAAAGTCTCGAGGAATTTCAAGACCAAAGCTCCTCGGGCCCATAGCAGCCAAGCAGTAAGAAGTACTACATCTCCTAGACTTCCAAAGATCATATAGTAGGAGAACACGGCTGCTCGCAGAACAGCGGTATGCACGGGCATCCCCAGAATGGCGTCCATCACCTTTCCGGAATGCTGCAGCTCGGACAAACACCTGTTGTCATCCCAATGGTTCCTGGCGTCGAAATAAAATAGTTCAAGGTTGTATCATCTGAATATTAAGAGCAACGACATGACATGGTGGAAGTTTAGATCATGCCATCCCCCACAAGGAATACCCATGCACGACCAAGCAGTGACTACCTACGCCACATTATCAGCCACATGTAAGTGTAAGATAGGTACGTATCACGGAATCGGCGTTAGGAAAAAGCTTGTCACAGCCCCGAGTCAAGGCAAAATGGTGAACAAAAAGAAATGGCACTCTTGCGGGTGAACAATCCACCAAAAGATGTGCTAATTCTTTTGTCCGCCACCTTTCAAGGCTGCCTCCCCCGCCATGAACACCGATTGACTCAGCGGAGGCTCCGCTTTCAGCCCACTTCCTTCACCATCATTCCTTTGCCTTCTACCACCTATTAAAAAGGACATCTATATCGTCGTCGTTACGAGCGGCTTTTTGCAACTTGACACTTTTCCAACTTCGCAACACAACACACACACACACACACACACACACACACACACACACACACACATCTATACCCGCCCATCTCCGATCGAACCAGGCTTCTATTCAACTCGGCGCGGATTACAATATTCTACAAATCCTTCACAATGTCTGACGAGTGGGACTCCGTCACCAAGATTGGCAGCAAGGCCCGCGGCGGTGCCTCGCAGCGGGAGACCGTCGTGCGAGGTAACGCGGCGCTGAACGCCGCGAAACGTTCCGGCGGATCTCTCGCGACCGAGAAGAAGTACAGCACAGGCAATGCCGTAAGTCGCTCACCTCCCTTCCCCCACCTATCCAGCCTCGTCGTGTGCAGCCCTGCAGATACAGAGCAATGCACACACACACATCCCATCTCTCTCTTTCTCTCTTTCTCTCTTTCTCTCTTTCTCTCTTTCTCTCTTTCTCTCTTTCTCTCTTTCTCTCTTTCCGTTTCCATAGCACGAGAAACAACCATAACTAACACGATAGCAACAGGTAGGCAAGGGCCCCGAGGGCCAGCGGCTGACCAAGGTGGACCGGAGCGACGACATCATCAAGCCGAACACGGTGGGCAAGGAGGTGGGCGACGTCATCAGCCAGACGCGGCAGAAGATGGAGCCCAAGATGACGCAGAAGGACCTGGCCACCAAGTGCAACACGACGCCCTCCGTCATCGCCGACTTCGAGCGCGGCACCGCCGTCCCCGACCAGAAGGTCCTCTCCGCCATGGAGCGCATCCTCAACGTCAAGCTCCGCGGCTCCGGCATCGGCGAGCCCAAGTTCAAGCCCAAGGACAAGAAATAACCGACATTTACCTCTTACCTTAGGTACCTTAGCTAGGTACTCAAGGAGGACCTGAAGGGAGACCGGGGGATGCGACGCCGGCGTGCGGTCGTACACGACGGGACGATAATGAAGATACTTGTCGATGGAGTGGACCGGGCTAGACTCGAGAGAGGAACGAAGAGGTAGAGGCAGGCGAGGGCGTATTGAAGATGCGAAAAAGCATCGTCGACCCCTTCCGCCTGATTATTGCATAGCACTTGCATGGGCGGGCTGCTGATGCAGGAGAATCGACATAGATTCTCATGCGTTGCATTTTTAGACAAAAAAAATAGAGAACAAAGTTACTGTCACTGTCACTTTCCTACAATATCGTTTCATGTTTGAATTTGTTCTATTTTAAGGCTCGAGAGCGAGTCGAGACTTGTGATGTATTTCCTTTATACGGATATATGTGGTATTTCCTAACAGCAGAAACACAACGCAACGCAACGCAATGCAAAGAACTGACAAGACCAACCGACCAACCAGCGCGGCACTACCCGCCCCTAATATCGGCCGAAACTTCACGACGCCATGATCCAACCGATACGTCATGCGTCCATCACCCATCTCCTCCTCACCACCACCTCCCTAACCCAGTAGGTAGGTAGGTAGGTAGGTAACTTATCCCTCCCTCTCCAGTATCGCCCTGACCCTATTCTCGATGTCCACCCTGCCGAGCTCGCGGTCCGTCTCGACGACCACGTTCTCGCGGCCGGCTATAGTGACGACGCGGATCCACTCGGGCGCCACGTCGGCCGCCAGCAGACGCACGCAGGCGGCGCCCTCGTCGCGCGAGATGCCCGAGCGGAACGAGTCCTTGAGCTTCTCCAGCGTAGTCGCCATCGTGAACGACACGCGGCCGCCGCCGCCGCCGCCGCCGCCCGCGCGCCCCAGCATGCCGAGCACAGCCGCGACCTCGGACGCCCGCTGCAGTGCCGCGCGCCGCTCCAGCTGCGCGGGGGTCAGGCCGGTCGCGGCCGAGGACGCCTTCTGGAGCGACTTGAGTCGGATCCGGTCCAGCAGGCTCATCTTAGAGCCGTCCGCGTTCGTCATCGGCGTGTCGGCGCCGGCTTGCGGCTTCTTGGCCGCGGCCGCCTCCTTCTTGGCCGCGATGCCGTGCTTGAGATCCTCGAGCCGCTTCTGGCCTTTGGAGAGCACGGGCGCGGCTTTGACGAGCGAGGCGCAGAGGGACACGGGGGCTTTGGGCAGAGTGCCGACGAATGTGGAGGAAGCGTCGGCGTCATTTTCCGCGGAGAATCGGGTCCAGAGCGACGTTATGTTGGTGCGGAACTCGTCGTTGAGCTTCTTCTCGTTGAGAGGTCGACCGCCGCCGTGCTGCGCGGTATCGATCTCGATGCACACCTTGCCACGGCCGTAGTTGGAGAGCGAGAACAGCGGGGTGGCCTTGGTTTGTGTGGATATATTGTTATTGCTGTGTGAGGCTAGGTTAAGCACGCCCAGACAGATGCGGATGTCAGCGTCGTGGACCTTCTTCTTGCCCCATGCTCGCGCGACATCGGGACACAAAACGCGCAGGTCCGCGGGGACATTGGATCCGTTGTGGGCGTAGTGCAGCGTCAGGGCCTTTAGTAATGAAGAATGGAGGTCGATCAGGTCCAGGACTTCGATAGGAAGTTGACGAGTCTTTTTTGTCGGTGTGATCTCGTTATCCGCATCGGCCTCGGAATAGTCGGTGAAGGGAGTATCGACAGTCAGAGGTGAGGAGCAACGTGACGGCGACGACTCCAGACGCAGCTTTTTGAATAGTGTGCCGGCATTGATGGTCGATTCATCCGAATCGGAAATGCTGGGGCTCCTTGCTCGCTTCTTCGGGGCGGGTTCGGGACGAGGCTTCTTGGAAGGGCGACCACGACCACCCTTTGCCAGCTGGGCTATGGCCTTCCCTGACTTGGCGGGAAGGGAAAGCTTCTTAGGAGTTTCGTCCACCGAGAGGTCGTTTTCGATGCTTGTGACTACTTTGCGCTTTCGAGAAGCAGGTGTGAGTGCCTCGAGGGCGGTATTTTTTATCGGTGTGGTGGTGAGTCCCTTTTTTATGTCTGTCTTGGTAGTCGTCTTCGAGACACGGGCGAAGTTGCTAATGCTTGACGAGGTGTGCTGTTGAGGAGTCGTGACCTTGGACTTGGTCAATTTTGACACCTTCCGGCGTTGCTGTTTGACAGCTGGACCAGCCATGACGAAATTCGGGTCGTTGTTTTTCTTTGTGTTTTTTTTTTCCCCCTGAAGTAGGTACAATTCGTTATGAAGACGCTAGGTGCGATTAATGCAATCTACGTCAATGAAGTTGTGAGAATAGTGTGAGGTTGGGAAAGGTTGACTTTTGCAATTGCAATGAAGAATGTGAAAGAAAGAGCTTTGTGCATTGTTTGGCAGGTGAAGGTATTATGAGCTAGGAGTAGAAGCTAGGTACAGGTCGCGACCCACGCGTACAGACGCGAAAACTTGGAATCCACTGCAAGACGCGCGACGTGCAGAAAAGCGCGTAAATGGTCGTGAATCTGGCCTGATTAGGAAAGGCTCCACAACATCTTGCCAAGGCATTTTTTCGAGGTACCTCGCAGAAAACAACCATCCCATTCTCGAAATTCCATAAGCCGAGAAGGCAAAAGGAGAAAGCTTATCAGTCAGTAATTGCTTTTGGAGATAATCTATCAATTGGTGGTGTTCTCATCTTTTAGGATTTTGGTGTTCGGCAGTCCATATTGCTTGCCACTGTTCGAGCTTAGCAACCACACTTTTTGGCCATTTGGCCAATTTCACGTATATTAGCGATGCCGCCAATTAGGTACGGAGTCTGGCTTCCGACGACTTGGATCCATTTTCTTAGTCATGGCTGTCATGACTTATACCTACATATACCTGAATATTCTGACTCATTCCTCACGACCCCGATTAATACTCTACTTGTGTTAACATGATCGTCAATTATTGTGCATAGTATCATCCCTTTCCTAAGGTCAGCACTTGGATCGGGCGCGGATCGGGATCGGGGCACGACACTAGCGAGTAGGGCTCATGGATTAATTAGGTGAGAGGCGCAGAAGCTATCTCAATCACAAGAGCAAAACCGTGGATTCAGTCTGTCCCTAACCAGCTCGAGCTCTCCCTTCCGAAAGCACATGCCATGCACCTAGACTTTTGTGTAGACCGATTATCTTATTTCCCTTATGCCCTGGTATTTCGCATCCGTAAACTCCCAAATCAACGAACCAGAGACCCGCTACCGATACAATGACATGAAGACAACTACATGGAGATAGCGAGCATCTCTCATGTACCTAGGCGTGGCAGCGACCGCGTCCAAGACACCCATCAGTGATTTAAGGTCCGTTGCCAATGATCCGGGTGGAAGCTGACGGGGCTCGGCGGCGGGGGAGCCGGCACGTCCCAGTCGCGTTCTTGGATAGAGCGGATAGGAGTACCTCGCATGCTGTCCTTGGAGGAGAGGGTGGCACTCAAACTGGTGAACAGGTCCGTAGAGGAGTTATGCCGGACGGTCTTCCGCGGCGGCGTGACCGGGATGGGTGCGGCAATTTGGCTAGGCATGGTTGAGGTGTGTTGCTGCGGTGGTCAGTATGACTGTTGCGCCGAAGGTTGGTCTGATATAGCAAGACTCACAGGTTGACTATGAGTAGCCACGAAAGGTGAAGAGCGAAGAGATGAAGAGCGAGTGTTTGGCTCGGGGAGCAAATAACCAATGATTGCGAATGGTGTCTAGCAGGCTTGTCTTGTAGTATGTCGAAGCTTGGTCTGATACTCCGTTATGGAAAGTGTTGAAGAGCTTTGCTAGGTTCAATGACGAAAAACTTTTGAAGGGTGGCGAAGTTTTTTCTTAAATGAACGAAGTTGGAAAGTGTTTGGACGCAGCTGTGAAAAAGGAAAGGAGCGGTAGGAATAGATATAGAAGCAGAGAAGGAGCTAAGGACCCGAGTAACAAGTAACGAGAACCAAGGTAGCAAGGTAAAGGTACGCAAGGTACACCTAAGGTAATAAGGCAACCAAGGTAAGAAGCAACCGGAAAGGGCGGTGGGTAGGTATTAAATGGGTATTGGTATTGGTATTGGTATTGGTATTGGTCAATACCAACTGGTATTGTTTGTGTAAGTCAGACACAAGAACGCAGGCCAATAGACACCTTGTCTGTTCTTTAGCTTTGCGGTCACCCCACGCGAATGGCAAGGTCTTAGGTCTTAGCAAAGCTGATGCCGACGGGATGAATGGACGGGTGATAAGTGATTTTTAATATTTGGGTTTTCACGCACTTCCGTCCGAGATGTCAGATCCCGAGGCTAATAAACTGGCGGCCGGTGGATGCTCGGATGCTGCAATGGGAATATGGTGGTAGAGGTATGTGTGTGGGTTCTTGGATGCGTGGATGTAAACTCTCGGTTAGGCAGGTGAGGCCGGCAGGTTGAAAAGACGAGGAGCGAGAGAGCTGGGCAGATAAAGTGAGATGGCTTGGAAAATATTAGACAGAGATTAGATGTCGCACCCCAAATATATGTGAAAATATTCAATGTTGACGTGGATATATTGGGGGTGGGTGTAAGGTGTAAGTGGGTGTAAGTTCGCTTGTGTGCTTGTGCTTCTGCCTGTGCCTGGAGAAGGGGGCGACGGCTAACGGATTGGGTCCGGGGAGTGTCGCAGGTATTTATTGATTAAGCCACAAAGTCAGAGGAACCTCTTGAACTTGAGACGAGTAGGAAAGGGGGATGATTGATTTCCCCGACGTTATTAAGTGGGCATGAAATATCTAATAAATTAATATCCTGGGGAAAAAGTCTTGAACACAAACAGCTACGACCAACTTCTGGTCAGTGACCCCAGATTCAGCCATTCCGGGGACCCGTTACCCCCAAACCACCAAGCACAAGTTCCTCGAGACAAATGTCTGACGTCTGGGAAGACTTACCCAGTTGAGTAGGCTCGGTACCGGGTACAACGAAAAAGTATGGGGAATATCAGACCAGGGCGCCGGGACTCAAGGGGAACCAGGGGCTAGGGGCAATCGACCGAAACAGACGGCCGTGCAAGTTGTAGAGGGTACCTACAGAAAACAACACGTTATGTGCCTTTCCATAGACGTCCGTGAAATGATGATATGATGGAATGAAGTGACACGCCAACGACTCATCATCGACGGGAATGGTAGCACGCATAGGAGTGATGTATTGTACATATATGTATGTACATCTATGTAGGTGGTATTGTAACCTAAGCCTTGCGTTTTCCCAAGAATCCGATGCGCCTTGGGTGAGATTATGTATATTTTTACACATCTTCGTGCCCATAGAAACTTACGTGGCAGCGAACAGAGTCATAGTAAGATTCCTCCGACGAGCTTTTTTAATGAAATGTAAGCCTCCCTTCGGAGTATCGTAAGAGAGTCGAATCCCACCACGTAGCGTACCTTGTCGACGTTTGGTCAAGATAAGAGCCGGGTAGGTGATCCATCAGGATCGGTTCGGGGCGAGATTTCACCCAGTCCCATCTAATAAGAGTCAGGATCTAACGGATCTGGGGGCCGTTTACGTGCTAATATCCCTTGGGATGCGACACACCGAGGCTTCGGAATATGACATTACCTACATATATGTATGATATGTATGTACGTGCCTACGTGCCTACGTGCCTGTGCCTACATGTATGTACAATACATACGTACGTAGGGTCCAATCTGAAAATGGATGGACGCCCAGGGCTGAAACGAAAAGAAGGAAAAAGAAGTGCCGCCAGTTGTCTCTCTGTTAACATTACACGCGCACGTAAGTAACCCGTTAAACTACCCGAGAATGCCTAGCATTGCTTCTTTTTATTTTCTCATTTAAGGGCGCCGGCTTCATTTGGGTCTGTAACAGGCAAATAAGCCGCAGAGGCTTCCAGTCACGTTTTTCAAGGCACACCCAAAAGTCGTCAGAGTGTCGTGTGCTACCTGCTGCTGCTGCTGCTGCTGCTGCTGCAATATACGATAAAGGGGAGGAGAGGCATCAAGCATGGAAGTCGATACGGTAATTGGTGCAGCTCTTCTGCTAGTCTAATAAATACCTAGCAATAGTTGTGTCGGTGTGGAAAGGGATGGTTGGACGACGATATTCCAAGTTTCAAGTTTCGATCGAGGCAATAGTCCCCCCGTATCCTGCGCTGTACCTTTGTCGTATTGGCACCGCATGTATAGATTTGTGCGAAATGATAGCTGACGAACCAATCCGGGCCTTAAATGGACCGAAGTCCCTGGCCTGGCTGCGTGGGAGGATTGTTGGCGAGCTGGCAAAGCGCCGCGCCTCACATTGATGAAAGGCACATAATAAACTTATTTGGCTTATTTAGGGAGTGCGCGTCCCCCCAGCCTGGAAATGATTGGATTGTTTCCGTCTTCCCCGAGATGTCCGACAGTGGGGTGTATCTGTGGGGTAGAAGAATTCAGGCGGTGGAATGGAAGTTCGACAGAAGAAGCCGGTCACCTTTTTTTTTTCTTTTCCATATCTTTTTTTCTTGTTGGAAAGGGACTGGGGTTGGAGTGGGGGAGACATAAGGGAGCCAACCATGCTTGCCGTCTGCCATGTGGAGGGCAAGGGGCTAAGTGACCAATCAAATAAAAGGTCGACTAATAAAGTGGGTATATCCCCTTACTCTAGTTAAAAAGCTCCAGCTAAAAGTTAAGGCTGCTCGCGGTACGTTTCAATACATTCAGGTCCTTTCCAAGATCCGTGGTCCCGTCGTTTCCCGCTCTGCCGCTTCTCCCGTCCGCCTTGCATGTGTATGTGTATGTGTATGTGTATGTGTATGTGTATGTGTATGTGTATGTGTATGTGTATGTGTATGTGTATGTGTATGTGTATGTGTATGTGTGTTGAATCCTCTTGTGTCTTTGTACCCTCGTGCTTCTTTGTGCCTCTTCGTGCCCCGTCGTGCCTCGTCGGTTTAACGTTACCAACCTTACCCATCCGGGGCCGTCGATCATTGACCCATTGATCAGCAACTTGCTTTTCCCGTGGCCAACCTCCTATATCCATATCAATCTACAACACCCTACTGTCGTATCGAACAAGATTAATCAAATCTTGTTACGAGATTAAAAGAAACAACAGTTTCTCGAGCCACTATGGGAACCCACCGGCACACGATTGAAGTTCTCGGATACAAGTGCGACGACGAATAGTAAGCTCGGTTATTATCTTCGTTTCCTGCCTAAGCTGGAATCCATGATTCCTCGCGCGAAGAAGAGGAAAAATGGCCCCCATCTTATCAACCACGAAAGCAATAGGGGTATTGCAGTGCCTAGACGGCCCAGCATTTCAACCAAATTTATCCTGTTTGTTACCGTTCAATATTTCTAACGTTAGGCTGTCTTTCCTGAATCTGAGGGCTTACTAGTACGTAGCCTTGTCGCAAATCACGGCGTCTCGTCGCCTAGATAATGCTAGCCTATATACGTACATACCGCCGGCTGATGCGAGATGCGAGATGTTAATAGCTGAGTCTCGTCATTTGTCTTCGGAAGCCTTCTGGCACTAAGGACACGTCCCAACTACGTCCTAATACCCGCCTCTGTAATCTTGCGGATGGGTTGTATCGCACAATACATCATCGCCAATCTGACAAAGCTTACAATGATTGCGGTTGACTCTTCAGGGTCCTTTTCCGGCTGATACCCCTAGGGACCATGGAACGCGTAGTATTATCGGGGTGCGAAGTACGGGGTAGTGCCCAGCTATACCGGACTTCTACAGGACAAAGTCCTAATTGTCTTTCCATCGAGGACCATCAAATGCTACCGGGGAAGCCCTGCTGGAGAGGGGGCCAGCTCTCAGTGTCGTGCTGATAGTTCGGAAGCTGCACGTCTTAATTCGGATGGAACAGCACGCCACATCGAGGTCAACTTACGAGGTGACAGCGCATCTCTTTCGAACTTAGGATATAGCAAAAGAGTGCACAGAGCTATGCGACTACGTCCTTACGAACGAGCCATAAAGAACGACCAGCTCATCTCCCAACCCGAAACTTGCATCCACGCGAGTCCTATCCGCCGGTAGGATTGCTCCTTTCATTGGTTAGTTCCTGAACCGGAGTTGCGGTGAGTCGTCCGAGGCTGCAGAATTGAGCCGCTTGGTCTAGTGGAAGTCCGCGAGCTTGACCAGTAACAAGTATCCAGCCTGTCCCGTGGCGTGTTGCTTTGTTCGGTTAGGGTTCTATCGAGTTAACCTCGACCTCCTGGAATCTTGCCATCCACCGGTAACGCTCAACGTGGCTCAGTGGTCTATGTAGTGCGCCCGCGATAGCTAGGCATCGCCGCATGCAACCCCCTACAGCACCGGCTGGACTCAATTTTGTTGGTTCGCGCTTCGATCCCTATCCATCGATCTAAAATACGAGTGTTACTTGCTTCTTTAGTCAGCTTATGAGAGCCTGCATGCACGTCATGGTAGTTGGTGAAGTGTCACTAGGACGTCGCTCGATGGCACCCTGAAGCTTCTATCGAGATCAAATTACTCTGGTCTGGTCTCTCTCTCACCTAAATAGCTTAAAGCTTTCGGTCGCTCCGTGGGGTACGGTTACAGTTGCAACCGATGTTATAGTGGCCTTCCCTTGCTTTTGAAACATCTAGTTCTCTCACCGGCATCATGCAGAATACAGACTTCACCTACGTGGAGACCAGAAACTCCCCGTCATTGACGTATGGCTTGCCGAATGTGTGTATATTTGTCGGGGATCATCCCCCTTCAGAAGGCGGTTGCGAGAAGCTATAGAAATGGTGTATGTACGTACGTATGCGCGACGTCTTGGCAGATGATAAAGGCGTTCCTCAAACCGAGCATCATTCACGATCCTATGCATATGTATGCATGCATCTTGTCTAAGAGAGTAATCGCCCCCCCCTGCCAAGCCTGTACCTGATCTCCAGGGTGTTCACCTTCCCGTGAGCTTCCTTTCTACAAATCGAGCCGGGATATATACAGCGAGGGTGAACAGGAGACACAGCTCATTCCCGATATCGCCGCCAGAGTCACCAATCAGCTTGGCAGCAACACCTGTATACCATGTCGTGGACATTCCCAAAACAGCTACGAATCGGGTCAGTATGTTGTGATCGAATAAAGCAATCTGCGGCACCTACCTCCAACTATCCCACACACGAAGGCTAGCCCGCCAGCATACCCAGATGGTAGCATCTCGGGCATATTCCAAGCCTCCAGTTTGTAGTTATCGAATGAACCACGACGAAACACGTAGTGTTCGATAAGCAAGCAGACAAAAACGGCGGTTGCATAGTAACCCAACATGCTCAGGAAGTTTTGGAGGAACACTTGGAGCTGATCACTGCCGGCCAAGCTCAGAGCTATGATGGCCGCAAAGCAGAGAAGGGTCCAGATGAACCTCGGTATGACTCCCAAAATCCGAGCAGCTTGTTGGACGGAGAGACCCGCACTATACATCGACGCGCCATTCACACCGACGGCCGTGAACGTCAGCAAGAATAATGACACCTTGGCAAACGCGTAAGGATAAACAATCTCTTGGATTAAGAAGCCAATCCCAGAATCGTATTGGCTTCTCCATTCTGGTTTATTCGGCAGGGCCGAAGCGACGATAGCTCCGGGTATAGCACAAATCCAGGTGGCAAAGCCTTGATACTCGTCAGCAACATCTTGGACGGACTCATTCATATTAATGGCTAGACTCACAGAGGCCTAGGGTAGTCAGCAGAAACACATTGATTTTTGGTATATCGACCGGATACTCGACATAATAGTCTGACGCATAGCCGGCACAGCAGGCACCTGCCCCATACATGATACCAAAGAGAGTCAGTGCGGTCCCGGACCCGGTGGCTCCGACTACGGATGGTGGAGAAGCAAAGTCGCCGAATCTCGCCGTCTCTCCGATGACAACTAGGAAGATGGCGACGAATACAACCCAAGCATACTTCAGGAGCTGATACACGGCTTTCAAGCCAAGGAGCGAGAACACTAGGCTCGCCACGCAGCATATGACGACCCCGAGACCGGTTCCGACCTTATTGTCTGCAAAGGCCGACAGCGCTTGTCCTCCCGCAATCGCGGCAGAAGCGCACCACCCGATCTGCTGGAAGACGTTGAGTATAGCGATGACTTTAGACGTATACCAACCCAGGGAGTATCGACAGATCGAGACTTGACGAAGACCTGTCGGTGGTCCCATCGTCGCACACCAACCCTACCAACGGTTAGCTTGGTGGCACCTGTTGGATTCGAGGTGGAGCGAGCTCACAGTGACGGAAGCACCCGCAATAGAGCCGAAGATGATAACCAAGATATTTTGTTTTAGGTCGAGGCCTAGCTCCCAACCCAGAAAACCCATCACGAAGGTGCTGAGGTTCGTACACGATCCGACCCAGAAGGCAAACAGAGTCTGAAGTCAGTGTCAGATTCTTGTTACTTCCAGATGAGTATATACGCCGTGCTAAGATAGGCACACTGACTAACTGGCTCGACCGTCGAGCATAGAAGGGATTCCTCTGCTCTGGCAGTTTGCGTTCGATGCTGTGGGCTTCGACGCCTAGTTTCCGATCCAGAGTATCCTCATAGTATCGCAACTTCTCTAGGATCTTGGAGATACGCGACGGCTGTGCATGGTCCTTCTCGCTAGACGAGTCGACCTCGACCTCGACCTTTACAATCTCCGTCCCATTCTTTTCTAAGTCGTTCAAAATACTGTCCATGGTGGGTATCACTCAGGTTGCACTCGTGGATTGGCGCGGGGAAAGGTAAGCTTATTCTCCCCCCTTTCCCCTCGCTCAAGCAAGGACAACAGGAGATACAAATAGGTTGACGGGACCGCCCTACGCCATACGAAATCCCCCCTCCCTCCTCTCACCGCATGTCTCGATTCCCAAGTCCCAGATAAGCGGGCGAGACATGCTTGGTGGGAGCGTCGCACAGCATTCCATACCTAGGTAGCGAGGGGCCCGAAGTCAGATTCCGGCCGGGCCTGTCAACGGGTAACCGCAGAACGCGATGAGACAGGTGCCTAGGTTGAGGGTAGGAAAAGGGTTACACAAGGCAAAACAGGGGGTTACCCCGTCTGCCGCCGTGCGGCCATTGGACGCTGTATCATGCGACGGGCAGGGCCAAGAAGCTGCGTCAGCGCCGCTGTCACTCTGCTGCTCCAAAAACACCCGAGACTATTTCGCCATTCGCTTGCGACTTTGCGAACTAGGGACTAATCAGGCCGATAGCTCAGCTTCGTGGGGAGCGTGCATACACGGAGAAAGGGGGGTAAGAGGCGATTTCGCGGAGGCAGACTTATCGTACAGCCCTCCGTTGGGCGTCGATGTACGTCCCGGGTTCAAGGAACGGAGGGTGCGGATTGATGTCTTGGTGGAAGCTAGACTCTCACTGGAGCAATTGGTGGCTGAAGGGTGTCTAAGGGGTCTACAATATTAGGTGAGTTGGTCAAACAAGGAAAGACAGTCTTTCCCTGGACGAAGTCTTGGATATGATAAGATACAGCCCAGCTGCCATGATGACGGACTTTTCATATTCTTAGATGCATATGAGTTTATCCGCCGAGATGTTACACAAGATGATATGGCCAGCAATCTCCCTATCTGGCAGTCTGGTAAGCAGGTATCTTGATGTAACATGGCTATTCAGAAAGATTTCGCTGCCCGCCTGTTTAATATGGTTCAGTATAAAACCTGGTGTTAAAAAGGGGGTGAGAAAGAGAGAGTCGTGTAGTTACCTCGACGCAACGTAACACATAGATATATCGAAATACGCCTTCGATCTTTCACATACGACCACAAGATCTGGAGAACTCGGGATCCCGTCCGCTCTCCCACACCTGATAAGCCAGATACTGCCGGATTAGTAATTGGGTCGGTGACGACCAGTGAATCCCCGGTGTTGTATGTTTTTGCCGTTTCTTTTTCCCGTCGTATGTTTTTGCTCGCGTCCTTAGTGTTGACGATGGGCATCAACACCCATTTGTGCAATCATACGACGTTCATATATGCTTAAGGAACAGATAGAGATCCGGTGTGGTTACCTAAATCTAGCCTCAAGCTTTGCGTCTTATAGGCTTCGAATATTATACCCCGGAATAGACTTGCGGGACAAAATGCTTGTTGGTTCCTCCTGCATTAAGTCGCCGAAGTAGGTATAGTTCCCGGTAAATCATGGTCGGATTCTCACATGCAGATGCGCGAGACGGCTCACCTCTGTATCTCTTCTATTCGCAGCTTACCTATTTTAATCAAGCATCCCAAGTCAGAATAGCAATAACATAAAACTATCACGATAGCTGATCGGTTTATTTGTATTTGTGATAAAAAATGGGTAGAAACTCGTCGTCTCGTTGAGAGGGCGTCGTGTAAGTGTACCGATCCGACAAGCCGAGGAAACTGATAAAGAGACCCAGCTGAAAATGACGAATCCCTCGGTTGGTTCTGGACTAATAAGTTTAAATCAACCTCGTGTTATACACACTTTCTTGCTTCTACCGCTCGCATATACATATCAACATTATTATCAACTAATCATTATTTAGAAACACCAAGCGAGCGAAGTGCGGGATTATTATCACATTTGCCCATTCGAACTTAAGAGCACTTAAAGATAGAGAGAATCCATATACGACCACTTAGTGATCCTAGATATATTACTAGACCGAAGTACGCTTGCAGTCTCGACGGAACACTCCATTGGTAGACATATTTACGCCACCGACACGTATATATTTGTTCTATTTTAGAAAGCCAACCCGGCGCGCATTGAGTATCTACCCAGATCCTCTACCAGACATCGACAGCAATCCGAAATGGCGGAAGCTTCAGACCTACCAATCGTGCTTTACCACTACGTGCACTCGCCGTACGCATGGCGTATAGTGGCGTACTTGACCCTGCGGCAGATTCCGTACACGCAATGCGTAAGTCAGATACAGAGCGATCCTTCGTCACTGACATGACCTCCTGCGGGCGGGGCTCGTTTTCAGTCACTACTACTTACCTAAACACGGACAACGCGTATCGACTTGGCCGCTAACTCGCAGCCGTAGTTCCAACCCAACGTCCTCCCGCGCCCAGACCTCAAGGAGAAGCTCGGCATCGCCTACCGGCGCATACCGGTGCTCGCCATCGGGCGGGACGTGTACCTGGACACGCGGCTGATGATCGCGAAGCTGGAGCGACTGTTCCCGGCGAGCGCCGCGCACCCGGGCATCGGCGGCGCGGCGACGAGGCCCGAGCACCGGCTCGTCGAGGCGCTGCTCTCGCGCGTCGCCACCGACGGCGGCCTCTTCACGCGGGCCGTGCAGCTGCTGCCGCCGCAGCTGGTGGCGGCCCGCGGCTCGGCCTTCGTGCGCGACCGCGCGGACCTGGCCGGCGTCGACCTGGCCGGCGCGGGCGACGCCAAGTCGCCGTTCTCGGCCGAGCGCCTCGCCGCCGCGAGGCCCGAGGCCGCCGTCGAGGTGCGCCAGGTGGTCGAGCTGCTCGAGACGACGGCGCTGGCCGACGGCAGGGACTGGCTGCTGGGGGCGCCGGGCCCGACGCTGGCGGATCTCGAGGCCGTCTGGGTGCTGCTGTGGCTGTACAGAATTCCCGGAGCGTTGCCGGCCGACGTTCTCAGCAAGGCTCTGTTCCCCAAGGTGTTTTCGTGGGTCGAAAGATTCGAGCGGGTGACGGAGGAGAAGCGTGCTCAATTCGGCGACCCCGAGACCGTGGAGGGCGACGTGGCGGCGAGCATGATCGTTAGGGCGCCATACGTGGAGGCGGAAGGCGATATAGACGCCACGGACCCGGTAATTACTGCCGAGGGCCTAGAGAAGGGGGCGAATGTCAAGCTGTGGCCTACTGACTGGGGGTTTCTACACAAGGATTCGGGGATGCTGGTGAGCATGGATATGACGGAATTTGTGATCGAGACGGCAGGTACGGCTGGATCTATCCGAGTGCATGCCCCAAGGCACGGGTTTAAGATATGCAAGACTGGCGGCGACGGAGCCAGATTGTAGAAGATGGTGTGGGAGGTGCTAAGCCCGTGTATAGCCTGCTGTGCCTCACGAATACCTATGTAGATTAAGTCGGTGCCGGCATCTTGGCTTGGGAGATTTCATATACGTCGTGTAACGACTCCAAATGGACGGATTGGTTGTATGCTTATCTTGCGACATATTGGCTATAATACGCAGTATAAGCTGGCTAGCAGATTTGCATCGAAGTCAACAAGCTACCTGCCGAGGCGTTCGTTGTAGCGCACGCATTTTCATAACAGCATGATGCTTACCTTGTAGTATACACTCTGATCTCGCTAATGAGGCTGACTCACGTACACGATTTTGGTTGAAGCTAAGACTTTTCCAACTCGGGAAGACTCAGTTAAGCTTTCTTGTAACTCGAAGGCTCTCAAGCTTATTGGTCAAGCTTCGAAACATGGATGGCCCGTTATGGAACAGTTTCCGAATAGCTTCTCCAGTAGCTTTATCCGGAGATGAGTGCCGAGAAGCACCGGTATTATGTAGTGCGACGCTAACGTAATAACGCTGTGTGATGATTTGAATGTCACCGTAGCTGATGACGAATTGAGGCGAACTACCGGCAGAGTGAAGCGCGTCCAAGATGCGAGTTCGAGATGCGACCTGGTCGTTTCGCTGGAGTGCTGGTGGATGGGTTGATACAGATAGAAATCCTTCACGTTTTATCTAGTAGACCAAAGGGAGACAAACAATCCAATCATATGCGGTGACACTGGCCAAAAGAGCCACTCGAGCACGGCTAAGGTTAGCGGGGAAATACATAAGGTATCATCTTGATGCCATAACATTTGCGTCATTGGAGAGACAGTACCATGTACCTACGTACTCTAGGTAACATGGCAAAAAGAAAAAAGGCGACGATGGAAATCCCACTCGCGCCGGAGGAATGCGACAACAAATAGAAACCGATACATCTCTCACGTAAATAGAAGTACGGTAGAAGAAATCCACGCGACGATCGCTGTAACTGATAGAGGGATAAGCCATGCGCCGCTGGGACTAAGCTACCTAACGAGGCGAACTTGTCTTTATGTGCACGTCTGGCACGATGCGCGATCAGTTATCCGTGATCTTGGGATCTTGAGATCTTGAATGGTGAAGGGCGACTGGAGACTGGTGACTCGAGACTGATATTTGTTGAAGCCTGTCCCTGTCCCTATCTCGTGAACAAAGAGAAACTCGTGAACAAAGAGAAACTCGAGAAAATAGAGAAAAAGAAAACATTGTACACAGTTTGCCAAGAGTGGGCTTACACTGAGTGTGGTACTTACGAGAGAGTGACGTAATTCTTTGACAACTTTCCGCCCTGACCACCTTTTTTCCCACTCTTCTAAAATTTTCTATCTCATATTCGAACATCGCTACCAACACCCTCCCTGCTCCCTGTCTTCTTGCTGAGTGATGATTAATGACTGATAACTGACGCGTCTTGCTTCGAATTCCATGAGAAGGCACAAAGCAAAACGGCAAGAAGAGGGAAGACTAGATTTTTAAGGAAGGCAAATGACTGGCCGTTCTCCCCTAATTTTCTCCCTGCTATGAAGGCCATATGCGATCTACATAGAAAGCTAAATCTGCATAGAAACAGGATCCCGACGGAGACAGGCTCATCACGTTTTTCTATTCGTTTTATTTATTCGTTTTATTTCTTTCCCATGCAAGCCAGGCGAGACGACTTCGTGTTTCTTTGTTCCCCGCGGAGCCTCGCTCGTTTCGTTGCTTTTTAATTTGTCAGACGCGTCGGGGTGCGTCTGGGAAGTCGAAAAGTGACCGGGGGGCTCTGTACGATTCCAAACATTTGATTCGAAGAACGGACTTGGGAAGATATTCTTTTCGCCACCCCCCCCCCCCAAGCGATTTAAATGGTAGGATGGGTAGGATGATTTGGATGGGCCTGCCGCATTTCAATTAGCGTAATCCTTTAGATACTCTAAAATCCATAGGCTTGTTCCGTTCAAGACCGTCTCGACTTATCTCCTTTCTCCTTTCTCCTAGGAGGCTACATAGAAAGGGTGAGGATATTATGAGACACCTTACATACCTATGTAGTACTTATGATTCTACCCACCTTTCTTGGCTATTGTCATTTTTCTGCCTTTTATTTTTATTCTATCGCCCTGAATAACCTTCGCTCCAGTTGCGTATCGAGATCTCGTATCGATTCCAGTTTCCTTGTACACTTCCACTAGGAAGTTTTCTCCGGGAATATCCCCACAAGACGGATGCAAACCACGTTTACTACGGAGATACGTAAACGTACAGGGTCAGAGTAAGGTTGTACATATCCCCTTTTGATTTCGTTACTGGTGGAAATATCGCCAAACCGGAGATATTAAAGATAAGATTTAGATTTGATGACGGTGTAATCAAGTAATCATGTTGTAGTACGCCACATATTCTTGTCTTCGGGTAGGTGAGTTACGAACTTATTAAGGAAGCCCAATTTTGCTTTGTAATTGAACTGTAGGTATCTCGTATGTTTTCTCTTTTTTTTTCTTCATTCACGTCCAATCCTAAGGATTCTCTCTATTTAGCTGGCTGGCAAGTCTGGTAAAAAGGGGCCATGTTGGGGTCAAACAGGTAAAAACGGGCGGCATGCCCCCGTCTAGATTCCCAGTAACCGGACGAATCACGGTTCTCGCCAGTATCGTAACGTAGACAGACGTGTCAGCGTTGGTGGGCTGGTGGGCTGGTGGGCTGGAGAACGGTGGACGCTTATACGCTAATACGTAGGCGGTATGTAACATTGTAGCAGGATACCCAAACAAGCTTAACGGACGATAAAATAGCGGGGAAAGAGATGAGCGCACTGTACGGGTACTTAGGGATCTTCGATCACGCCTTTCGAACGGCCATTGGATGATCAATCCATGGCTTAAGGACGCTACTGCGGGTCTTGTCCACCTTCGGCTCCAAGCATTTTTCGGGGGGTCTTTTACGTCTGCTGTGCCTGCCTCTTCTCCCAAAAACCACCCCTTATGTCACTTCTTCCCTCATGACCTCATCGCCATCATCTCCTCGACACCTGCAACTTATCACCACCGAACCAACTGCGTCAATACCAATACGCCAATACGCAGCACAGGGGCTGCTAGCAACCTCAATACGATTCACTAGCTTGAGCCTATACAGTCACCCGTTCATCAATTAATTGCCACGATACCCCAGCGGCCTGTCGCTACTCCCAAGAGGTAGCGTGCCCTATTTTTTTTTCTTTTTGCAAGCTGGCACCGAAGTCAGCGTACGTCAAGCGTATCGTTACATCATATTCCTTCCCTAAAGAAACACACCCATACGCAACGCCCAGCGCCATAAAACCAAAACTTCGTCATCGTCGTCACAATGGCTCCGACTGAGACCAAAACGTCAGATAATCCTTTGTCAGGTGAGTTTTATCGGTTGTCTGCCGTCTTCCGTCTATGCACCCGACCTCCACCGGCCTGTCTTCCGTACCCGTAGTTACCAACATCATCATCATAATCATCATCATCATCGCTACTCCAAAACGTAATATGACTTGCGCTCAATTGGACGTCGCTGCTAACCCTCGTCGCCGATCCTAGAAACCAACGGCGACAAGAAATCCGAAGTCAAGGCCGAGGACGCAGCAAACAACGAACCAGGTCGACCACTGGCGCCTCCACCCAAGCCTGGCGAGGACTACTTCTCCAGCAATCTCAGCCTCGAACCCAACCCGTTCGAGCAGTCTTTCGGTACAGGAGGCACCGTCGAGACTCCGGGTGGTACCAAGTTGCCCAGTGTGGCCTCCTTAACATCACCCTCATCGTTGTTGCCTGGAAACGGGAACACGCCGTTTAACTGGGGAGGCGGCTCTCTTAGGACGGGACCGCTCAGTCCGGCGATGCTTTCTGGCCCGGCAAATGACTACTTTGGTGATACGTCGCACACCTTGCGTGGTGGTTTTACGCCGAACGAGAGTTCTCTGCGAACTGGTTTGACGCCAGGCGGCAGTGGTTCTATGTTCCCTGCCCCCAGTCCCAATTCGCAAGCTCTTTTTGCTCAATTAGCAAATGGTGCTGCCACCCCTAGTACGTTAGATTTCCATCGAACCGCCATGAATGCAGCTGCTGCGAAAGCAAACCGCGACAAGCAACAACCTCAGGCGGCCACGTCGCAACCGACTGAGACGAATGGCGCCACCGTGAAGACCGAAAGTAAACCTGCTTCGGGCGCCTTCGACCCTCACGATAATGATGCTGCTAATGGCCTGTTCATGTTGGCTCAAGGTGCTCAAGGCCGAAACGGTAACCAGACACAATACCCAGTTGGTGGCAATCAACCAGTCCATGCTCACCCCGCTCCGCCCCCGCCTAACCAGACCAACGGCTCGCCTCACATGAATGGTAACGGTAACGGTATGACGGCGCCCGCTTCGGTGAGAGGAGTTAGCGAGGCTGCAAGTGGCATGTCAGATGAAAGTGAGCCGGCGAAGCCGAACACAAGAGGAAAGGGGAAGCGTGGCAGTGCGGCTGCGACTACAAACGGACGACGTAAAGCCGAGGAACCACCCATGAAGCAGCCTGCTAACAAGAAGGCCAAGACTGCTGCATCAATAAACAGCATGGATCAATCTTCGGATGAGGACGACGACGAGAAGGGAAATGAGAATCATCCCAAGTCGAAGATGACTGATGAAGAAAAACGCAAAAACTTCCTTGAACGAAATCGGTACGTTCCATTTCCGTTTAGTCCTTTGGGGTTGTTATTAACACGCCTTCTAGGGTTGCTGCGTTGAAGTGTCGCCAGCGCAAGAAGCAGTGGTTGGCAAATCTTCAGAATAAGGTGGAAATGTTCAGCAGTGAAAACGATGCCCTAACGGCGCAGATTTCCCAACTGAGAGAAGAAGTCGTTAACCTTAAGACACTGCTACTGGCCCACAAGGATTGCCCAGTTACACAGCAGCAAGGTCTGCAGGGAGCATTTATGCACCAAGGAATGGAGCCTTACAACCCGCAAATGAACCCCTACGGTATGGCCGCACCTATTCCGAACCAACCCGTTATGGCAGGGCAAGGAGTACAGCGACGCTTCTCATAGGATGACGAGGCCGCTGCTCGACAGACCGTTCTTGGGGACCAAGTCTACCCAGATCCAACTGAATGTAATGGCATCCGGTGAAAAATGACAACGGTGGACGAATGCCATTCGTCTCCGTCAAGTTTGGTCACCAAGTGGTTGACATGTTTAATGGTATATGGTGGTGAGATGAGCGATGACGCGACGTTGCTCCTTTCACGACATTCGAGGTTGGTTGGCGTACCCTTAAGGGAAAACGCCTAGTGGCTCTTACTACCTAACTGTATTAACATTCCGACACTGATGAGAGCACGATAAGGCGTTAGGACTGTGGCTGCACTGCGGTGTCTTCGACCGCAACAGCTTGGCCATAGCGTCGGGCTGATATCGATATATGTACGTAACTGGCTGGGGCATACACATCAAAAAGCGGTGTTCAAGGGAAAGGGACGGAAATGCTTTAGATGGTATTATTCCGGCGTTGGGGAGGACGAAGTGGGCAATAAAGCGGCCTGCGCTTGTCTGTCCTCAGGCGTTTTGTCTTCATTTCGACCGTCTATATTAGCTGATATACGTAAGCTCAGTGCGAATGAATCGATATGTTTTGATTGATTTTACATTTTGATGTGATGTTCGTTATCTGACATTTTGCGGTTCTGTAATATCGCCTCGAAGAGTATCCTGCTCCTAACTTGATTGAAAACGAAGTCGATCTTACATACCTACCTCCTTAGGTAAGTTATTAGGTAAATTATATGTGGTGGACGGAGAGCAAAAGAGTGGGTCTATGCAAAGTTGCGTTGGTAGTTGGTCTGTGCGCTACAACTGTATGTAAACATTGGGGGGAGGAACATGTTCGCGCCTCGTCACTACACCATCTACCATCTACCCTCAGACCCTGCAACGCTCAAAATCGGCCGATCCGCATACGAATCAAGTCGAACGGGAAAAAACAACATTGATATATATGCCACACTCTACGCCCATGCAGTTCGAACTGTGATTCGGTATAATTGAGCTTGTCGCCAATTGACGCGGTTCTAGCCTCGCATTTCGCGCCCCGTCGAATTTCAATTCCCAGTCCCAGTCCCAGTCCCAATCCCAATCGATACGCCTCCGTCTCCCATCACGACTCACGCCAACAACTTTTTTCCACTTAACCGAAACATCTCGAACAAATGCGCAAACCCCAGCGTCCATGACTACCCTCGTGCAGACCCGTCAGCCACTACAAGTCCTGAGCATGAGCAATCAGCCCAAGCGCCGCAGGAGCTCGCGCCTTGCCGGTAGGTCACCGATTTCTAGTGCGAGGGAGAGAATGGAACTTGTAACAAATCCATAGGACAGGCCACTAACAGTAATCCGTGTAATAGCATATGATGAGCAGGATGGCGATTTTCATTTTACGCGAGGAACTAAGAGGATAAAGACACAGCCAGAGCCGATACCTGAGGACGAGCCGGCACCAGCTCCGGCACCGGCACCAGCGCCGAGGAAGGGCAGACCGCCGAAAAATAAAGAAAATAGAGACCGTGAAGCACAACCGCCGCAACCGGCGCCGAGGAGGAACGCGAAGCGAAGGTCGAGTCAAATCACATCTGATCAAGATGAAGCACCCGTACCACCACCTCCCCCGGCACCACCGCAAAGGAATACGCGACGGAGAGGCCGTCCGTCCGTGGAAAAGCAGGAGAAGGAACCGGTAAAAGCTACGAATGGGGCTAGTAGGAAAGAGAAGCAACTAGCAGAGGAAGTACCAGAATCGATGCAAGAGGATGTTCACGAAGAGATGGCTCAATCAACGCCCGTGGACGAGCAAAAAGCAAGAGGGAGGGACAATGCCCCGGAATCCAAACAGATTGCACTACCATTCAGCGATACGCCGATAATCAACCGCAATAAAGAGATGCGGAGGAAGACTGGCGCTCGCAGAAGCAGTTTGGGTATGCGCGGGCGACGAGCAAGCTCTCTGATTGAGAGCGGGCACAATGCGATACCGCATAAGACGGTCGATCCCGCCGAATTCTACAAGCACATCGAAGCCGAGTTAATAGAGCCGCGCCGTATGAAGCAACTCCTCACGTGGTGCGGAGAACGGGCGCTGTCAGAAAAGCCGTCGCTAGGATCTAAGGACTCTAACGTAGTTCTTGGGGGTAAGAAACGCCTCAGAGAATCGCAACGCGGGATACTAGTTTCGCAAGCTAACATTTATATCACAGCTCGAGCGATCCAGGACCAATTGCTAAAAGATTTCTCCTCGAAGTCGGAATTTTCAGATTGGTTTTCGCGAGAAGAAATACCGCGACCTCCGGCGATAGTAAAACCGAATCCGCGGAACATCGAGCACGAGGAGAAGATAGCAGCGTTGGAGGACAGGATAAAACGGTATGCGCTACGCTCGTAGAGTTTTGTCAATAGGAAACGTGATCACTAACGAAAGTCATAGGTTAAAAGCAGAAAAGAAGACATGGCAATCCCTAAAACAACCGCCTCCCGAATTACCGCCGCTGTTCCCATCATCGGAGACCGATAAACTACCATTACCAGACGCTTCCCTCCTGGATTCAGACGAGGCGCGAATACTAGCATCCCTCACCGATGCATCTGCTTCGATAAGACCGCAGAAGATCCAATCCCAGCTTCAGACCTTCCAGTCGTCTCTCGAGTACAAGATCGATCACCTGCTCGATAACGTGCACAGATTAGAGCACCGAATAGCAGCCGGAGGTCAGCAAGCAGACAGAGTCCTAGCCTCAAGCGCGGCACGGTTAAAAGAGCGAGAAGAAAAGGAGAGGTTAAGCGCTGGTACGAAGGACATGCCGGTTATGGAGGTCCTGCGAAGTTTAGGCAGGATATTACCACCGGAAGGCGGCGGGTGAGAAGGAGAATTTCGGTTCATAACGAACAAGAAATAAAACAGTCTTTTCTTTCTTCATTCGTTTCCGGCCTTTTGCCGAGAGGAGCATGGGGAAAAAAAGGGGGGGAAACGAAGTTTGGAAGATACCTGATACCACACATTCATCGAATGAGGAAATGGAGGGGAGAGGGAAAGGCGTTCGTAAAGCATTGCATGCAAAGCAGACCAGTTTTTTTTTCTCGATATCCCTTTTTGTTTTTCTCCCAAAGGGGGGGCGCGGCCTGGCTCCGGCGTTGGCTCGGTGTAAATGAGACGAAGATCATGAGATAACCGCTGGGGAATGAAGAGAAAGCAAATTCGTTAACGTCAAGCGCGTATGCGCTTTGGTAGTATGCTATTACCTGACCATTGCTATATGCTGGTTTATCATAAGCTGGCTGGCTGGTTTAACTGGGATGGGATGGGATGAGAGTAAGACGGTTTGCTTGAATTCTACATACTAACCCCCCTTTTAACGGTCTGAATTGACTAGGTATCTGTGAAGCGTATATTGCTGTGCGCGCTGACCTGTAATAACTTCAGCTTCTCGCTTTGAAATGTTGCCAATGTAGGTCAGGTATATAACATCTAAGAGAAGACAGACAATGCGTGTGTTGCTTAAAATGAATCATGCATCCTTACTACTGAATTTACGTCTGCACTTATATCATATGTCTGTCGCTTGAGCTGTAACAGAGCACATTTTGATACACATATTGCTGACCGGCTGGTATAAACATGTACAATGCCAACGCACAAGCATCTCCCGTCTCATATCGGGTGTTTTCGGTTTTCCTCCTCCTTCCTCCCCATCTTCCATCTCCCACCCCCTATTTCCTAGTTCTTACAGCCGTCTCACCTCCTTTTCTTAGTAGATACCTCATTCCCGGCTTAAAATAGCATGTCCTCCTACATACCTTGCGGGGTCGCGCATCCCTCATGGCCTTCTTAGAGCAGGCATGAACGCCATGCCCCCCTGCTCCCGCGCGCGCGCCCTCACGTGCTCCCGCAGCAGCCGCAGCACCTCGCTGTCGCGCCACCGCGCCGGCACCGGCCGGTACGCCGGCTTGAAGGTGCCGACCGTCTGCGCCCACTCGCCCGTCTCGCGCGGCGTCTCGTACGGCTCCTCGGCCGCCGCGGCCGCCGCGGCTGCCGCTTCCTTGCCCTCGCTCGCGTCCCCCGTCGTCGTGCTGCCGCCTGTCGTGAGCGGTTCCGCGTGCGAGGTCGTGGGTGCAGAGGAAGGGGATGTAGCCAGGGGTGTGGCTTCCGAGATGGCGGCTTCGGCGCCGCCCGCGTAGGACGCGGAGCTCGTGTCGCTGGTTGCTATCGAGGGCGTGGGGGCGGGTTCGGATGCGGATGGGGAGTCGGCGGATACGGTGCTGGGGGGCGGCTCCTGCGTCGCCCAGTAGTAGATGTCCCAGTCGTTCTCGTCGAGGAAGCGGTCGAGCTCGGCCATCTGGTCCCGGGTCATGGTGGCCAGGTAGGCGTCCGCGAAGGTGGACAGGAGGAGGTCGGACTCGAGGGTCCCGCGCTTGCGGCTCTGGTCTGCGGTGCAGGTTTGTTAGCTTAGCACTTCGCATTCCACGTCCGCACAGTTCACCCCCTCTTCCCAATTGGAAGCTGTAGCTTCGTACCAACTGCGGAACAAGGATAAACGCAACACGCTACTTACACACGAGCCGCGCGCGCATCGTGGCGTCGTCCTCGCCCGTCCGCCGCATGGGCTCGATGCGGAACTCGGTGCCCTCGAGCTCGCCCACGCCCATGTCGCCGCCCTGCGGCCGCTGCTTGTGCGGCTCCATGGGCGGGGCGTTGGGGAAGACGCTCGCTCGGAGGGCGGACGCCGCGCTCAGGGGGCGGCGGGATAGGAAGGAGAATCGAGGAGACGACCTCTGCGCCGCGCGCAGGATGCTGCGTGGTGCCGCGGACGCCATTGTTGGTTTCCTCTTGTCTTCGCTTCGCCTGTAGCGTGTATACGTATGTATGTCGTTATTTGTCTGTGCCCCTCCACTTGTATATCTGGGATGGACAGGGACAGCCGAGAGAGAGGAATCGGGCTGGAGGATGCAGACACCAAATTTAATTGGAATAGCTTTGTCGAATGAATGGCGGTAGATGGGGTTATGAATCGTTGACGTAGGTATTGCAGCTTAAAAAAGCCTAGCTTTGAGCTTGGGACGAAGTGCTCGGTATTGTCAATTGCAGCTTTGTAATTTGCAGATCCGGACCTATAAAGAATTGCCGAGGCCACCCGTCCGTCCCGCCCGACCGCTTTTCCGCCCGCCGGGGTATCCCGTCCGTGTAAGCATGTGTCGAATCAGTTTACCAAGAATCTGAACACACTAATTTCGGTATACCTCCCTTCCTACGAGATATATAGCCAAGCAAGTATACTACTAAGTATACTACTTTACCATAGGTTTTCTTCATGTGAACATGCCAATGCCCTAAGATACAACTTTACAAGGCAGCTTGATAGCTCCCAGCCATTCCAAGTGTTAGCCATTTATTTTATATTCATCTCCCGACTCCATAGCGTCGGAAGACGCCTTTACATATTATACGTACAAGGCATGAAAGATGTCGTGTTCCATGCCACCATGTCCATTTTCTTTTGCCCTCCGAGATACTCGGTCGTGATTACGCCTTTGCCACCCCGTTCCCACCTGGAAGATGTGTAAAATCCAAAGGACTCCTTTCACCACGGCGGAGCTGTGCCGAGTCTGGCCGAGTCAGGAGGCCGGTCCGTCTTGTTCTAGTCTAGCTTGTCCGATCCAACGAAACATCATCTTTGAACCGCTCCAAGATTGAATCGCTCAAATCAAGTGCTTCGATCGGAAGTAGGCGCGGAGGTACATGATCTGCCATCCCCAAAGCCCGATCAGCAGGAATGTGGTACCTATGCCGAACCACTTGACGCGGGTGTTGGTGCTCTCGTTGGTGTCGCGCAGCTTCTGCTCGCGCGCTCGTAGGTAATCCATCTCGCGGACGATCTCGGCGATGGACTCCTCGATGCGGCGCAGCTCCGTCTCGACGGGCTTCAGCTTCTCGGTGGCCTGGATGGCGGACCAGTCCTTGGCGTCGGCGCCGATGTCGATGTCGAGCTCGACGTGCCGGCTAGGGTTGTTCATGCGCGCTGGTTTGAATTGGTTAAGAGCTTGGTTTTTTCAAGTTTAGCCTCCTTTTTCCTTCCCTCGGGTGGAGATGAGAAGAAGGAAAAGAAAAGACAGAGGACACCAGTTGTATGGCAGAGAGGACTTACAATGTGTCATGATGTTCTCGAAGCACACGTCGAAGGCGGCGTCGGCATGCGAGGTGAAGACGATGCGCTGCTCGCCGACTACGTCCTTAGGTTTGCCGTACTCGTTGCCCACGTTGTCTAGGATCTACACACCCGTATCCAGCGTCAGCGAGTTTACCAAAACGTATATACCATATCAATAGGGGCTATTTATCGAACATACGTGCATATTGACAATCATGCCGTCTCCTTTGCTTCCACCGACCGTAGCTGTAACGACGACCAAAGTGTCCTTCGCGACGAAGTTTCGTATGCATCGTTCCTTTTTGGCATCGTTCTGCCCACGTGCTTGGAGGTCGAATTTCAAAGCGTTGACGGATGCGATCAAGAGCACGAGGCCGCAGATATACTGCAGCAACGCTCGTGGCAAGGCCATTGTGTTGTGTTGGAGGGAGAAGAATTTGGCCTCCCGAGTTGCGAAAGGGGAGAATGTCGAAATGCTTTAGGACCTGGGATTTAGTTAACAAGTTTACATGCAACTTGGTACCGGGTGGTAATACGTGTTCGAAGTGTCTGGCCAATAAAACGCTAAACATCCCTGACTTCCCTGTAGCCTCGCAGCTTTTAAGTCACGTGCCACGGAGCCTCACCAATTGAACGTGCTTAAGCGGATCCCATTCTTTTTCGCGTCCAAGCTCCCTTTTGCATCTTCCGCATTCGCGACAAACTCTCTTCTTTCAGCATTAACGAACCTCTCACCTTTAGATCGCAACAATACCAACACCGCCAAGATGCCGAAATGTATGTTATCTAATATCACTTCCGATTCTCTTTCCAGCTTCTAGTTACAACTTTTTTTTTATTGTCTAAAGCAATGATACTGACACTATGCCACAGTCTTCTGCGACTACTGCGATGTCTACCTGACGCACGATTCCATGAGCGTGCGCAAGGCTCACAACAGCGGTCGTAACCACCTCCGAAACGTCGTCGACTACTACCAGCAGATCGGACACGAGAAAGCCCAGTCCGTCATCGACTCGATCACTTCGTCCTACGCCGCCGAAGGCCAAGCCCACGCGAACCCCATGCTGCCCCAGAACCAGCCCGGAGGAGCAGCAGCAGCCGCAGCAGCCGCCGCCGCTGGCTTCCCTGGCATGCCGCCTCCGTTTAGCTTCCCCGGTGGCATGCCGCCGCCGTTCCCCGGAGTGCCTGGTGGTATGCCGCCACCGCCTGGCGCGTTCCCGCAGGGTATGCCTCGTAAGTCCACACCTCGTCCTGCTATTTCGCACGGTTCCAGCTTTCTAACACTCGATGCGCGACGCAGCTCCGCCAGGTCAAGGCGGTCGAGGACTACCGCCGCCGTTCCCTCCTGGACCCAACGGTCTGCCCATGCCCCCGCCAGGTGCTGGTCTTCCGTTCCCTCCCCCGGGTGGTCTGCCGTTCCCGCCTCCGGGCGCCGTTGGTAGCGCGCCGCCGTTCCCATTCCCCGGCATGCCCCCGCCGGGCCAAGGATTCCCGGGCGGACCGTCGCCGCCGGGAGCAGCCGGTGGCTTTCCCCCTCCGCCTGGGATGCCTGGTCGTTAGAAGCGTGGAGGTGATGATGTCAACAATATCCCACCAAGAAAGCGACCGCGTGCGGAAGGATGGCCAAGGAGAAGATGAAGCATTTGTTCGAGCGAAACGCGAGACCGTGTCTCAGTAGGAAAAAACTCGGACTGCCAGCCGAAAGCGAAAGTGTGATTCGAGCGACGGCAGCACATATAGTTCTACTGCACGACGGTAGAGGGTAGGGGTTAGGAAGGAACCCTTGGAACAACCGAAACCGAAGAGGCCATGGTCGAAAAGACTCTCGCGGGGAAAAGGTGCCGGTTAGAAACTACTGAATGAACGACGCAACTTTTGCCTGTCGAGACAGCAAGATACATTATACCCAAAGACGGGGACGGAAACTACATAGGTAAAACAGCACCGAGAAGCGATGAAACCTGGTCGTAGGATACGGCATTAAAGGGGATATCTTTCTCCCGGTATCAAAAAAACGGAGTAAGAGGCGTTGGCCGGATCAGTTGGCCCTTTCTCTTTGGGGATATACCACTTCAGTCAGCAAGTCCTGTTGTTCGGAACAGAACGACTGTTTTACTGCGTTTTTATAATAAAAGATAATGAAACCGCATGGAAAGCACTCATCGCAGGCTTAGTGATATTTTAGGTTGAGGATTTTGTCCCGTGTTACTTGAAAACAACGTAAAAACATTGTCGTATTAGCAGCTACAAGTTATGCCTAGAATGGGCGGGGATCACAAGAGATTCTAAAACCCGAAAACCAGAAGAGGGACCGGAGAATTCATCATCACTTGCAAAACGTGGCAGGTACTCGCAAATATTTCTTCTCATTTCGTAACTCCGTAAAAGGCAACGCGACGCGTAAAAAAGCAAGAACTGGAAAAAAAGGGGGGGTTTCATAGACATCCTCATGGCATTTATTCCCATTTCCGTTTATTATCCCGTCCTCTACCCCTCCCTCCTTAACCCTGCCCCCCATTTCCGCAATCCCCTCTCTCTAAGATAGGACCCCAAAAAGACCTCGTCATCTCGTATCCGGTGTAAGAACGGAAGAAGAAAATAAGCCCCGTGCTTCGTCTCCTTTTTTTTAGCCGGTGTATAATGAGGGAAATAGGGGGCCCAGCGAGTAAAAGCAAAAAATAACCTGTTGAGCAATCGTAATGTAAGGTGGGGATATGGTGAGGTCGTTTTTTTTCGTAGCTCATATGCGTCGTAAGATAAAGCAACAATGGGTCGTTAAGATAATAATTGGTGAAGGTGCTGGTTATTAGTGCAAGCGACGGTAGCAGAAATAACACGCTCGTCATGAGAAATGTGTTTCATGATGCAAGCTGCGAGCATTGATCGGTGTCGGGGGTAGCGGATCGCTCCAATGGCGATGAGTGATGTACCCGGAGAGCTATAGTTGAGAAGTTCAGGGGGAAGATCAAACACGGTTGACTTCCCGACGGTGCTGCGAGTCTGGTCGTTGACGGTATATCTTCCCGTTCGGTGCAGACTGGATATGCGATGCGGTCTGGTACGAAGGTCCCTTGTAGCTATTGCGCTTAATGACCTCACCCACTCCGTCTCTGACCTCGCGCGGACCGCTGATCTTCTGTCGAAGAGCATCCGTGCGTTTCTGCCGTCTGTGTTCACTGAGACGCCGTTGCAGGTTCTGTGGTCGATACTGCTCCAGTTTATCCTGCCAGCCAGGGAAGAGCCTGCGCCCCCGATCGTCCACACGCTTCTCAACTCCCCATACCCGTCGGTTTGGCTCATCGGGCGCGGTGGAAGGTCGTCCTTCAACGTCGTAGTCACGGGAGTTCCGGCGGCTGCTCCAGTCGAGACTGCTATAACTATCACGATATTTCATCACACGGAGTCTGCCACTAGGAGTGCGTTTGACGGTGCGACGCTCCGGGCTGTGCGGACCGGGGGCTGTATAGTGATTCTCGTCGTCGATGGGCAAAATGGCAAACGTCTGCTTCAGCCGCTCGCTCAAGCTTCTGCGCGGAGGGTCCGGGCGATTGTCCGCCGCCGGGTATCGATAGACTCCGTCCACCTCCGGTCGCATATCATAGTTGTCATAATCCCTGTCATAGTCCCAGTCATCATCTTCGTACATATCTCCTTCGAAAGCTGGCCGCCAAAATGGATGCAGCTTCGACTCGTCAGGCGGTGGGTCTTCAACCGTTGGATATTGATGTAGTGTTGCACCCATGCCCTTCTCCAGATCTGGATTTTCAGCCGTATCTTTCCGTATTCCTTTCGTAAGGGACAAAGTACGCGAGAGAAAGCCTGGGGGTCGCGCGTCTTCCCTACTCTTGCGCAGGCTAAAAGCCCGACGCACCAAGGACGGTCGTTTTTGGAGCTCGAAGTAGTTTCCGAGCATCTTCTCTTTTTCGGCAGCGGGAGTGAGTCCAGATGGCGTAGCGGGGATAAACTTGATGGCAGGCGGCTCGGGGGGAGCACGTGGGTTTCTTAGAGGCGAATCTACATCATCCATCGAGAATGGAGGTTGGGGAGGTGTCACAGGAATCCCATCTGGGCCGCTTGCCGTGATCCTTGGGTTGTCTGGGATTTTCTCCATTTCCGCGGCACCGCCTGCTTGGGCAGGCTCATCCTCTTGAATGGCGTTTGCAGCCGCCACGGGGTCGACGGGTTTGGACATATGGTGAACCATCAAAACGGATTTGTTTTGGTGTGGGTAAATGTTCACCGCCATTGCTTCTGAAATGTCCGCCGCGGAATGGGTGCCGTTTGTCTCGACGGACGCTTGGGAAAATGGCGTGTTGTGGGCTGTAAGTCGTTTGCCAAAGAATGGGTCACCGTTATTGTCAACAAGTGGTTTGTGGTCATGGGTAGCATCTCTGTGCGACTCAACGGATGGAGCCGGTTGAAGTTGTCTCTGATCGGGATGCCTGCTCATCTCCTCGACGGGAGGCGCACGTTCCACAGTGACTTGGGGTGGCTGGTGTTGGTGCTGCCGTTTGCTCTCCTGCTCTAGAATTGTATTATGTGCTTTCAGGCTCTCAGCAGTCAGCGATCCAGCTCGGGAGCCAGCCCTGGATCCATTTCTACTAGTCGGAGCTGAAAGAGAAGACCTGCGCATGGGAACGATTGGAGGATAGTCCATTGTCAGCTCTTCCACCGGAACTGACCCATCAGATTCCGACATCGACCTACCCCTCCGAGAAGGCTTATCAAAATAAGGTGTGAAGTCCTTCACTTTCGAAAGATTGGATAGCGGCGCCGAACTGAGACTGTTGCTTCTCTTGGAGTGGTGACTGCTCGTTGACCTGAGTGAATGTGGCCCAGCGGCCTTCACAGAAGCCCTGCGATCAGGAATGACAACTACGGGGATCCCTCCACTCTTCCAGACTTCGCGCCTGGCTTTACGGCTGGCGATGGAGTTGACTGTACCGGTAGACGCTAGACTTTCGGATCGTACTGTACCGTCGATAACCCTCATGGGAGGTCTCGCACGTTTCGCACTTTCCACCTGGCGGAGGGACGTATTCACTGAGGAGTTCGGCGTTGAGATCTCAGAGCTAGAGTCCCGAAGAGTCGTTTGCTTCCTAACATGTCGTAATGTTTTCTGCCTCTGTGGAGGTGTCCCAACCAAAATAGCCTCCACAACCGTAGATACTGTAGACTTTGAAGACATTCCGGAGGACCGCCTCACATCCGTACTCACCGAAGACCCGGAAGTAGACGGCGCGGTCGAACGCTTATCCCTGTTGGCTGATTCCGGAGGTGGTGAGGGATGCGTATGCAGCCGATCCGATAGGGGTATTGACCGCAGAGCCTTTGTTGCGTTGGTCGGAGTGATTGTCACATCCTCAACCACTTCCACTTTTTGTCCATTCGTCTTCGGTTGACCACGTCGCTTCTCCACCCTGACATTCCTCTCGTATTTATTGTCCCATTCCTGTCCGACGTCGCTAGGAGAACCCCATTCACCGTCAAAAGCTGAAAACTCCCCTCTTGTCCTAGGTGTTAGATTGTCGTCGGACTCGAGGCCTAAGCCAAGTCCTACGTCCGGAGCTTCCCTATGCCTCGAGTCAACTGCGCGCCTTTCTACGCTCTGAGATGTGGCGGAAGACGACAACGGGGGCCGAGGAGTCGATAGCTTGTCGTCTTCCTCCGAAGAGTCCAAGTTCTCGCGCGCGGTCGTAAATGATTCTGAGCGAGAATCTGCCGTCGTCTTGGACGATAAAACGGGGCGGCGGGGTCTCGATCGGCGCTCGGGCTGTGGAGGAGTGACGTCGGGTGTAGGAGGACTCGTATGCTGCGGCGGAGTTCTAGGCGTAGTGCTCACAGAATTATTCGTAGCACTTCGGACCGGGCTACTGACATGATTCGGGCTCGAGGGTCGAATGGACTGGTTACCAGAAGAGGTGCGAGAGTGCGCCGGCGGTGTAGGAGGAAGGACAGGTCCAGGCGCCTTATTGGTAGGGCTATCGTCGCGCTTTGGGTTCGGTGGAGTGGACGGTTGTTCTGTCTTCACATGCGATTCGAGATGTGGCGTCGTATCGTCAAGGGAGGAACCACGGGAAAGTCGATTCCTATTTCTTGGGTGCGGGAGGACCTTATGCTTCTTGAATGCTCGTTGACCAGGTGTGTCTAGAGTAGAGTCGTCACGCAAGGGGTCGAAATAGAGAATTGTCGACGGCGCGGCGGAAACAGTTTCGGCAGATGCAAGCATTGTTGAGTGGGATGGAAGGCCGTCTATCATTGCGTCGGACGGTTCAAGGTCTACTAAGATGGGTTGCACCAGACCAGATGATACTTCGCATCGTAGGAGTCGTGGGGGATTGGGACAGAACAGGGAGGGTATTGTAAAAGTGAGCTCGCAGTAGGCGTCCCCCTTGAGGGTGTTCCCTTATGCTTCTGCAAACCCCTTTACGCGATGCAGAAACAGGCAACTCTCGAGGTCCTCGCAAGGCCGGCCTTGCCTGGCTGCCTTCGGACGAAATAAACCAAACTATTGGGCCACTCACAGCGATCAGGACTGGATGGGAGGCCGGATCGAAGGCGAGCTGCTGAGAATCATGCAGCGCATAGCGCAAAAAGCACTATGTCAAAGCAATCATTGGACGAAGCATGGGATAGGAAAAGAAAGCCCAATAAAAATGTGAGAGATAATAGTATTGCGCCAGCACCAAGTTATCAAACTCGAAAACTTGAGTGAGTGCTAGCCAGATGGGTAATGGGTAATGGGGAATTGGCACAGGTGGACTTGTAAGTGAGAAAGTTGCGCAGCTATTGGGTGTATTTAGTCGGAGGCATAACCGTAACTCGCGGCTACAGCTACAGGAGTTGAACAAAAACCTTGACCAGTCGCAATGAGGGACGGCTCGAGGAATACAACGTCAGAGGGGATCTTTCCGCCCCCTGCTCCTTTGCCCAGGTGCCAGGCCTGCCAGGCTTGCCAGGCTCACCAGGCTCACAGCTCAGGTGGGAGGGGTTTTGGTTTGATTCGGAAGTCGGGGGCTGGGAAAAGCGGCGTCAGCTAAGCTACAGTTGGCTAGTCCTAGGCAATTCCCAGCTCTTAGGGTCTTATTAGGGTCTCATTAGGGTCTCGATAGCCTTTGTCAACTGCTAAAATATAGCGTCAAGGGCATGACGATAGGATACCTGGTACCTACGAGCAGCAACTGCCCAGATAAGCATAGTCAACCCTTACTTTCTTGTCGCTTCTATGCCAAAAGAAAACGCACCTAACCAAGAATTGGCACAGCTGCAGTTGTCCTACGTCCTTCGGTGGGCAGACGTCTTGCGCCTGCAACTCCCTCTGGATCTGGTTGGTTACATCAGATATTTCGGACATGATCCTTTTACTTTACTATGTAGGGCAGTAGGGGGGCAGTAGGGGCAGTCGGTCAATCTCAGAATCGTAGGCTGGGCGCGTGCGTTATGCGTCACGACATATGGGTGGATAGATGATGGATGTTTCTAGCCATCGCGTGTTGCCAGTCGCCCATTGCCCATTGCCCATCGCCCATCTACAAGACGAGAGAGAGCAGGTTACGTTGTATCGACGGGATGAATACGTATTCCTTAATCTGTCGTGCTTCTCCCCGTCTGCAGCATCCTGCGACTGTGAGTGGGCCGTGACCATCTTGATGCAGCCACTCAAGTCAGCAGGACAAATGAGCTTCTCGAAACTGCACAAGGCTGTTCGGCCTCATGCCAGACATGCTTAGCCTGCAGCTCTCCCAACGCGAATCAGAGCCCCCAACTCCGGACACCCAAGGCCGACGTGCGACTTCGCCGTCGTCTGGGTCCCCCAACGCGGACAAAAAGGCGGGCGGCATTCCCACATTCCCCCTCATGAAAAGGAGCAGAAAAGTGCGACGTTCTAGGCACACGCCGGAACCACGCGCGCCATCCTCTTCATCTATCCGAGTCCCAAGAAAATATATTTAATATGGAACGAATGTCCTAGTTAAATAGGAATAGTGCGTATATCCAGATCATGGGTATGACGAAATTCCCACGAGTTTGGCAATGAGTGGGGGCTGTACGAATTGCGGATTAGTGGCATCAAGAAAAAAGGAATGACAAGTCACGGCTGCGAGTAACGGCCGAGAGTAGAAGCCAATAAAATCCTCATTCGACAGCTCCAATCCGGCGAGTATTTTTTTACTATGGCGCACAGGAGAACGCTCTAGGATGGGTAGCCAACCCCCTTTTATTTGCAAACAAGACATCTCACGAAGTTATCAGCTAATGTCAATACGAAACGATGACCCCATGGGATGATTAAAAATGAGCTATTTAATTAATAAGTTATCTTTCGATCTACAATCATGAACTTGTATATTTTTGGAAACTAATCATTATATAATGCGGGCATGTAAATCTAGGTCCTTATCTTAATACTCTTCCCTAGGCCCGGGGAGGAGTTAGCTCGCTGTGAGAACATGAACTACTGGAGTATACCGTTCACCGTTCTGACTCGGCAGTTAGCGAACAGCTCGTCTGTTTCGTCTAGCCCGCCACGTGGGATTACCACTTTCGGTCTCCCATCCCGAAGAGGGACGACCACATCTCACGGTCGGAATTTGGTATATAGCCCTTTGGATTACCTATATATCCGTCCATGTGGTACTCCATCATCGCGTAAGCTCGTGCTGACACTAAATAGGCGTATGTAAAGTAGTCGGAGCCGTTATCCGGGACGTACAAACATATATCGCGATAGCTTCTCCTATATAAGCTACACCGCAAGGTTATACCTAGTCGATACGCTTGATCTAGGCTTTTCAAGCTTTATCTAAAGGCCCCGCTTCCCAAGTGCTATGTCATCGCTGCATTGCAGACATCTCTGACTGACTAGTTACCTAACAAGAAAAAGCCCAATGACATGTCCACTATGCAAGTCCAGCATCAAGCTCCAGTCGAGATGGATCTTACTACAGCAATATCTTCCTCTAAGTGGACGAAGCTCCCTGGTGATCAGCTCATTGCCCTAGTCTAGCTTCGTTGGCATTGCAGAATCGATATCGGCCTCTTACCAATCCGAATGCCAGAAGATGGCTGGACCAGTAAGCTCAAGATACATAAAAGCCCGTCTCCCGTGGAGTAGTGTACCAAGTTCGATTCCTATTCACCGTATTGGTTAGAGCATCGATCGGCTATTGGAGATGTTTGCGACCCTCTTAACCGTTGGCTTCTCGGCCTTTGCTGCCGCTCACGGTACGCATGAGCAGAAGACACTAGCTGGACCGCACCAGTCCTTGTGGTATAACACCCTGCCTGGTGATGGCGGGACACAGGTACGCTTCTTCGGATATCCTCATGTCCTACAGATAGCTCTAATTGTTTATCGTAGGCGGACTCAGTATTCTCTGGAATTACTACTTTTGGACGCTTGCCGTACCAGCCTTGTCTAGGCCTCGAGGATGTCGACTACGACCTCGCGTTCATAGGTTCGTTAGCCAGTTCCAGTTGGACCGGCCGTTTAAACTAAAGGTACAAAGGTGCTCCGTTTGACACCGGCACATCCTACCGACCCGGTGCACGATTTGGACCCTCGGGTATTCGTCAGGGATCGCGACGTCTTAACCTCTAGTACGGCACCCCTTCATGCGATAGCATTCCTAACATAAGCTAATCCGAGACACGATTATAGCGGAGGCTACAACGTCCCCCTGGATACCAACCCTTTTAACGGATGGGCCAAGGTTCTAGATTGTGGAGATATCCCCGTGACATCGTATGTCTCAAGCTCTCTCTTACTCGATATTTATACAAGCTAATTAGTCTCTAGATATGACAACACGTGGGCTCTCAAGCAGATTGAAGAAGGCCACTACAACATCCTGTCTCGAGCGCCGACGACAGCTGCTAAAAAGCCCGGTCCCTCGAAAAAGGGCAAGACCCTGCCGCGTGTCATTACCCTAGGAGGTGATCACACCATCACCCTCCCCTTACTCCGCTCGATCAACCGCGCCTACGGCCCCGTGACGGTGATCCATTTCGATAGCCACTTGGACACCTGTAAGTGAAACCTGCGCCTCGAAAAAGCAGAAAGAGCAAAACCAGCTGACACGTGACCTTCCGCACGACAGGGCGTCCCAAAGTGTTCGGCGGCTCGCCTTCCGACGTCGCGTCCATCAACCACGGCACCTACTTCTACCACGCGGCGCAGGAGGGCCTGCTCCGCAACGACACCAACATCCACGCCGGGATCCGCACGACGCTGAGCGGGCCCAGCGACTACGAGAACGACGGGTACTGCGGCTTCGAGATCGTCGAGGCGCGCGAGATCGACACCATCGGCGCCGACGGCATCATCAAGAAGATCCTCGACCGCGTCGGCACGACGAACCCCGTCTACCTCTCCCTCGACATCGATACCCTGGACCCGGCTTTCGCGCCCGCCACCGGCACCCCCGAGACCGGCGGCTGGAGCACGCGCGAGCTGCGCACGATCCTGCGGGGTCTGGAGAGTGTCAACTTGATCGGCGCGGACGTCGTCGAGGTTGCTGTAAGTTTGATTCATGCAGAAATTACTCGTGGCGAAGAATAATTGCTCACACTGCTTGCTTATGTATAGCCCGCCTACGATACCAACGCCGAGCACACCACCATGGCTGCCGCCGACGCCCTGTACGAGATCATGAGCATCATGCTCAAGAAGGGTCCCCTCAGCAACATGGTTGAGGAAGAGGAGCTGTAAGCATTGCTGCCGCGCTCTTTCGCGAGTCGACCTGGACGGGCTGGCCCTCTATGGAATCTTACGATGATGATAGGGGAGTTAGGGTTCTGTAAGGACGGGTGTACGGCTGAATGAGAATCTAGGTTGCGTGGTATGATGATGTTTAGAACGGGTATTCGATTCGATTCGATTGGCAAAATTGGAATAAGGGAAAAGGTGTTTTAAAAGTTACGTTTTCAGTGCCTGAGTCTTCCGGGATATTGTATATACTCGAAGGACCCTGGCTAAAAAGTAGCTGCTAACTTTGATTACATTCGTGATACTTACATATGACTGACGCCTGTGCGGATCTACCAGCGCAAGCGCGGTCGCAAATGAAGAATGGAGTGAAGGTGTTGCGCAAGACACTTGTAATCGCTTAAGGCAATTCACGCGAACTTCAGACCATTGCGGTGCTGCATTAAGGGTTCTAGCCGGGGTTGATTCATTCCTGGCGAGGTATATAAACTGCAAGAGCTTTAAGGCGTGCCGAAAGCTATTAACGCCTGAAGCTGCCATTTCTGAGAAGCCAAAGCGTGTCAAGAACGCCACTACAGATCCCGGCTAGGCCAGGTAAGACTGTCGTAAGCACGCCTGGTGGTGGTTTTATTACCTCTCCAAGGCGACGAAGAAACTGAGAGTTCTGCAGCAGTTTCGCCGTGTCCTTTAGACTATCGGCTGTAATTACATGCGGCTTGGTGATGGTGGCGATCTTGACTGCGATGCTGACCGTGTTCTTGATCTGTAGGGTCACTGGTGATTAGCTCGAGGGCTCTACACTTCAGACGCGTAGACGTACCTGTCGGCCATTCAGCGGCGTTTCTGCCAGGCGAAGAAGATCGGCCTGGTCCACGTCCACCTTGATGCTTTTATACTGACGAGCATTTGTCATGAAGTTCTCCCATATCTTTAGACGAGCGGCGGCATCAAGGCTTGGATATTGGTGGTAGAGGTGGATTCGACCTGCGAGTTCGAGGTTAGCTGGCCAACGAACGCAAGAATGAAGCGTATGCGACAGAACTCACTTTGGAACGCTTCGCCAACGACCTCTGCCTGGTTCGTCGTTAGGATCAAGATGCCCTGGTAGTATTCCAGCTCTCGAAGAAAGACGGATACGATGGCATTCTCGATATCCGTCGTCGTGTGTTGAGCTAGGAAGACGTCTGCCTCTTCTAGAAGCACGACCGCTTCCCAGTGACCGGCAAGCTTGAATATCTTGGATAGCCGGCTGTGAATCTTCGAGGCTCCGATACCGTGGGCGACGACGAGCTGATATATGACGTCTTTAATCGTTTTCTCCATAACGAGAGAATCGAAAATAGTCCTGGTGGCAATTGATTTGTCTTAAGCTCAGAACTAAGTAGTTGGTTATGAAATGTGGTATGAAATGTCTACTTGTTCCAAGTGATACTTGAGACCCTGTCCACAACAAAGACCCCTAGAGATAGAATAACAATCAGTAAAACCCGGTCGACGGGGGCTTATTATGACTTACCCCAAGTACGCTCTCGAAGGCTGTACCCATATAGGAGACCGGATACAAATAGCATCTGCTTCTCGCACAGTTGTACTTCTTTGGCGGCTGCCCCTTTTTGCCGTGATGTGGTTGATGAGACGTCGGAGTCGCTATCGTCGGAATAGTACTTGTACGAGTCATCGTCGCTTTTATCGGCTTGTGGTGTTGACCCATCGACATTTTCAAGGAGGGCTTTAATACTGGCATCCTTGAGCAACTCTTCCAAGATCTCAGGCTCCTAACTAACATTAATCCTCAACATTTTAAGGTTAGAGCTTGGTTGAATTACCTGCTTACCTATCTGCTGCTAAATCTGACAAACATACTCTAGAAATACTGCGGAGATCACTCATAAACCTCGGCCAGCCCTGTTCCTTGGTGTTCTCGATGACGAACTTTTGGCTTAGGTGGTATTATGAGACACGCCAAAAAAACAGAAATATCCAGAAACCTTAGAGCAAAGATAAATGTTACCCATGAAGCTATCGTGGTTGACAGCCTAGTTGTGGCAATCATATCTTCAATTAGGCAATGGAGGACTCCGGGGCTGTGAGAGCACGTAAAGCGGCGCAGCCCTGACCGCCAATGAACCATGCAGATACCATAGCTAAAGCTGAATCTGCGTAATTGAGCTATGCCTTGGAGGTTTATACACGTACATGTATGTTTGGTAGCAGAGAGGTAAGTTAGGTAGCCAGCGATGCTGTCTTCCCCCGCAAGTAAATGCAAAGGCTGACGGGGCGCAGCCCGAGAGGAACGCCTGTAGGGGCCTGGTCAGTGGACCCGGATGCCGATCCTAGGCGCCACCTTATAGGGCTACAGAGCCAGAGTCGGCGGCCCGGCAGTACAGCGAACGGGTGTTTAAACGAGAACATCAAAAGTATCAAACGTATCAGTTTTATTTTCTACCTGATATGTGCTTTCTAAGCTCAATATCTCTATTAAATGCGATCGTACAATCTACCATTAAACTATCCCGACGTCACGGGCATGTGGTGAGTTAGCACGCCTGTCTCAAGCTCAACATTCGCAAAAGTCGAGCATGCCCAGCGATTGTACTAGTCTCCAGGTCATTTGGCCTCCTGATGGGACCACGGCCGCCAAAATATGAGCATGAGTGCGTATACTCCAACCCCTTCTCAAAGCTCTATACGAGATAGATCAAGACGTGTTCTAACTGATCGTTCTCGTTAGCATCGTGTTCGTTCACAGTCTTCACCGTGGATCGGTGTCCGACTGGCAGGACGAGAGCGGAATGTGCTGGCCTGCAGAAAATTTATCGCTAGATCTTGGACATACACGCATTCTAGCTTTCGGTTATCACCAAAAACGTATTAATGTTCAATCAGACGGTGCTTATGAAGGAGGAGTTGTCTTCGAGCCAGGAAGAGCCCTATGCCTTGCCATCAATACTGCCAGGAAACGAGATAAGATGAGTAAAATCAACATCCTTCAACGGGTGGATTCAAGCGAAAGGGTATATTCTGTCCCTCGTGTTTTGACCTTGGTATCAAATTGCCTATCCTTCGTCTCCTTCGCAGTATCGAAATGTTTATCATTGGTGCCTCCGAGCTGCCCGAGGACTACAAGCCCAAGTTAGAGTGGGATGTCAAAGTGTCGACGCTCATCGAAGCCCTGCAAGCGGACTGCCAATTCTGCTGCTTCATTGCATGCCGTCTACTCACCTTCACTCATGTTACCCATAGTAGCCAATTTCTTAGCAACAGGGGCCCACAATGTTGTGCTGAAGGGGCCGCCGCTGAAGATAGGAAAGACGTACAAGAAGTTCTCTCCAATCTTCAGAAATTCGACTGGAAAGTCAAACAGAGGAACGTACTTTCAAATTTGTCTGCCAGCCATTTCACCAAGATCCCTTGACCGAGTCATTTAGCAAACTATCAATTCGCCTCCCCAGTGTTGTTGTTGGCAACGCAGACGCTAAAGCTCCCCTTTTCCCCGCGATGGTAACGTTTAGCGGAATCCGGGAGTCGGGAGATACGGAGACAACTACAGCATTCTTCTACACACCGCAGAGCTCCCGAGGAACACCAGAATGTGTATTAGAGCTGTATACACTTCCGTGTAAGTCTTCGCAACACCCAGCAAGACAGTAACCCCTGCTTTATTGACAGTTCGCGCATAGCTGATGCGGCACATGAAACAATGCCAACTGGGCCTCTCGTAACTTCTCGTGGCAAAGAAAAGAACCCTTACGGTAGCGAGAGACTGGTTAGAAGAATGCCAGTCGCACCATTCCTTTCGCCGACGAAACGAAGACACGCAAACACAGCTGCCAGCTAGACTTATAGAGATCGACAATGATGGAACTGCCCAATTAGTGGAAACAGGTGGAAAAGCAGGTCAGTATGTTGCGCTTAGCTACTGCTGGGGACAGCATCCAGAAGACAACTGCTGCAGCACTGTCTACAACGTCCAGACCCGACTTCGGACAGGCGGTCTGCCGCGAGATGAGTTGCCAGCAGCTATCAGGGATGCTGTCACTGTCATCGAGCATCTTGGCATTAAGTATATATGTTCGTACCTCTTAAAGAGTCATTCGCCCCCTTTTCCCTCTTTACCCCCTTTACCCCTTTTTAGCGGGTCTCGATACTTAGTATTACGTAATCGAGCCGTTCGGGGTTTAGGGTTAAGGCTTCATAAAACTCCAGCTTGAGAATTTTATTATCCAAGATGATTCAGACGACAAGAATGAGGAGCTCAGCAAAATGAGTCAGTATTACAGGAACTCCTATCCTGGAAAGGTCTACGCCAGACAGGAGAATCCTTACCAGCTCTCCATGGAACCGCTCAACAGAGACCGTGGGCACTTCAGGAGAGTCTATTGCCTCCCCGGGTGCTCTTCTTCGGCAGTCATGTGATTTGGTTCTGTAGGCATATGACGCACAGCGATGGCGGCATCGAAGATTGGTCTTTTGAGGAGAATGAACTGGAACGGATGCGCCGCGAGTTTCAAATTGAGCTCAGCAAGCTTGATAAAGGGAATTTGGACGAGGAACCAAGCTCCATAGATCGCGATCGGGATATTTACGATTTGTGGCATCGGATCGTCGGTACTTATTCGCAGAGAGACATGTCATGCCCAGAGGATAAGCTTCCCGCTATCTCTGCTGTTGCTGCTGAATTCTCAAGGCTCTCAAGGGACGAATGCCTGGCTGGATTGTGGGGTCTAATACTCAAACGTGATACGGGGACGTCCGAGGGAAGCTTCCACGAGCGGATTCTCGCATTTTCCCAGATTCCGGCGAACTTGGAGCGGCCGAGCAGCTTATTCGAGGATCTGGAAACCATTCATATCGTCTAGACCGGATGTAGACACCATTCCACGGTTGTTTTACGACTTCGATTCCCCCTAGTGATGCCGGCGTAGTCGAATAAGGTCGTTTAATCCCAATCATTCCACCAAGCCCGGTCATCCCAACAGGAAGGTATACAGTGTAAGTAATACCTAGGTTTTTAGTTAAATCACTCAAAACACATCGACCGCGTACCTATCTCTCAAGATATCAACCCACCACTCATCGACTTCAGCCTCCGTCTTCGCCCCGCACCGGCGCTCCGCCGCCTCCCGATAGATCCGCCGCACCACCTCCTTGACCCCCCGACTGACGGCCCGGCTCCCGCACACGTACACGCGCGCCCCGTCCCCCCACAGCCGCGCCAGCTCCTCGCGGTCCGCCCACACGCGGTCCTGGACGTACCCGACGAACCCCTTTCCCCCTCCCCCTCCTCCTCCTCCTCCTTCTCTTTCTTCGCCGCCGTCGCGTGAGTACGCGTACCGGACATCGGCGAGACGCGACAGCTCGGCCCCCCGCGGCGCGTGCCGCGGGCTCCGGCACCCGACGAACAGGATCGCGGGCGCGGGTTCGGGGTCGGCGGCAAGGGGGTCCCTCCCGCGCGCCTGCTGCGCGGCGCGGTGCGCGACGAAGCCGGCGAAGGGCGCGACCCCGGCGCCCGCGCAGATCATGATGACGGGCGTGGACGGGTCCGGGGGCGCCGGGCCGCAGCGCGGCTAGGTAGTGCGACGCGAGGCCCGGCTCGCCGCCGTTGTGCGTGATGAGAGGCCAGGTCAGCGTGCACCTGTGCCTGGGGTCTAGGAGCAATCTTAGGCCCACTAGTCGGTTAGCTTGAGCAGGTGTCATTCTGTGGTTCACTGGCGCTGACTGTGAACAGGTGGACTTATATCTCAATACACGACTTGGATGGTAATGACTAGAGTAGTAAAATGTCCTACCTTGCTTGACTAACTCATTCAATAGTGGTTATTTTACGTCAATTTTCCGTTCTGCGCCATTGGCTTCGCCATCATCCCCTTCTCATTCAAGCTAAAACTCGCACGACAATGATCACTCCTGGATAATCTACGACGAATGGATTGGATTGGAGGGGCGCTGTTCATTACAGGAACATCATCATTTTTGATCAGCCTCACCTGGGGCGGCGTTCAATATAGCTGGTCTTCTTATCAGACGTGGCTGCCCATCTTGTTGGGGGGGTTGACCGTAATTGGCGCCCTTGTATACGAGGCCTTCGTTCCCGCTGAGACAATGATCCAGGGTTTTCTTGTGAGTTGATGTTCCCCAGCCAGAAGTCTCGAATGCTAAACGAATAACAGTTATATGCGCAACTCTATTATCTTCCATTTTATTTGACCGCTGTGAAAGAATTGAACCCTACAATCACCGGTGTTATCCTCATGGCAGTAAACATCATCCTTCTCCCAACTTCTATCTTCGCAGGAGTGGTTATGACACTGCGCGGGACCTTTATCTGGGCTATCCGGATTGGCTTTGGGATTGTAACATTAGGGGATGGTCTCCTTCTCTATCTGAACCAGCACAGACCCATTGTCAGCCATGTGTTTATCTTCTTGGTTTCAGGGAGCGGTTACGGATTTCTACTCGGCTCCCTCGAAGCAGCAACAAACGCCATCGCTGAACCTCAAAATATCTCCTACGCTCTGTCGGTATACTACTTCATGCGATCTTTCGGGCTGTGCATTGGCGTTGCTGTAGGTGGCGCCGTATTTGGGAATGTCTTGCACTCGCTGGAGAGCAGACAGATCCCCTAGGCCCAGAGACATTCGCGCAACAGTTGAAGGCAATGCCCGAGAGCCGGGAGAAGGCTCAGTTGGTAGATGCTCATGTTGAAGGGTTCCATGTTGTCTTTTACCTCTTGGTGGCCATGGCTGGCTTAGCTACTATTTTGTCTTTTTTTATCAAGCATCACGGTATGGATCAGAAGCTAGAGTCTAAGTACCGACTGGAGAAATAGGAGGCAACTCTACAACATAAGGATATATTTTAAAAGGTATATATCTTCGTGCTACCATTAAGCACAGAACATATTGTTACCCTGTCCTAAGTAATAATCAACTTTTTTTATACGCCATTTATCTACATTTTCCTTAACCCGCTAACCCCTCTTGCTTTTATTTTATTCCCATTTGTTACGCGTACGAACATACTAAGTATTCATCGTCCCCTGTTACTTATGCTCTTGAACTCATTCCGCTAGGATTATTAAGTTATGCTCGTCCTGCTCTCGCCCTGCCTTTGCGATATATAGCATGATCCTTGGAAGCCACTTCCACGCCCCCATTAGAGCTCGATATCCGACTCGCAGAAGAACATGGAGGATCCCAGCAGATGAACCTGCTCATTCTGAGTGGAGCAGTCTAGGTCGTATACGAAAGATCGATTCAGGTAGCACTGGCCGCTCTTGTCGCCGTTCACGTCGACCATAATATAGTCGCGGCTCTTGTAGATGGCTGGATAGTTTCGTCAGTTTGGCCTTTTGTGATTAATGCAGGGAGAGGTTTTGCCTACTGTGGTGACCTGGCGCCTCCGAGAGCGTGTTGAACTCGACAGTGTCCAGGGGGTCCCGATAGAGGGGCGCGCCGACATCGTCCCCAGGTACAGTTCGCATACCCGGATGGTCGTCACTCGCGTCCCCAACGTTGAGCCAGATCTTGGGGCTCAAGACATCGTCGCAGGTGATGGCTGGATCCTTGAGGAATGCGACGCCAGCCTCAGTTGGCGCGCCTCGTCCCGTGTCTTCGATCCTGTTCAGGTAGCTCATCCAGAAATCGGCCATCGCGCCTGGAACGGCGGCTGCGGCGATGACGATAGCTGTAGCCTTCATCATGGAGGATGTAGCGATGACTCAGATTGCGTATAGGACGCAAGGAGAATGTTGACTCTTACGTGCAGGGAAGCACGACAGCTAAATGTACCTAGTATTCGATACGCGGGCTGTGGGTCAATGGAAGAAGCTGCTCGAGGGTTGAATTTATCTAGACCGGGATGTTCGTTTGTGCAACCGATATTAAGGAACCACTCGGTTGTCTGAGTATGTTTTTATTGGTACGTTGACACAAACAATTTGTGTTTGCATGTTCAAAATTCTCGGTCTCTCTTCGAGTATTAGTATTAGATGTCTTTATTACGCACCTATGATAAGGCCAGTAGCACCTTGACAGCTTCACTGCTGTGTCATAGCCCCAGCAAATGTGCTGTTAGTGATCTGGGGAAGTTAAACGAGGCGGCTCTCGGATGGGGCCATGCAATGAATATCATAAACATCACAATTCACGTCCATTACGTATCGAGTCCAGTTCATATCAAACATGGAATCTTGAAACCTCGACTAATAAGTCATTTGCGATGTTTGCTCAGATGAAACCTCTAATAGACGATAAAATTCATTTTTGCATCTGCTCTTGCTCATTCATCATTTAAGTAACTATGTACCCTTTCAAGCACCTTCTGGCCAGCTTCTTAATGCCGTGTTACCAAAATAGCCCTCTAGACTGAAACTGAAAGTCGAAGGTTTTCTCTTGGGTGCGCAGGTACGTACCCTAAGCTTGCAGAAATAGGAAATATATTATCAGATCTGCTGTTTTGATTGGTTGGTTGGCTGTGTCTAAGCCCTACCAGCGCTACATTTTGAAGGCCGACGGGGCTTGCATTCATCCGCTTTCCTTTTCCCGCTGTGCCCAGGTGTCTGCATGTAAAATGCCGTAGGGCCCACTACGTTGCCGACCCTATTACGTCCGAGTCAATGACCTAGGCCCAGGCCGGGGCGGGCCATTAGGTAGTGTTGTCGTTTCAGCCCCTCTGCATACATCCCTGAAGCTGAATGTGCGCCGCCAGGCCGCATGCCGGTAGGATTGATACCGAATTGCTACCGAAATTGGCTAGCCTATGGGGTGACCACGATCACTCGGGGTCATTCGAGCTCAGTGGCCTAGAAAGCTCGGTTGGAATTCTCGCCGGACTTTCTTATTATACATTTGGAAATTGAATCAGCAATAAAACACTTTCTAAATATATCCCGCGGTTAGAGGCTCATATATGGAGGAGGCATACGAGAGCAGTTTCAAAGCACTTCAACTCGTCCTCTAGATCTACCTATATAAACCTAGGATTCCCTAGAAAGCATTAACTGTTCTAAGAGTAAACAGCAAACAGCACCGACATCTTATTCACAAAATCTTCACATATAATATACGCAACAATGACCTCCATCCGCAAGGTCGTTATCACCAAATTTGGCGACGCCGACGTCCTCAAAGTTCTCGACGACGTCTGCCCGCCGCCGCCATCCGGTCACGTCCAGATCGCGACGGAATACGCAAGCTTCGGCGGCTCCGACATCAGCATGCGAAATGGCAAGTACCCCCTACAGAGAAAGGCGCCCCTGACGCCAGGCTACGCCCTCGTGGGGACCGTGCGTGCCACCGGCGAAGGCTGCAAAGAACTTCAGGTCGGCGACGTCGTAGTCGCCTTGACCATATACGATGCGGATTCGCAGCTCGTCAACCAGCCCGAAAAATACTGCATCAAAGTGCCCGACGGTGCCGACCATCAACAGGCGGCGGCGCTGATATGTGATTGGCTCACCGCTTACGGCATGGTCAAGCGCACGGCAAAGGTTTCAAAGGGCCAGAGGGTCTTTATCCATGGCATGAGCGGTGCCGTGGGCTGCGCCGTCGTGATCCTGTGCCGGCTGCAGGGGGCTGAAGTGTACGGCACGGCAAGCGAGCGCAACCACGACACCATCCGCCAGTACGGCGCCACGCCGTTCGTCTACACAGACAAAAAGTGGATGGAGCGCATGAAGGAGCTGGGCGGCGCGCACGCCGTGTTTGACCCGCTCGGGTTCGAAAGCTTCGACGAGAGCTACTCCATCCTAGGTGAGGGGGGTTTCCTCGTGGGCTACGGCAACAACAAGGCCATGTTCGACGAGAAACCCAGAAGTCCGGTGCTGCCGATCATGAAGATGCTCTCGCGGAATCTCAACTTCACGTCGTGCAAGAGGACTACTATGTTTGTCGTTTCTCGCAACTCGTCCACGTATCGATCCGAGGTCGCGGAGCTGCTAGATATGTCAAAGAACGGAACTATCACCGCCCCGATCAAGAACGTGTGGAACATGGAAGATATCCAAACTGCACATCGGCAGTGGGGAGGTGGGGATGGTATCGGCTCGCTCTTGATCAAGGTTGCCGATAACTAGGCCTCATCGATGGGTTCTGTTTTAATTACTCTTTTGTGTCATATCCTACCATTTTGATATACCCTAGACAAGAACATGCATGCGGTTATTACGACTGATTTACTATATAATGTACACAATTATAGACGGTGATGAACCCCTTCTGCTCGGTTGCGAACAATGGACGGTGCAGAACGCAATGACAGTCAATGTGGACGTTATCGTGGAGCAATAGAAATGGCGAATTGGCTTTCCTCGATCGTAGGGAGAGGAACATAACAGTGCCCCTACACACGCAACAGCCAGTATTAACTAATGTATCACCTCATCTTGACCCGCTACCTTGTGGGGGATGTCAAGACTGGCCAGACCCCAAGCGACAGGATATTTTCGTCTTCAGGAAACAGCTTCAGAATGGAAAGCCCAGCTGTGCATCTTGTGGTCTGCTTCTCCAAGCAATCAGACACTACGAACCAAGTCAGGGACAACTTCAAAGAGCATCTTCATGGCCGAAAAGGCGAACAGTGAACAGGATCTACATCGACTGCATTTGGCGCACTGCGTTGAAGGTGGATCGATCGTGAAAAAGGAGTGCGTTTTGCACCATCGTCCCGTTAAGAGCAGTCCTCCCGGCGTGTTCGCAGAGGCACGGGGAAAGTACCTACCGCATTTTCTCATCCACGGGCAGCATGGCTCAGGCTCGTATGTGGATCGAGACTTGTATCGAGAATCACGAAAAATGCAATAATTTTAGGCAGAAGCCACTTCCAGCTTGTGTATTAGACCTCGGAACCAAGCGGAAAGACTCAGTCGAGTTGTTGTGCATCACGGGCGAATGGGAAGACTCGTACGCCTGCCTATCACACTGCTGGGGGGAAGCCGAAGAAGGGCTAACTAGAGGCTATTATGTTGACGACTTAGAATGAATCACCCCTGAGGTTTGGAATGGTGGTGCGCGACTTGCCGAAGAACACATGACCAGGATCAAGCACAAGTGGCATTCGTGGATGCGCGCATATAGCAGACCCGATCTGACATAGGCTCAGCAAGTTAAAGAGACGAAGGAAGCTAATAGTATGCAGACCAGACGCTACCACACTGGGCTGTGGGAGACCTTGCTTGACGATATGTCGTGGTGTGTTGGATTCGATAGAGTGCGAGTGCGCAGAGGCCAAGAAATATCCAATGGTGCTTCCCATAGGAGCACGAATGCAAGATACATTCGGGACACGGTAAAGATTAAGCCTCATAAATACGTGGCGCCTTCGTGGTCATGGGCCAGTGTTCTTAGCCCCGTCAAGTTTGCGCCATTTGGCTACAAGACAAATCTGTGTCAACTACTCGAAGTCCAGGTACAGATCCAGATACAGCCGGGCACGTGCTGTTGCAAGGTCGATTATTGGAGGCGAGATGGTATGAGGCCGGTGGTAACATGTGCTTGAAGGATGTGTTGGGAACCAGACCGTGTCTACTCCTTGTTGATGATAAAGGGATGGTATGGTTTCCTAACTACAATATCAGCTCCGAGGGAAAGTATAAGTTATCGAAAGACGAGAGGCTGTGCAAATTGCCGCTCGTGTCTCGCCCGCCTTTTCGAAGAGATGAGAACGCCGATATCAACAAGCGCTTCTATCCAGGCAAACCCAAATTTGAGGCTGTCTATCTCGTGCTTAAGGGCATCCAGTCGACCGCTGCAACACCTGTATATGAAAGAGTTGGCTGGGCTGGATACACAGGCTCGAAATGGTAAAAGGTGCCCGACATGAGAAAGGCGAGAGATACGAGATTCTAATTGTATAAGACTGTACAATCATGGTGTCGATGCTGCGAAGCTCCGAGCATAATCTGAAGACTTCCGCCAATTGCGATGGTGTCAAATGATTCTCAGAGGTGATGACTGAGGTTTAAATGCCGTCGAATGTGAAGCTGTCGCAAAAAGAGTGGGAGAGACGTGTCTCTAACTATTTGACAATTGACAAGTGATCAACTGTCAGACTAAAGTGGGAGATGAGTAAGTCCGTATCCATCTTGAACAAGCTTTTCGGAACGATGCCGATCGTAGCGTTGTTTGCGTGGCGGAGCTGGCGGGACCAGGTACCTAAAGTATATTTAGATTTAGTGACGTCAATCCGAGACAGGGCCACCACAATTCAGCTAAAATGAACAGAACAGATAGAACAAGCTCTAGGAACGGTCTTGACAGCTGGGGATTCCCCTATTGTGTGCCTATTTTGTGTGTGTTGCCATGTCTTTTCCCTGCCTCGAAATGAGCTCATGATGCCTTTGGCTTTGAGCTTTAACTTAGCTTGACTGACATGTCGCCCTGTTTCGACATTAAGTCAACAGTGTCAGCTTTCATAACTATGAAGTGACAATCACCTATTCTGTTTTTCGCAATATTACATGTCAAACCTGAGAGGTCGAGCTGTATCCGCCATGTCGCAGTCCGAGTACGAAATTTCATGGCCCAGATAGAATAAAAATATGGAGGGTTTACGTACTAGTGCCCTACGCCTTAGAAATGCACACGGCAACAAAGGGGGTCGGAGTAGGGGGGTAGTACGTAAGTCAAAGGTCAAATGCACCTCGAAGATCTCGGAAGTAAAGCGCCATGATGAAAGAGATCAGACCGGCTTGCATGCAAGCAAAATCTCGGAGCTACCAACCGCCAGGTGATTGGAAGATTCGTGCATGAGGCTGTAGATCGTGATCCCAGCAAGTCCCAAGGTTCCGGGCGACCTGTTGTACGTTTTTCGGTGGGTGGCAGGCAGCAGGGTGGCAGGGTGGCTCGGAATTCCAGATGAATGCTGAGCCACATTGCACTATACCAAATTAGTTCGCTGGCTACCTCCTTCAGCCTCTTGATTTTCTATTTACAGCCACAAAATGTGGAATATTCAGCAGCTTATCGATAGCGACCGGGCGTACCGGTCGTGAGAACCCTACCGAGCCTGCCATTTTAAGACATGCAGCCAACCTAGGCGGAGCATTCTGGAAATGTCGCCTTCGACACGCGTATTGTGGAATACCCCGAGGTGGCCCGCTAGATGCCAGTGTGGACATGTTCGCTGCCTCGTATACGTAAGCAGTTCAAGGTTTGTATACGACTCGATGAGCCTCTCTGTTGAGCGGGTGTGGTGGGTTTCCTCGTTGACGATCCATACGGAGCAGTGGTATAAGTGACCGGCTCGTGTCCCTCTCTACTCGGTCGAAATATCTCATCCACACCAGCACACACATACACCTATAAAGGCACTTCCATTTCGTCTATTATTCGCTGAATCTACTACAGGATAACCAGACAATTTCATTTCTTGCATTAATAACCAGGCCTATATCTCGTTTCACTCCCACACTTTCAACGTTAATATGAAGGTCGCCGCTGCCCTCACACTTTTCGCGGCTACTGCCGTCGTAGCCCAGAGCACCGCAAACGATACCGCTGCTGCTACTAGTGCAGCTACCGACGTCAACGTCAGCACTGCGAGCGAGACCGTCGTTGCCAGCACTAGTACTAGCACAACCACCGATGTTGTCGTCGACACCACCAGCAGTGACAGCTCCAGCGTCGCCGATGCCACCGTGGTCGAGTCTACCACGGATACCGCCACTGCCGTCGTCCCTGCTACTACTGCTGCTGGCACGGGAGCTGTTGGAACTGGAACTGGAAATGTGACGGGAACTGCCTTCGCCTCCGCAACGGGTTCTGTCGGTACCGCCATCTCGGCATCTATCAGCTCAGCTCTCAACGCCAACTCTACGCTCGCGACCAGCGCTGGCAACGGCGAGGCGACTGCTACGCCTTCGGGTCCCACCACTACGTTCGACACCGGCGACACCGCGGCGACCGCTTCTTCCACTATCGTGCCGGACGAGGGTGCCGGTATCGCGCTCCAGGCCAGCACGACCGGCATGCTGGTCCTCTTCGGCGTGGCTGCTGCATTCCTCTTATCTTAAAGGGATGGCGAAACCCTGAACCTAAATCTACTAGTCTCGTCGGAGGATATACCCATCTCCTTGTTATTAAAAGTCGTCTGCTTCTTCGGTCCCTCTTGTGTGTGTACACCAGCCCAACCAGGCTGGCCCTCGGGAGGCTGGGCTTTATTTTCCAGTTGTTCTCACTCACGTCGCACTTTTTTTTAATCTAATCACTCGGGGACTGTTGGAAACATACGAAGCCATGGCGGCGGCGGTTGGTTAGTGGAGATTACTCGGCATCGGACACGGCGTTGCGGCAACATGCCTCACATATATGGCAATAGACATCGCATTTGGGACAACCCAACGGATTACCCCCCCAATCTCGACCAGCGGGGATACAGCTGGAATTGTGGTTATTTGTTTGATAGTTGGAGAGAACTTGGCTAATTACTCCAGAGTTGAGAGATGCTTCGGATGCTTTAATGTTAGTACCTAGAGTTAAATGAAATAAATTTGCTGGTGTTGTATGTATATGCAATGCGCGTTTAGGCTTTACTGCGAATAGCTAATCTTGGTGTGGAAAGTGAGATGAAAGTTAGACACGTGCCTTAACATGATACAGGGTAGTAACTCTGGCTTAAGGTTGAATGCTACATGGTCTCATTTCGCTCGTACCCTTCTAAGTTGTGGAATACCGACAGGAATCCATTCCACCAGCACACAAGGATACTTAGTAACACGATGTAACATCAAATTAGTCGCACTGTATTATCCAATTACCTATGGGCTTGGTAATTCAGTACCTAGGTACCTACCTTATTCAACTTTGTTATCATACTACCGGTAGATGTAAGATCAGCAATTTACACTGTCTTATCCAGGCTTACCCCATTGGGCTTTAGTGGAAGGCCCCCTAGATCTTAGCGGATAGGCAACTAGCTGCTTGCTATCTTTACGGTGAGTAATACAGTGCGACTAAGTAAATGGGACGGTTTGTTGGCTACCTAAAGTATTCGGAGCGCCCCTTCCTCCCTCCATTGTTGAGGTATTCTCTCTCTATCGCTCCTCGGATCAGATCCCGATGAGATAACAGGTACGCGTATCGAATGCCCCGTACACAGCGTCTCCTCTGGACCGTCACGATAGAGAGACGTACCGGGACTTCCAGGTCCCGGGTTTCGCAGCAGAACTGGATATCCCGCTCCGAGTCTTATGGATTCAATGACATGCCCTGCAGCTAAATCTAGTGAAACAATCTCGCCTCTTAGATGAAATAAACGTTAAAGAAGCATGATCCTTTGAACTAGTATATCACCCAAGTCCAACCAGTTGTAGCCCTCTTGGGGATCGCATCCCATCATCAACACACCAAGCCGTTCGTACGCATCATGATTCGAAGGCGAAGCACCGAGGAAAAGGAAGTATTGCGTTCCTGTCCCGTCCGTATTCCGAGCGTGTGTTAACAGGAACACAGACACCGTAGTTCCACTCTCCAACTGTATAAGTCCTTGGTCGGCATGTCTGGCTGACCTTCTCGCGGACCGTTGCTAAAGCCCTGCATCAGTGACTGGATGTTCGAACTTTCGGTCTTCAAGACATTGCTTTTACCCCAACAATAGCTTAGAGCGATGTAAGGTTCTCGAAAATCATCAGGCGTTTCATAAAGCCTAGCCGAGCCACCTCCGCGCGCTCCGATATGAAGTAAACGCTTCGGCGGGGACGATAGGTTCTGTTTGCAAAGGGTATGAGTCTCGGTGCAGATCTTCAGACAAGTCTTCAGGTAGTTAAAATGATTCTTTCGAAGATGGAAGCTTGATATCTGGTAAGACTGGGATGTGTGCATAGGCTGATCTAGACTGCCTCGATACTGAATCTAGGGGCGCCACATTAGCAAACTACCACTAGGAATACCGTTATCTGGCGTACGGTAGTCGGCGAGGTCATACCAGTCGGTCGATATAGATAAACACCTCCTTGAAAACTGGTTCGTCCATGGATAGTGTCAGGGTTCGAGGGGTTAAAATAGATGAATATCCTATCTTCTTTCAAATACAGAGACATCAAATCTCCATGGCTAGTCTGGTTAGGAATAAACGTAGCAATAACTCCGTCAAGAAACTTGCAAAATTCACAGCCTGAGGATTTGGTATCCGCTGTTTTGATGTCGATGATTGAAATCCGGTGTCAGTTCTGCTTCCCTGGCCTTGTCCAGGCTGAGATTACAACACACATCGCACCAGAGTTCGGGTCTCATCGTCAGTGGCGCATTCAACCCGCCCGAGGTAGGGTCAGGGGTAAGTGAGGGTTTCTTGAGCTTACTTCAACAGAGATGGGGGTGATAGGAAAGGTCTCGTTTCTACCCTGACAGTGACGATTTAAATGTTCATAATACTAGATAATGCCCAAGCCGGTGAAATTCGGAAAATAAAACCTGATATTTTTGAGGTCTGAATGTGCGTTTTCTTACTATCTCGTCTTAACTTCCATCATGTGACTCTTATCTGACAAGTAGGCGTATCGTCACGATGAGGCAGCATACATGGTCCTTCTGCCAGATCATATGTAGGATTAACAAACAGTTCCCCGCTCCCTCCTCTCCATCCCTAACTCAGATATTCTCCATCCGCCGCTCCTCATATCGAATCCTCTAGACCGTCGCGGGAGATACACACACCGGGGTTCCCAAGTAATACTGGGTCCTGGGGTTTCGCAGTGGAACCCGAAATCGCAATGTAAGAGTTCGCTATCACGGCCGAGAAAGAGTTTTATGGATTCAATGGTCCGAGCCGCGGCTAAGCTCACTATGTCTGTTGATGTTCTTGGTGCTCCTTCGTGAGGCTTTCCGGCCAACTTGGGGATATAGCTCGTGATGGTCGGCTACAAGATCGAGGGCGTCTCCCCACTGAAGCTCCTATCTTCGGGGCTTAGGTTGACTTCCTCTAGGCCAAGCTCTAGTTCTGGATCTATTAATAGTCAAAATTCAAAACAAGCTCTGTCCTAGATTGTTCTTTTGGTCTCATAGAACAGGAACTCGATGTGCACTCGAAATTGCTCTCTCGCCCGCAATTTAGGGGAATTTCGTGAACGTGCTAAAAATTGCTGAACCTGAGCCAAGATTGCAGTACTGACGTCTTCTCACCCTCTGTCGTCTTTCCATGATCTCCGTGTTGTTATAAAGCCCTTACTCTAGTAGTCTGGGAATCGTCAAGTAAGAAAGAACTAATAGCATGTCGCTAGCCAAAGGAGAGAAAGCAAAACCTGGGGACTACTGTTAGCTCTAGGTATATATGTTAATCTATTTAGTCCACGTCAATAGGTGCTCGTGCAACCTCTGATACACGAGTATCGAGACCCTGAATTACGCACACCATTCATATCGAGGAATTAACAAACCACCTAGTCATTACCTTGTCTTACCCCGTTACTTATTGGGGGCAAAGACTTCATATACGAATTTTCTAAAGAATTACCTTAGCCCTTGTTAAGTCCCGAGTCACCTTATATTCAAGCATACAACACGATAGTGTCCGCTGATCCATCGTGCATGTGCGTTAAATACCCCCATCCTGATTAATAGTCACGTCAAACTGATTGTACTGATGATCTCCAGCGACGTCTTCACGGGACTCGTACAAATATTCATTCTCTTTCCATAGAACTTACATTATGATGAGTAGGATTATTATAATGGCCAATATGACCCCCTGCAGTATCTGTATTCGGCTAGGAGAAATTAATTTTATATAGACGTGTCGAAACTACCTACCCAGGAGGTAGGTAAGTACATCTGTTGCGACTAACATATTCCTCCGTTTCCCCCGAGACGTCTAATAATAGCCTGCAAATACTCCACTAACTGTAATACCCCAGTATTTGGCCCTGCTTGTCAGAAGCATCCTTTATACCCATAGTGACCTCAGGTACTCGTACTTGGTCAATGTCGACGAGGGTCGAAGTCTCTACGCACGTGGTCTAGATACACCGTATCGCGTTCATATCCCACCTGGCCTTCTTCTTATCGCATCTCTCGAACCCACTATTAGGAAATGGCTTTTTCCTCCCAATTGTGTGCCACATATTGTGTAGAGCAATAATCGTAAACTGTGCTGGGGACAGGAAGAAATATGGTTGGTGAACGGTACCAGACGTTGGCGCCACGATTGTATTGTTGTTCCAAGTCTTTTTGTTCGATATCTGTCGTAAACTCTAGATTGAACATACTATAGACTGTGTCGTTTTGGAATGGGATACCATTCAGACGCTTGAACTGGGACCCAGTGTTGCGGGTCAAGATATCCTTCATGTGATCAACTCTAACGTCTTCGGGTAGGATATGTGTTGGCAGTTGGATCCTGATGCATAGCGCGTATGCGTCACGCTGGGTCTCAGTACCAGCCCACTCTTCTTGTTCACGGCGTGATTCGAGGTGTTCTTTCGTGGCGACCTTAAAAGCCTTCGGAGGATTGGAACGCCAGTACATTCCGACACGGCAGCGTAGGAGGTCCCATTGTATTGTAAGAGGCTGGGTTGATCCGAGCACGCTCTTGGCTACCTCTTGAATGGTGTTTTCGATTTCTGGAGATTTCCAGGCTGATAGGTCGTTTATCAGGTCTTTTGTATATTTTCGGTCATCCATGGTTATATCAGGGTGGCCGATATGGCTAAAGGTAGTATTGGCACGTCTTTGGGAATGTGTATGTGCGGAGTTTGGTAAATAAAAAAAGGGACCTAGACTATGAATACAAGAGGGAAACCCAACTATTTATACTTCTTTTGAGTACATAGGTACCTGTCTGTCTACTTACAACTTACGTATAATAAATTCATATATTTGCTAGGCATGATTATGTGTTATGTGGGTATATAAGATACAACGAGTACGATTTAGTCCAATATAAAATTCATTCTCAGGTAATGACTCACTACTGTCAGATAGAGTGCTTGTGGCTAGTGGCTAATAGAGAATGAAAGGCAGCTCTATCATTGCTCTGCAGTGGTGTGGAAAGGGGCTATAAGATGATAATATAACGCTTGCGCTCTCAGTTTTCTCGGGAGGCCCTACGTCCATTTAGGTGGATCGCCATTGGTCTCCACTAATATCCCTTAACAATTACAATGTGACATTTAATGGGTTCACTTGGTGACTAGGAGGTAGTCAACATAAGATGAATATTAAGATACTGAAAAGCAGGCTAGTCAGTATATGAACCACGAAGGCCGTATTTTAGACATATCCACTGTCTACCTACCTAGGTAGGTACGCACCTATGAGCTACCCTCAAAGGTTTGTAACTCAGTGAATAACCAGTAAGACTCAATCTGTGCGTTTCCATCCGGTGCTCTGCCTCGACGCAAGTGTGAAGTGCTCACTTGAGTATCTACAGGTTGGTGTCCTATTAAGATGTAGGTCACAAGGAGATTATGTTACTAACAGACTAGTATAAGACCTCCAACCCATAGTCAACTATTCATATCTAATTCCGTACTTGTCTTTCGAAGAATCCTCCACGATAGCTGTGAAGATCCTCACTCTCGACATAACGTACACTCCCCATGATCCGTCTCTCTCTCTGCTTATCCACCTCGCGCTGCCACATAATGATACCTGACTGCTTGCTTGTATCATGTAGCAAATACAGCGTCGAATCACGATCGTGAATAGTGTCGGGAACAGGAAGGAACACGCCACTTGAGAGAGACCAGATGGTGCCGTCTAGTTGTGTTAGGTCTTTCTTTGCGACGTCCTTTGTAAGTTGTATGCTAAATAGACCATATACTGGGTGTCCTCGGAAGGGGATGCCGGGGAGGAAGCGGAACTTGCCTTCCTCGTCGCAGGCCAAAATGTCCCTCATGCGAGTGACCCTTGGATCTTCTTGTGGGATGTCGTCTGGCAGTTGAATCCTGATGCATGGTATGTATGTGTCCTCGTTGTCGAAAGTCCACTCGGCACTTTCCGCGGCCGAGTCGAGATGTTCCAACGTGGCGACCTTGAGCGGCCGCACCTTGAAAAAGGAGTTGGACGTATCCACTGTGCAACGCACAAGGTCCCACCTGACTATGGTAGGGAAGTTTGATAGGAAGAGGAGGTTGCCAAGTCGCTTAATGGTGTCCTCGATCTGTGCAGAATACTTACACAGGAAAGTAAGTAGTTGCTGTCTAGATTGTCGGCTCCTGCAAAGAGCTTCCACGTCCGATTCGACTTCGGGGTGTCTCGATCCATCGGAGAAGAAATGCATACTTCCAGGAGTGTAGTGTGTATCTATTGTGATACGGGACAGCTGGGATCGTAGGCGGCAATATTGGGTTTCCCCTGGGAGTGAACGGAAGTGTGCAGAAGCTTGTCCAGTTAAGAAATGTATCTATATATGAAATGTGAGAGCAGAGTCCACTTATACTACGGGCGCTAGCAGGAGTATTATAAAGCCTCTATGACTTAGGTATAAATATCACTGGCATGGTGAGGCGAATGTTTAAATGGCGACAGAATATGATTCATTCTACCGTGCGGCTCTTATTTCCCTATCTACCTCTTACGAAGCAGGTTAGTAAATTTAGTAGCCCTTATTAACCAAATAGTAAGGTCTGAACAAATCCGGATTAAGGAGTCTCACTCTACTAGAGACCCAGCGAGAGGCTATTATCACTAATGAGAGACTCATGATATATCATATTAGGGAAGTTAAATTCATTTTCCAGTGACTCATTGTCTCTTACAATACTTTAGGGGTATTTACAAAAGAGTAACATGGGATGTATGATAGGCCTCGCTGCTCTCTGATCTGGCAAGCTAAGATATGACCGGCTAATAAGTCCATCCCGAGGTCTTATTATTTACTACCTTCTATAGACTCACATCGGAAGGCTTACGACTTAGCAATGTGCATACTTCCAAACTTACCAGGTATTTTAGTTAACATTCTCGTCAGGCTTAATTGCGTTTTCGTCCGAGGTTCTGTCCTGATGTAATATGAGTGACACGAGTGCCCACCCAAACATTCATACTATTTAGACATCCATAATAGGAGAATATGATTATGTTGCTAGCGGACCAGCTATCATCCAGTGTGCCCAGACCGCTCCTTCACATTGAAGCCCCCCTATCTGGTCATACCTATACCCCTACTCCCCGAGTCCCCTCCCTGCGCATTCGGCGGCTTCCAAGCGTACGGCGCACACGGCGCGACCTCCGTCATGGGCGACGGCGAGCGATCCAGCCTCTCGTAGCGTCCCATGCTCCCCTCCGACGCCGACGACAGCGACGACACCAGCGACGCGCTCCTATCCAGCGGCAGCGGCAGCGGCATCGAAGGCGACGACAGCGCAGCGCCTCCGCCTCCCCTCGCATCCCGAACATCGAGATACGCAAACCCGGCATTACCCCTGACGTCCGCGACCTCCTCCGACCGCCTCCCCCCGTATTCCTCCAGCTTCGCATACGCGGCCGTCCCGTTGAAAAACTCGTCATTGCGCTGCTGCTGCTGCTGCTGTTGTTGTTGCAGCTCCGCCATGGGACCACGCTTCGAGCGCGCCTTGCGTACCGCCCATATCGGCACGAACAGCCCGGTAGCCACGGCGAGGGCCCGGCCTGCCGCACGCGAGTAGGTGGGTTGCTCGCCGTCCTTCCGCCGGCGTCGCTCCCGCGCGCTGAATAGGGCGAACGCGACTAGGAATGTAACGCCCATCAGGGCTGCTAGGACGATGAGCACAATGGCGTAGGCAGGGAGTGCGGCCGAGTTGGCGCTGGAGCTGGAGCTGGAGCTGGCGCTGGTATTTGTGTTGATAGTTGTGCTGATGCTGGAGCTGGGACTGGAACTAGCGCTGGATCTGGAGCTTTGGGATATGCTCGCCTGCGTGGTGGGTGTTTCTGTGGGCGTAGTTGAGATTGGGGTTGCGGGTGAAGTTGTGGTGGATGTGGTGATACTTGGCTGGGTCTCCGAGCTCGTACTGGTGAGCTGCGACGATTCGGTGGTAGTTAGTGTCGCTAGCGCTCTCGTCGTAGACGATGTGTTGTGGCCGTGGTTGCCACGATCAGTTGGATTTGGATTATTACTGCTACTGGTACAATGGTCTTTATTCGGATCTTGCTTCGGATCTTTATTCGGATCTTTATTCGGATGACGTGGCCAGTTTCGTCGTTTTTTTTTATCATCCTCGCAACCTGAGTCTTCCTCATTGTTCATAGTCCGCCCCGGGATGGGGTCTCCAAACCAGGGGAAGACCATGTCGAATGCGTCTAGGTTTTAACTTAGGTAGCCAATTCTTTGTTCTATTATTCTACCGTTGGCAATATGCCCTCATAGTATTCGGTTCGGCAAGGTGACTGGTAGCCGGGCAAATGTACGAGACGAATCCATGGGGCACACAGGAGCGGAACAGAGAAAGAGTATTTATGAGAACCTCATATCGTAGATGTGAAACCTCTAATCTAGAGTCTGCCTATCTATTTTCAGACGGGAGGAGGCAGTGGCTGCAGATAGATATTAAGCATGGACGCGTTGCCCCCATGGTTTGAGGGCGGCGCAGTTCGACGATCACGAATTGATTGATCCCGATTCGTGTATATTGAGCCCCCAAGAGGCGCGGGACGGCACGCACATCGTTTCTTCATGTGAGGGGTAGCTTCGCTTCGTATGTAGCTCTTCATAACAGCCGATTTGGTGCTGTTTCACGTCGTAGGGCAGAAGCCGGACCCCAGAGAAAGGATCACGATCCTCCAATTACCTAACTACCGCGCCTTCGGAGCCTACATGCGCGAAGTAACGCGTGGTGTGACACAACATATCCTATCACCAGCAAAGCCACAATTCGGACGCACTGAGATTGAATATCCAATTTATTAGTAACTGCGAGCACGCAGCCTAGCTTTCTGCCGCCACCGCTACGAAACTCCGCAACTACCAACAAACACGGCCCCAGACCAACCAAGCCCAGGACCGTCAGCAATGCGGCTTCCAACGCCTAATCCACCAGCCTGGCCAAGCTAAGGCCGTCCCAGAGAGGGCACATGAACGTCTCGAGGCGGTCGCTGGCGGCGGCGGCGGCGTTGTACTCGCGTATGGCCTCGACGGCCCGCGCGTTCCAGGAGCCCTCCTCGGCGAAGTCGGCGGGCAGGTGCGGGTTCTCCGCGCTCGAGTCGGCGACCAGGCCCTTCCGCAGCGCGTTGTCGCCGGCGATGATGGCGCCGGGGCGCAGGAGCCGGTTCTTGGCGCCCGGCGCCGACATCTCCAGGACCTTCTGCAGGTACCCCGGGTACCCCGTCTTGTCCGCGTCGATGAAGACGATGTCGTACGGCTCACTCGGGTTGGCGAGCGTGGAGAGACTGCCCGTTTCAAGCGCGGTTAGCTCATCCGTTCGAGGGGTTTTTTTTTTTTTTTCCTTTTAGGGGAAAAGAAGGGAGGTAGAAAATAGGGGAAATGCCTAAATAGGTGGTTGCGATTCTTGCTGTAGGAGAGGTATCATACTTACGTCTCTTTAGCGTCGCCGACGTGTACCTCGATGTTGTTGTAGCCGTTCTCCTTCCATGCCTTCTGCGCTAGAGCGGCGTACTTCTCCTCATACTCGAGGCCCGTGACCTTGCCATCGGGACCGATGGCATGAGCCCAGATCATACCCGAGTACCCGATATAGACGCCAATTTCCAGAACTGTACCGCGAGTTAGTCACAGAACTAATGATGCTATTACAGGGCACGCGGCGTCAAAGACCAAAGGATCTTTGTCCGGGAGAACGAGGGGTGTCAACATACCCCTCTTGGCACCAACAAGTCTTGCGAGCCAGACGAGAGCCTGGGCTTCAAAGTTGGAGATCATATAGTTGGCATCCTCGGGCTTCTCCTCGATGATCCGAGCATGATAGTCCTTGATGGGCTGGGGGATCGTGAGCGAGACGGACTCTGAGTACTTGCTGACGCGGTCGCCCAGCGTCGGAGTCGCGTAGAGGATAGTGGTTCCTTCCTTCATGATGCCGGTCCCGTGCTAACCTAGAGTTGCGTTTTGGTACAGTAGCTGGTTGAACAGCTTAATGACAGGTGAGGATGATGGTAGTGAGTGAGAAGTATCTCGGTCGTTTTCTGAGGAGCTGGTGGCTTGGCTAGTGGGAAGGATGATGTCAGGCCGTTAGAGGCGAGTACAAGAGCGCTTTAAGTACAAAGGGATTGTGCTGGCATGCAAGTCAGGGTTCACGAAAAAAACAAGGACGTGAGTATAACAAGCATGCTCGATCTCCGAGCAGTAGCAATAGCGTTACCCCCCACTAATCACAAACCCAGCAAGGACTTAGCAGCCTATTAGGCCAAGTCCCTTGTCACTATTTCTCCTCCTATCACCTTTTTGGCCATTACCTACGTAAGTTCGGCAACTTCCCGACCCCGGAGCGCCGAAGCTCGATGTCACGATGCACGATACACGATGTTAAGATGTCACGCCAGGCCCGACTAGGTTACCTAGGTAGGTACGCGAGCGGGGGTAGAGTCTAGATCGGATCTGATTAGATTACCTCCGAATCCGAGGCTGAGCCTCAGAACTACATGGCTTCCGGGGTTTGTTTCCATACTGACTCATTCCCCATCGAACGAATATGCTTCGTTGCTACCGGAATTTATCATCCACACACCCTCGTCATCCACATCCGATATCTCATATCCCAATTCCATCGACAAGTACCTCACCGCCTGAAAGAAGCTGCCGGTGGGGTGGGGACCTCGTAACTCCGAGGTGACTGTGCCGCAATCTGGACATATTACGCTTCTTGTGTGTAGGAGCGTACGTGGGCGGAGAAAATGTCGGGTCTCCATGTCTGACCTCCATCAACACGTCGTTCCTCCATCCGTACAAGGCGGATTACGTTTGCGGATATAAAAGAGAGTAGTATAGTAGGTATCTTTTGAGCGTGCGAAAAGAAAAGAAAAAAGGGCGGCAGCTCTAGCGCTGACGTAGATTCGTCATGCCCTCGCTTATTATTGGATGTCGCAAAGAGCAGCGAAAAAGCAATTCCTGCCGTTCAACCCCACAGTATTGCGGCGGCGGCGACCAATGCGAGCGCTATTCTGAGGTCGCTTGCCGAGGCCGAGTGTTTATCGGCGCTGCCTTCCTCCTCCGGCATGGGGTAATACGGAAATACTACGAGAGGAGGCATGATGTTGACATCTTGTCGCTTGGGCGTCTTCGGCTCGCGTGCGGTAGACCGGCCCGCAGGTTGTGTTTCCGGTGCGACAACGGGGATCGGCACCGGCAGAAGGGTTCCCGTCGACGGGAGGGGTTGAGAAGGCGAACTCCCATCTGCCGTGTTCGAGACAAAATCGCGCTCTGCCGTGTTGGTGGATGTGGCTCCCGCTTGCTTGGATACGAGCGCAAGGATAACAGCCGCTGCAGTTTGGGGCTTCATCTTGATTGCGACTTGTATTTCGATAAGGTGATGCTGATGATTCGAGATGCCAGGTGTACATTTAGAGAAGAGTGAGTAGGAAGGTACCTAAAGTATTCGGGGGCTATCTAGAAAGGTACTGAGACAGGAAAGGGAATTTGATTGTGAAGGGGAGCAATCCTTCACATCCATCTCAAACCTTCCCCCTATATATAGGGATATAACTTATATCCCTGCCGTGGTCGGACGACACTCAGCAGCTTCGTAAATTCAATAGGTGCTTCAGCTAGATAGTAGCTGAGACAGTACTAGAGTAAGGCAATGGTAGAGAGGGGTCACGACATTGTAAGATAGGATGGATCTTACAAGTATGATTTCAAGTAAGATTCTAATTTGGTTAGTTTTGGTGGCTAAGGTTTCGTAGAGTGTAGCATCCAGTCCACATGACTTCCGACCAAACACGGCGAGAGCATCAAAACCCCTAAGCTCCTGAACACCCCCTCCCGCCAAGCACATAAAGCTGTAGATAACGGCAAGATTCGTGTCAATAAACTGCTTTGTTCTGGCAGTGGTCGTTATCGAGTTTCACGTGTAACCGGGTTGGAGCAACATAGTTCAACTGAGTCTCGATTACGGCACTTTTCCTGACTGACTGCTTGTTTCCTATGGTCGAACGTTTGGGCCGGCTATCACCTCAGACACCCCCTATTCCTTATGTACTCCCCCCCTCAATGATTCGCAATCCCTGGTGAAAACTTGTGACCCATCTTCGAACGCCAGCGCGAGCGTGCCAAATTCTATCGTTTCTCAGTCCTCCGGTACGCCGGAAAACAAACCTACTCTCATGCGGTGGCTCTGCAAAATCAGTAGTTAGTTTCAATCTGCTCGACGCCAGGATAGCTATTAGGGAACATACGAAGGGTAGTTTCGGTATGACCACGCCTAGCACAGCGAGAAAGTTGATGGTAAAGTACGTAAGGTCATAATGCGTATAATGCGTACTTAGGAGGAAGAGCACAATAGGAACGCTGAGTAGGAATTTCTTGGCCGGTGTATACTGTGCGCCGTCGTCGATCTGCTCCCACATATTCAGGTTGTCGTATGCGCCACTGTTGAAGTCGAATGGCACGCCGCGGACGTAATGGAACATGATATACGAGCCGAACATGTAGGATATGTTGGTTAATGTCCAGGAAGTCTCTTGGGAGACACCGGGTATCACGTCCCAAAGAATCTTTAGCGCAAGGATCAGAACAATGTGTATGGTCCACGCTCCTGCGGTAATGGCGGGGTGTTAGCGTACATGTACTTGTGTCCTCGTCTTCGCTATCTCGGAATAACCAACATACCTTTAGCGTTGACCCAGTTCGCATTAAGATTCGGGAGAGCAGACTGGTCACTCAGCTGCTCTATCGGCTCCTGCGGTTCTTGATATATCTGAAGAATGCTGCTGGACCTCCGTCTCCTCGTCGACTTGGAATCACCCATACCGAGATAGGTACTACCCTGCCTGGGAGGGTTCGTACCTGTGTCGTATGAGACGGTGCGGGGGATGAGGATTGGGGAAGACACTTTGGCGGTATTGAAGGTGTTGAAGGGGTAAATCGTTTTCGAGGTAGTACTATCGGATACGGCCGACATTCACGTAGCTCTGATCGGGTTTTGTTCGTCGTCGGTGTCCAGGATGAGGATGGGAGCAGATTTGCAGTTGTACGATACCCAGAAGGACTTGGAAGCGAATTAAGGATCGTAAATTGCTAGACGGGCCAAGTCGAAGAGGAGAAGTAGTCTAGAGGGTATCGCAGAAAGAAATACAGCGGGTGTCGAAGAAGGAAAACTGCTTTAGGAGGCGGAAACCGGTCAGGGTCATGAAGAGGATCAGATACGCTCGGCGGAAGACTCTGTATGGTGGTTGACTCGAAAGAGGAGGGACGCAATCGGTCGGTGACGGAATACAAATTAAGTGAAAAACGTATTATGAATAAAAGTGGAAGTTCACGAAGATTAGAAACGAGTCTTTTTGGTAGGTTAACAGGAGAAGTTGAAGGTAGAACAGACAAGAATGGTAATGGAAGGTGGTGATCAGAGTAGCAGTCATAGCAGTTCAATGACAGGGAAAGTCAGGACAAGTTTACAAGGGGGCTCGATTTGGAAGACTTCTGGCCTATTCTCCTGTGGGGACAGGGGTCGGAAGGGGGCTCGCCTGCTAATAGACTAATAGAAATGCCCAATTTCTAGCGTGGGGAACAATTTTGCATGGGACAGAGTGGCTTAGCAGCTTAGATGCTACTCGTTTTGTGTTGAGATGCTAAAAATGCTAAAAATGCTAAGTGCATTAAGTGCATACATACATATTCGTACATGTACCGATATTAGGTAAGTACACGTATTTTTCTCGGCGTTTTACACCTAATAGCGTGTCTTGTCTCACGAGGTCACATGATGCGTGTCAGACTCTCAGCTCACATCTAGCTGGGCTGGCTGGACATCACCTTGACTCGTTTCTCCTTTCCCAAGCGCCTGGGACCTGCACTAGTACATTGTAGGATACTACCCCTTGCTAGTGCTATTCGCTCAGATGAATACATCGTATTTCGCGTTTGGATATCTTACGTAGGTAGGCGCGTTCCTTGGAAATCCCGAGCCAAAGGTTACATCCATTACATCTAAGGTGCGCAAAAGACAAGCATGTGAGCATCGGTGGAGCACGGTGCCAAAAGGGGGGTTTTATTGGATTAGGTAGATTATGAAGGTAAACAGCTTAAAGCAGGTGCCTTAGGTATATGCATACCTAGATAGCTATGCATAAATACATACCCGAAAACAAGGACTGAAAATTTCGTACATTACGCCATGAGCCACGTTGAGGTACGACGGTACTTACTTGCTAATTTCCCGAGAAACGATTTTAGAAGAGCCGCAATATCAAACAGTCCATCTTCAAAGGCGCACATGTTTTTTTTTTTAAACAGCTAGCCTGATAAGATCAGTTGCCCATCATTAATCTGGAGTGCATTCAGGTTCCATGACGCTTTCATTGAAGAATTGCAAAAATTAAAAACTTCTCAGGTCACGCTCTACGGCCTATCTACGGCCTACTTTATTTTCGCAATCCCAAACGGGCAAGCAAGCTCGGGCACTACTTCTATATTTTCAACATTCAACATTCAACATTTAGCCACACGCACGCTAGCCGCGTCATTCACACCCGCCTCTTCAAACATCAAACATCGTTGAATGGGATGAATCTGCCCACCGAGTTAACTGATTCCACTGTCGACCAGGGTATCTCTGGCACAGTCGGCAACTTATCTGGCCAAAAGCGACCGCGCGATTATGGTGAGGAATTGAAAGGTGTGTCTATCTCTGACGAGGATGACAATAACGCGTCATCTCCTGCATTAAAGAGGCAGAAAACCGACGGTGTTGACCGTGCCGATGACTCGGGCTTGGACGACGGCGAGATAGTAGAGTCGAGTCCTGCTCCTGATCATGGCCCAGGGCACCTAACTAAGGAATCCGTACATGACGGCGTCATGAATGATTTTTCCGAGGATGGCGAAATCGGCAGTAGTGCGGCCGAGCCCGAAGAACTGGAAGAATCTAACGCGCCAGCTGAGCCCTTTTTCATCGACAAGGATGGGAGCAAGCCAGAGCCACGTTCAGGCTGGAACGAAGGAGTGAGTCTGGGCACGAGAACATCATTTGGAAATGCTGGCACACGGCTTTTCTCTGCAGTTCCCTCTACTGCGGCACCTTCAGACCGCGATCTTGAAGATCGAAATGAAGGCGAAGACGAGGATGAAGATAAAGACGACAACGACGACGACGCAGACTATGAAGGCAAGAATGAGGAAGGTGCGAATCTTCAAACCGGGGCGAAATACAAGAAGTCGACAACATTTACCGTGGGTAATACCTCACCCGCATGGAAATATCCTACTAGCCCAGAGCTATCCGTTATGCACGAGACAGATGCTTTAAACCCCGCCTTCTGGGTTGAAAAGATTCAAGTCTGGACAGAGGCTTTACTCGACGTGAATAAACCCAGCATGGCCGGTGGTTTAAGCCCCGATGTTATACGAACAGGATTCATGCAACAGTACAGTGGTAAACCGAATCTCTTTAAGTGCAGAAGGAATAAGAAAAAAGAGTTCTTAGCGGTTGCCCGAAAGGCCATAATCAGCGTCAATCTGGAGGCTCTAATTTCAGATGCGCGCAGCAACCAGGCAAAGGATACAGCGTCCAAAGAGGAGGAAGAGTTACAGCTACAGCGGAAATACTTCCCGGGCGTTGAAGATCCCTCTCGTTATTGTCTGTCATGCTCCGGAACTGGACACAAGTCTCGCGAGTGTCCACTGCTACACTGCAAGTTTTGCGAAAGCGAAGACCACACTTCGTTTGGATGTCCTACGAAACAGAGGTGCTCCAAGTGCCGTCAACTAGGCCATAACGCCGGGAGCTGCGTGGAGAAGCTTGCACTCGCGATCGAAGAGCAAAGCGGCTGTGCGTTCTGTGGCGCTGAGCATATCGAAGGACAGTGTACCGAGATTTGGAGAAGCTTCAGTCTATCCGCGGAAACTCACAGGAAGGTCAAGGATATTCCAGCCTTCTGCTACACCTGTGGTGCTCAGGGCCATTACGGCCCGGAATGTGGATTGCCTGACAGAGGAGACCAGGTTACTGGAAGGACAACTTGGTCGCAGGCGAATCGTCTCCTCTACGTGGATCCTGCTAGCCCAGATATCGCTCTCGCCTGGGTCAATGTCGATCTCCCAGCATCACCAGGCGGAGAGTTTCACATTCGTGGAAGAGCCAAAAGACCGGCTCATACTTACTTTGTCTCTAGTGATGAGTCAGAGGGAGAGGATCTTATCCATACACCTGTCCAGAGATCAGGGCCCCGAAGCGAAATTCGCATAGCCAGCAATATCGGCTCGGCTTCCGTCGGACAAGACTCCACACGAGGCGGCACTAAAAGCAGGCCTCGTAAACCTAAAGGTGAGGGAGAATTCGTGCCTCCGCCTCCGCCTCCGCCTCAATCTCAATCTCGGCGTGGTCGAAACAACCGAGGTTCGTCTTGGCAACCACCTCTTCCATCTGGACCACCACCTTCGATGCCGACTAACGTATTTCGAGGTTCTCTGCCGTCTGCGGCGCTCGCATCCTTGCCCCCGCGGCCACAGACCTCCAACCACGGAGCAGACAGCGGACCCCGCACCTACAACCAGAATCCACCATCGCGAGGGGGCAATAGAGGGGGGTTTAATAGAGGTTCTTCGAATGGTAGAGGTGGTCGAGGCGGCCGTGGCGGTGGCCGCGGAAATGGTCGTGGAAGAGGCCGCGGGAGACCGAACTGAATCACCTACACCTATACGGGGTCATTTCTCTCCAGTAATAACTGCCTAGGTACCTAAGATACTACAAATCCGTTGTCTACCGTCACCCAAAGTACAGGAATCAGAAGCCGAAGTATTAGACTGCTAAGAAGTCTTATTTTGGACTGATGTATGATATCATGTCAGATTTCATCACATCGCCAGAATACGGAAGAAGCCGCCACGATTTCTTCGTTAAAAGGAAGTGAATGACGAAGGGATCGATTACAGCAACACGGGATTGCCTCAGATTAATTCCTACACACATGAAAACTGGTCTTCAGATACCCATCCTTCCTTCAGTCCTCGCTTAAGTTTCATTCTGCGTATTCTCAATTCAGCCCTACCCTAACCATCGCGCCCTCCCATTCATTCCACCACTGCACTGTTTTCCCACGTCCGCGAACTTCATTCATTCTCGACAAGCTTGTGACTTGTCAAGAATACACCTTAATATAGTCTGCACGTCTACGGCATTGCATGGACCGTGTTACTGCCACTCAACGGTGCCCTATAAACTTCAGCTAGACTATAATCCGTCAATCCAACGACAGCAACTCTCCACGCCGTTGATCACAAGAGATCTCGAGAAGGAATTTTCGAGATCAGTCCTCCATCCAAGACATGCGAGCGAAATTGTGCTCGCCGTTTAGCTGCAACGAAGAAATCAGTGACGTTGAGCATTAGGGAAGAAGCCGTAGCTTCAGTCGGTGATCTACAGTTACTCTCAGTGCTCTAGCCGCTCGGAAGAGATCCCAACACGGATACTTTAAGATGATTTGGCCCTCTGGATCAGGGGTTGGGTGGGTAGAGGCTGAGACAGGAGTGTCTCCTTGTATGTATACCCGGAGCCCTCAGCAGCGAAGTTGAGAGCTCCTCCCGTAACGCTGTCTCCGTATCGCTGGGTTTGCATCGCGAAAGGAATACGGAGTCACTAAGATAGACCTGAGCATTGTGTTTGCGTCTTTATATCCCGGCCATATGTGAACCACCAAACACTCGTCTCCTATTTCTGCTGCATTACTTTCGTCCACTGTCGGGGCTCTAGCCTTTCGGGACCTGAGTGGCTACCGTGTATACAACTAACCCTCTGCATTTAGATTCATAACTCGTTGCGCAACAACGTCGCTGTTGCCGCACCTTTTGGTTCTGCGTTGTCGCATTGCCCGCTAGGAGCGCCACCGTCTACGGCTCCGAGTCTCATGCTTAGGTAGAACGGCCAAGAAAAGTTCATTAGCCAGGATCATCACGCAATGGGAAGGCTTTTCGGTATAAATTTAGAAAAATTTCAAGTGAGCACCGAAAGTTTGCTCACAGGAGACATGTGGCTTAGCCAATAACCGGTACACGTCGTCGCCTCTTTCTTGCAATTGGCTGTTCTGTATCTTCCCATCTGTTGTTTGAAAGCATGTATTGGAACGTCGAGGTATCGCGGGCAAGCAGGAGTTTATGAGACTGGTATTGTATAACAATGCTCCTAAAGGGGACGGCGACACCGTTACGATGACTCTAGTATCAAAATACGCCCATGAAATAATACTTGAAGAAAACGTAATGATAAATCATAATGGTAATAAAAGGAATTTATCTCGCCTTACTACATCCTCCTCCCCTAATCCTTCTTTGTCTCCTCTTTGTATAACGAATGTTGAGTATCAGCAATCTTTGAGACTGGATCAACCACTTGTTTAACGACCTCTATGATACGAGTTGATCTTGGTAAAATACATCTGGGGCATATTTATATAACCCAGAGCCTGCTAGATATTTGAATAGTTATAGGTCGTTGTAATATGCCAAGTGACCATGTAATGAATAGGGGGATCATCGAGTCACGTGATCACCCATTGGATGATCACTTGAGGCATTAAGGGGTTGACTCCCCAGGAAACTAATGATGAAGAAATTTTCCGTACGGCAAAGCTTTGGTCACTTACCAGGCAGATGTCACGAGTCGCAAGGTAATAATATTCATCGTCAGTTTCCACATCCTGTCTTCAAACGATGACAAACACTATGACTGGAGGTGAACACTCACATGCTACGCGTAAATGTGATTCGTTTCATCGAAACAACTTCGCCGTTATTAAAACCTGGTTTTTAGAAATAGTAAAAAATCTATCGTTGTTGACAATTCTGGCAGCCATATAAGTTTATGCTGCTGAGCCCTCGTGCTTCGGATTTTCCTCATCTGCAACCGCATATCCACACTTTTCTAACACCGACCAAAACAGATACAGAGTAACTTGAGCATATAGCGCACGAGTTAAGAAGCTCCCTAGTCGTATCATAAGCTTGAAAATGGTAGTGCTCAGGTCGAAAAAGGTTGTCGATGTTCTTGGGGGGAATCTCGAAGCGCACGGGGATGAAAGATATCCAGTTGATAACAACGGCGACACGGCGGATAGCCACGGCGGCGACAACGCAGACGAAGACAGTTCGATGGAAGACGTTATCGTTGTCGGATTCAGAACAGTGAACGATCCGCCCCATCAAGAACCGCAGCCCAAGCCAAAGCCGAAGGCGAAGTCGAAGGCGAAGTTGAAGCCGCGCCCAAGCAGAGCTCAGAAGGCCTCCTTGATGTCAACCGTCCCCCTCCCGCGCGTACTCCTACCATGCAAGCAGTAGCCGATGGAGATGCATACGCAAGCCGAGACCACAGCAGACCTGCTCACGGCGTGGCCGATCGCCCGAACGGAACCGGCGAACTACGCGTTATCGACACTGTCCTACGGTGCGTGGACGGAGGCGAGGAATCCAGGCGGGACTGTTTCGCTAACGCGGCGTGAGCAGGAGTCGAGGAACGAGTGAACTTTGTGCTTCCCGATCTCCTCCCCGCCGTGGACACCCTTTTTGTTCCTGCTCGCCCTCGGTCGGCGGACGGAAACAGGGCTGGGGATTTCCAGCAGCGATACTCGGGCGCGTACGTGGCGCCCAACATGCAGAGATGGGGGCCCGGATAGGATATGATGCGTCTCCGGCGTTACGCCTGCGGTGGACGGCAGGTTCGCGGCAGAAGGGATACCGGAAGAATTAAGAGAGGAAAGTCGACTGGACTAGAGAATGTTACGTTGGAAATCTAGTCCATTGCCACGCAATACGCAAAAGGGGGTTGTCAGCTCCTTAGTTCTCTCGGCCGAGGGGGTCTGCGGTACAGCACGTACGGGTCTTTTGGGTGGTAGTTATGCACTTGGTCTCTTTAGATACTTTATTTATATTACGTGGATAGTTCACGTCCCCTAATAGACATTTTGACACCACATCTCCAAAGCACGGATGTAATGCTATCTGGGTATCCTTGGCCGACGTCCCGGCCCAAGATAAATGATGATATGTGACGATCAGCCTGCCGTTGAAAATACTAGAGTATCATCGACTAACGTGGTGACATCCAAGAAATCTAGATTTGATGAAGCTGTTCTGCAGATGCACGTATATCACTCTGAATTCTGCTCAGCAGGAAGAAAGTGTGACACGAGGCCAGTCAAAAGAGCGATATGGAGCCAACAATGTTGTTGTGCGGAGAGCGATGAATTAAACAGCTACCAAAATTTAGGTATATACAGGAGGTAGAGATAATGGGGCCTGTCCCTTGTCACATCTCTTCTCTCTTACCAACCATAGACCTGTGGTACACCCGGTTGGTCAGAGTTAAGACCCCGACAGAAAGGTCCTGTAGATGTCCAATTCATTCTACCAGACATAATTTCGGGCTCGTGTAACATGGCCTCGGTTCCCCGAGCAATAGAATAGATTAGAATAATAAACGCGATCGTGATGAAACAGATTACAACGAAAACAATACAACTCCAATTTCGCCTCACACCCCCAGCGGCGTGTGTGGTGCAGTCGACGTGAAGAAGTCCAATTCGACCCGTAAACGGAAAGGGGGGAGAAATATATCATATCACTTGATCCACACCTGATATGTAAGTGATCATGCAGAACCCCGAAGAAGGGCTACTTTGCCGGCCTGGGATTCGCCTTGTCCACCGACGATCTGCATTGACAAATAACACCGAGGCCCAGGCGGTGCCGCTTAATGCAAAGGACCAGTGCATTTCATCTAACTGTCAAACCCGACGTCTCGGGTCGGATTGCTGCCCGCAATTCACTCGACGAGGCTGCCTGTGCTGTCAGGTTTGTCGGTGTGCTTTACTACCTAGATAGGTATGTAGAAATCATACACGTCTTACGCGTTAATGGTTCTGCAAATCAGATCGTTGTGCTAGGTCCATGCCTGCAAAATTGTGGCTACCAGCGAGCTGCCTTATGTAGCGGTAGGTGTTCACTGGTGTCGAGCTCGTCCTCACGGGGCACAGCAGGCAAGCAAAAGCTCACAGCATAACAGACAGAAACAACTATACTAGCAGATAGACTCATCGAGTGTAACGATCGCAAGGGAGGGCCGGTCATGATGAACTGTCGATCTGGACCGTTCCGACCAAAATACTCGAGACCCAACACCGGGGCCGTAGATCGGGGGAGGGCAGGAAAATAACAGAATGGTTGACAACGGGGGGAATGCCGACATCCCAGCTCCGTCTCGCTCCTTCGGAGACAGGAAAAAGAACAAGGCATACGAGAATAGTAAAGCTTTATGCCAAGACACAACACTTACGTCTTAAACCGGAGGGATTGACGAGCCAACATCCTCGGTTAGTTCGCCGTGCCGCAGAGCCATCACACCCCTAAGGCTCATGTCTAGCACCTAATGCCGAAACGAGAAGACGTATACTGTATGTAGTACTGGACCACTCCCGTTCTAACGGCATGTAGGCGCTGCAATCCCGTGAAGTCGTAGTTCGCGATGCTACGAACGAACCCTGCTAAAGAGTCGTATAGTACGGGGCATGTTACTTCGAAATAACGAAAGTCGCTCCGGTAGTACACACCTACGGATACGAAACACCCGTGGATCGTTTCGACTGCTCGGCATCTCGCTTGTTTCATTCACCCATGCACGTTGCGGCTTCCCGACTTCTCGGTTCCTCCTCGAACCTCCCAAGGATTCGGAAAGGATTCTAGCGCTATGTCGCTCCCGAGCCGTCGTGCGCTATAGAATCCACAGAGGAACAAATAAGGGGGACTCGATGGCCATATGAAGAAATGGTGGTCTTATATATTATCGTAAATGTTCGAGTCGGATGGTTCCCGGGCCCCAGACATGAATGGGTTATAAAGTCCCTGATATCCCAGTGTCTGACATGGACGTGGCTTGGAACTTAAGGTGACTGGATAGGGTTAGGTGGTACTTTGTCGACGTATGGGGAAGAATGGGACCTTTGTTGTGTGGTTCTTTCGTTTCTAGCTTCGCTGATGAAGAAGGGTTGACGATCTCGTCGACGCTAATTCGTCGGAAAGTCCAGATCCGCCGAACTGGGGAAAATGCCCGACCACGAATTCTCCTTTACCGGCTTACAGAAGAAGAAAAAAGGCCACCTAAACAAACCCTTGCTTCGGATTTACAGCACGAGATCTTCGGGGGGACATGTTGGGGGCAAACGCTAAAAGGCACGTTGCCAACTGCACGCATGGCCCGCATGATAGTCAGTGCTTCGCACATTCTGCCGCGATTGGGAACGTACTACTATGTATTGTCCCAGTCGAGCCGGCTCTGCGCCAATGACACACAAACGATCTAGAAGGCAACATGCGAGAGCCGAAACCACCAAACCACGAAGAAATTAGTCCCTTGCATCTGTGGCGGCCCCACCATCCGCACTTGTCATTACCCTCTTGGTCCTAGCGTCTTCCATTCGTGTGCCCCCCCCCCCCCCCCCCAGGCGTAAAATAAGATATATCCAATTCCTCTAATTCCGACCCCCGGTCCTGGATCCCTTACTCTTGGGTTTTGGCTTGGCTTGGCTTGATATCTATCTAAACTAGCAAATAACTTTATATATATATATATCCAAGACTTGCGGCCTTTGATTTTTTGCGGAAGCTGGAAAGAACATGTGTAGTTCAGCAGACACAGCGTCGTGGGTTAAGAGTCCGAGCACGTCATCATCACACCCATGATCAACATGAGCACGAACGGCAGCGGCGGTAGTACTAGCAACGGCGGCGGCATCCGAAACTCGATGCTTCGGCACTGGAGGAACAGTAACATCATCAGCAGCAGCGGGAGCAGGAAGGGCGGCAAGAGCGAGGACAGGGCCTCCAAGAGACTATCGATACCTTTCATGTCTAGTCCTGCATCTACGCCCAAATCTCCCGAACCGCCAGCCGTCGAGTCGCCGATGCAGACGGAAGCCGATAAGGGCCTTCCGAACGGCGAGGCGCCTCCATCTCAGGGCATCAGCCTCCATGTGACGGTGCACATAGCACCCGAGAACGTGGACCGCTTCCTAGTCGCCTTCAAAGCTATATTCGATGTCGTGGCTGCCGAACCCGAGTGTACGTTCTTCGAGGTATATAGGTCGCCCGAAGAGCCGGGCAAGATCAGTTGGGTTGAAAACTGGTATGACATCCCTCGTCGTCTTTCGTGCTACAAACCAGGAAGCTAGAACATGCACTAACCCGAGAATAGGTCGAAAGATAGACAATGGTTTGTCGAGGTTAGCTTCAACCCCTTTCCCCCTCGGCTTAGTAAATTTCAGCCCGGAATAAAACTAACTTACCGTGAAAGCATCAAATCACCAAACCATACTACAAAGAGTATTTCGAAGTTACCGAGCCCATGTTTCTCAAGCCGAGAGAGGCCACCATGTTGGAACCTGTTGGGCCCGGATTCTCCGTAGTCAAGGGAAATCCGTTCTAGCTGTGAACATCAAGCCGCAGCTGTCGATCGGCCACACCGATGACTCTTACCACATTATGCTATAGTGCAATTATCACGTCTGAATGATGAGCGCTTATATCGCCCGGGGTTGGATGGGCGTTAAAGGGGGGCCGACCCATATGATGCGAGGCCAAATAATAATTTCGCATAATTGTATGTAGCAATGTAGCGAGCGTACAGCCAAGCTACTTCTCGTCATCCTACTACACCAAAGACTCTAAAGAAACGTGTGTAATGCAACGCCCACGAGGCGAGTTCCCAAAACGATAGCGCAGAAGCATTGTCGCCGGTCCCGCCTCGGCTGCAACACGCCGTCCCAAGCGATGGCGTAAGAGCACTGTCGCTGGCGAGTCTTGTTATTTGTCGAGAACCTCGAATGACAGCGTATCCAAAACACAGATGGGGTATCATATGCAAAGCGCCGAAATAAACCGCAACCTTCCGGAAAAGCACGAAAACCCAAAACCCCTCCGCGTACGCCCACTCTCCCACAAGACAAGCAAAAATGGCGATAGCGTTTCAGCATTGTCGCCCCGCCTGTCCTTCATCCAGACACGCCAATCCCAGCGATGGCGTAGCGGCACTTTCGCTGTCGAAGCTAGAAACTCTCCGTATGATGTGCGTATCGAACATCCAATGGGTGTGATTCGCACCACGAAGTCATAATAAAGGAAAAATCGAAGCAAACGGTAAAAATAGCAGGTTGAACTGCACGGGTCTTTAGAGAAGAGAAGCTCCACCAATGGTTGCTCAGCTTGATTGTTGAAGATCACGGCCAAGGTGTAACCATTGTTATCCCCAGGCTCTCATGGACTGGTCGGCTAACCCCTCTTGCTCCACCACATGCGACCAAAGCCGCGTTGTTGGAGCTCACGTCGAGCCGCGCCGTCTTGGAAGCCATCCGAGTCGTCGATTGTCGATCCTCCGCCGCTGTTAACCTTGTGGCTAGACTTGTTGCCAGTGATCTTGAGCGCGACGAACATGACAAAGCTACTCAGAATACTGACGCACAAGATGCCAATCATGGTTAGATTGCTCTTGCGGTATTGGTGACGTCCAGGGGCAGCATCTGCCGGCCAACCGGTGTATAAGGCATAAGTTGTAGTGATACTTCCGAGGTTCCCCAGACCTGAGACGAGTGCCGATGCAGCAGCTACACCGACCTCTCCGTGCCGTCGTTGGAAGATCTCATTGGTCCAAGTCATGCAGATAGGAACCGTCGGCCCAAGACCAAATCCCACCATCAAAAGTCCCCCATATCTCGCCCAAGGGTTCGAGGTAGGAGCAAATGTAACAGTGAGAAGTCCAGCAATCTGAATGCATACCGCACATGAGAAAAACAGGGGTCTGAGGCGATGGAATCGATCCGAAATCGGGGTAACGAGCAAGATTGCGATTAAGTCCATCTACCATGGTTAATAAAGAAGAAGTTGCCCAGGAAATGCCAACTTACAATCCAGATAGGTGCGAATAGGAGGCTGAGCTGCACCCCTGTAAATGATGGATTGATCCCGCGAATGATCACAGTGCCGTAAAGTTGAGTGCCGATTCCGACTCCTACGACACCGAAGTACATAAGAGTCAATGGCCACAACCTCCAATCGATAAGTACAAGTCCTAAATCCTTGAGGGTCCACGGCCTTGGGTGATAGACTCGCTTGAGGTCTTCATAATGGACCAATGCATCTTCACCAGTCAGGGCTTCCGGAGTTGGAGGAAGCCATTTCATGAAGCCAGAGCGAGTCCTTTTCTGCCCCGGCGGTAGTGGACGTTCTGGTAACCACCATAGCAGAGTCCAACCGAGGACGACAGCAAGGAGCCCGTAGATGAGGAACATCCACTGGTAGCCGACGAGCCCGCCAACTCCGTCCATCAGTTGGAACCCTGCAGATACTAGCCCTACCACGGCGGCTGAGACCTGTGCAGCTGTGAAGTACTGCCCAATTCGTTTGCCCGTCCGGGAAGGCGGGTAGAATAAGGTCAAATAATAAGACATACCAGGCCACATGCCAGCAATTACGAAACCAAGCAAGAAACGTAAAAACCTGGGGACTATCAGCACTCGGTGTTCAACTACCTATATAGCAAGGCGTTATAAGACTCACTTCAAACTCCAGGCAGCTTGGACGACGGTAAAGCAGGCTCCTATTACACCGACAGCAAAGACGATCCTAGCCATCCAAACTCGGGGACTCAGCCTGCTCATGACGAGGTTCGAAGGGCAATCAAAGATGACATAGGAGACATAAAAGAGAGCCAGGGTAGTGGAGATGTCGTTAGACGAGAGTCCCAGCATGGTGATCAGATCATGCCCGACATCCGCATTCATTGTCTGTGCCAACCCAATGTTAGAGCGGATGGCAGAACAGAGGAAGTACAGGATCCAGAATGCTATAATGCGGTTTCAGTATGAGTATGAGTATGAATATGAGTATAGATGATTGAGCATCTTACCTGGGATGATACGGAGGTCCAACTTCCTGTAGACTGCCTCCACCCTTTCAATGTCATATTCGACATGGGGAGGCTGCAGTCCTTCCCGAGCTGCGGCTTCATAGTCCGTGCTGGTTTCGGCGGGAGACTTATTCTCCGCCGGCATTGGACTAGTAGCCATACTCGACTGTGAAGCAATGGGGGTGCGTGCTACCAGTCTTTTCAAGCTACTGACTCGGACAAGATCCACCAGATATCTTCAGTATATCTAGGCTAGTTCGATTGCCCTTGGTGCGAAGCCTACGCAGGCAAGTAGCTTCTACAGCTCGGGGGAAGAAATATTGTCAGGTATAGGGGAAAGGATAAGAGGGGAAAAAAAAGCGATGTTGGAATCAGGTAATAAAATCTTACCTGCTAAGTCAAATAGAGCCAATAGGATGATTGCCAAAGGCAGGATTGGTGGGGCATCAACCCCTTCACCTTCCTAACTATAATCGGATAGTCTAAACTTTATTGCAGCGACCATTTACCGGCATGTCTAAAGGAGAAGCCGGACTGAGCTTGCTGTTTGGAAACACCCACCAACATACCCAGATACAAAACAATCACAGTATCATCGAACTAACCAGAACGATGGAAAACACGTACAATTAGGTAATCATCAACGGTAATATTATCTATTGATATAATTTATAGTCACTTTATTTTCAGTTTTTTATCACTTATTAGTGAGGTAGAAAGGGGATTGGGGGGGTGTTGGATCTATTCTTGTTCATGAACAGGTAGGACTGTAATGGGATAACGCGTCAGGAGCATGCAGCCTAGTTGTAACGATACAGTACGTCTGTACGCAAATATCTACAGCACAAGGCTGTTTAAATCCAATTTATATAGATGCCCCATCGAAGCCGGCACCTAGCTAAGCTTTTTGGAAGATATCCAAGGCTTATATTCCATTGAGGCCAAATACCATATATTTTGTGCAAGCATTTGGAGCGTGTGGGTCATTCGAAAGGATGAGGACTGTCTGGGCGATAATATCAAAGTCGTTACGCAACGAAACTTAAAATTCATGAGCGATGAGCGTTGTGAGATACAAGTGTTCTCTCTGTTCACAAGTCTCAACCCCTGACAAGATGTTAAGTCGGTAAATATACCTATCACGTAGTTTATTTTAATAGCAACTCTCTCTCCTAAGAGAACAATCCACTGTTAGTTTGTACTCTATATGCTTCGGTCTCTTGTATTAAAAAATTCTTGGTCACTGAGCTTTTGGTATAGGCCGCAAGAGCCAACTATGGCCTGATGCCTGGTGTGCCGGATGGTCTCACACATCCCTGCTCGTTCAGGCATATTAGGCTGTCATAAGTCGTAAGCTGCAGGCTTTCTTACATTTCTTCAACAAATTGCGGCACAGCAGCCAATTTTGGAATCCTTTGCATGGCGCTAAAAGAAACTCAACGTCAACTAAACCTCGATTCTCTTGGATCTCATTAAAGCGTCCCCCGAGCCTACATCCATTTATAACTAACGCACAAAAGAAAACATCAAATCTATTATTATTTCTAACCAAATGCCTTGCAATGCGAATAGTAATATGACGCTCGACAGTAGGAAATATCGTTGATAACGTGAAATGAGAGGGTATCCATGCGTAAAATATGCCGTGAGTTCATAATCGTAAGCTCAGTTCCTCCAGGTATGTCTTCTCCTCCGTGGAGATATAGATGTCATCAGGAATGACAACATGCCCTCGCCGTATGACAATCTTCGCCTCCTCCTCAACGACTCTCCCTTCCTCCAGGTGTCGCATTCCGGTGGTCTCGAGTTTAGACGAAGTATCGCTTCCGCTTTCGCTATTGCCTTTTTCATCCTGCTGCTGCTTGTTCTGGTGGCCAACTTCTGCTGGCGTCCACCAGTAGACGGGGAACCGCCGCTGGACGTTGTTCAAGAGCAGCGCTACAGTCTGCATGATCACGCTTCCGAGGAGGATCACGGGAAGCAGGAACCATCCCAGATTCGCGACGGCCTTGTCGACCACCGCGAGCATCGCCGTGGCTCCTGCAGGCGGGTGTACGGTCCCCGTCAGCGCCATGAACGCGACAGCGCAAGCGCAGCTGAGCGACCCACCCAGCCACGTCAGCTCCCTCGACACGGGCCCCAAGGCGAATAGTTTGCTAATGCCGACGCCGATGACGGTAGAGAAGAGCTGGCCCAGGATGGCATTCCGAGGCTGCGAGAGTGGCGACTCGATGGCGTAGAACTCGAGAACCGCAGCGGCACCCTGGCCTGCGTTAGTACGTTGCGACTTTGGGCGAGACAGGTCAGTATACAAGGGAGGACTTACAAAACTGCCGATGATCATCGGGGTTCCATGCTGCTCAAAAGAGGGGATTGAATGGTTCACCACTTCAATGATGGTAAGAGAACAAAGAATGCCGACGAAGGCCCAGAATGTCACGGCGATATTGCCTAAGGGACGTGGGCGGTTCGGTCTGTAACCCAAGAAGTGGGCAATTGGATATGGAAGATACTTCCATGGCGCAGGCGGTATCCAAGGACTCAGATAGTCGTCAATTTCGAAGTGCCATTGAGAGGGGTTGAGAAACATCGGTGTGGGTAGAACAGCCGGGTCTTTGCCAGCAGAGTTTGATACTGAGGACACGAGTTCCAATGGTTTTTTTGTACGGAGAGGCCATGTTAGCGACGACGAGCTTCCACTGCCTATACGGTACACCGCCATGTTGGTGGCAAACTGTCCGTATTTATCGCACCTGGAAGCCCGCGTCCCACCATTGGCATGCTTCTCTTGCCACCTAGTTTTTCTCCCTCATTCCTCGGGGAAACGACACAATAGGACCTAATGTGCGATTTAAAGTAGCGAAAGGGAATGCCCAAGAAGGCTATCTGCTGTCCCTGACCAAAGGATTCAGGTTTCGTCAGGGGTGGTGGAAGACGCGATGACCAATTGGTTGTCTACCTTGTCGTCATATTGGGTAACGAAAACTCCAGAAATGGACGAGGCCAGCGTGGTGGACCAAGGTCACGGGGGCTCCCTGGCTCCGTCTTCCGAATACCGAATAATTGGGGCGAGACTCCGGCCGCGATATTTCCGCGGAGACGACTGCAACCCTTCCCCCTATATATAAGCGAGTTTTCCCTATCCCACAACCACAAAACCGAGCTGTGCTGCTGAATTCGGGGTAAAATATAGATCCGCCTAAACCCCTGATAACCGATATCAAAAGCAAGTTCTGCGATAAGTCGGGGTAGGGTAGACGCGGGCACGCTTGGTTGCAGTGCAACGCTCAGGGGGGACTCTCGGGTATCATCGTCGCATATCAGTCTAACGAGAGTGTTTAGAATCCGAGTATACTCCACAAGATATTTAACCCCGAGCCTCTTCTGGGTTACAATTGGCCTGCATGACAATAAAAATCATCGTCTCAGTTGCATTGACTTCAATTGGGAGCAATTCCAACGGGCCGTGTCATTCTTGTCATTCGTGCCGCGTCCTAGGTATAAAGCTAGTAGACTATTCCTCCCTTACCTAGTTGTTAGGAATGCTAATCGCGTAGCCATGCGTGATATGTAATTTCCTAACACTCTCCTTTGCGTTCTCCATCGCCGAGGAAGTATCTTTTCTTCCTCCTTCGGTCCTTCGGTGCTTCGGTGTAAGCCGCGGCAGCTTCTAATGGCAATAGGGGTAAATCCTGTGTAACCACATGATCTGACATGTGAAAGAATGCCTTTCGACTGACTCACTTGGAGAGCTTTCTAGAAGGAGCTACCCAGGTACTTAATCATTATACACGCAAATGTGTTATCAAAACTCCCTTCCCAATTAGTTCAATATGTCAGTACCTCGGAATATGCAGTTGTAACGCCTTATACTGACGATCCCTACACCCAGGACATAGCACCGGTAGCATTATTCTTGAAGGTACATTGCAATCTTAATACGAGCGTCTTAAGTTAAAAGAGAAGACATATGGGAAAAGTCTCAATTATTGTTGACAATCTCTAGAGTTACACCTCATGAGTAAAAAAAAAATATAATTCCCCGTATGAAATCCCAATCAGATGACTCAAGCCGTAACCAATAGCCCAAACTGTTCCCCATCAACCCCTTGCCCTCCATCTCTCCGGTCTGTATGCGGGATAGAAGAGAGCACCAGGCTACTCTCGTCGGAGGTATTGGTTAATCGATACAGTCGCAGGTTTAACGTCGATTATACCGATTGGGGCATAGAGAACAAGTTGGTACCGTAAATTCTAGACGGTACCGTAGGCTTGTTTGGGGACAGCGCCTGCCAGGTCCAGCGGCGCGACAAGTGAATACAGTTTCAAAATAGACCACCGTTCGCCCACATCCACGACATCTTCGGTGAACTTCGTTGGCGATGCACATGGCGTTTGAGTGATTGTCTGTTGCGGTGTCGATTGTAGGATGCTTCTTCTCGTTTCTTGGGTTTGCGTGGGATGAGATACTGGATGCTTTGTACGATAGAAATGCATCTGGGAGCCCTTTGGGGCAGAGGGTGCTTTTATGTTGGCAGAATGTGGAAGACAACTCTACTTTCCTAACTGTTTATGCGTCAGCACTCTTCATGATTTTCTTTCACGTGAGGTTTTCCAACTTGGCTGCGATGATACAAGTTCTATCATGCTTTACAATATACCGGATTCTGCCATTGCGTAACCTACCTTACAGGACTGATCTAGTTGGAAACCAGCGCGCCTATCTACAAGTCATTGGTCATTGGCGCACCTGATAATGTTTATATACACATTCAGAGAATCTTTGTATGCCCCGTGCCATATGCTGTATGTGAGTTTAATTATTTGATTTTTTTTCCTCTAGCAAAGCCCAGTTATATTTGCTCAATTTGATGATTTATAAGACGGTACGTGTAGCCTTATTTCCTAGTTTCGTGATATTTATTTAGATGTCCTCCAACGCCACAAGGTGGACTTAGTTACCTGGGGATGCAGTCTCCTCGAAAAGCTCATCCAGTATATAATACAGCATCTCAAGTAAGGAGGGTCTATAATCATCACCACCAGCGAAGTTGCCACCAGCGGAGCCCGTATCAAACTCGGTTCTCCCGCTTCCGGAGACTTCATCGAACACCTTGAAATCAATTCCTTCTCTTTGCCCAAAGAACTCTTCCACTGCCTTGTCTCTTCGTTCAGTAAAGTTCGCAGGCAATGTCTCCCCCTCCTCGGGGGACTCGTAGACCAGAAGCAACATCTCCACCAGCGCCTCAAAGTCCGCCCTCCTCAGTTCGTACCTCTGCAATGGCGCACGATATAGCCCTTCCTCCTGTATCATACTTTTCGCAAGTCCGAGAAGGTGTTCCCTTCTCACACTATTGCTCTCCGGGTCAGGCAACAGTTGGCACATGAAATCCACCACGTCGTGGAAAAGCTCATCCCCCATATCATCCCGATTTGTCAGCGCATTATCGGGGCAGGACACCTCCATACCGTCGTAAAGTCTCCGCGAGCGCTCGGCAGCGTCCGCCCGCCACACATTCTCATCATAGCCTGGCGGATCCGACTCTAGCTGGACGGCCAGGCCCTGGAACAGCAACCGTCTATGGTCTCCTGCTGTGCGTGTGCGTGTGTGACTCCCCCCATAACCGCCGATGGTCCTACGTGCTCGATCTTCATGCGCGATGAGAACGGCCCGCAGAAGACCGCTGCGGGTAAGATACGCATCTTCGGCTTTTTGCCCTGTCGTCTGCTCTGGCATGAAGGGGTACCGTGACAGGTAGACAAGCATGCGGAACAAGATAGGAGCGGCCCTTTTTAGGATAGGTAGGCCGGTGGATGCTGGGAAGATGGGGGCGAGGAGGCTTTCAAATGAGGTTTCGGATATGGCAGATTCGCCATTGTGGGCAGCGCAGTACTTGTCGATACGCTCGAGCTTTGCGGGCGTGATGCGCATGCTATTTCTCGCAGTCTCATCGAGACGTTCGATAAAGCGCGTGGCCGAGAGCTCATTTTCCGCCGCCCACTTGCTGAGATACGTCTCGGGCGGGTGCCACATTATGCCCATGGTGTGGTAAAGGATACGACTGAATGAAGTTGTGAATTTGTACTTGTGACAAGGTGGTCTCTTTCTCTTAGATGATGGCTCTGTTCATCCCCTGGACAAGACAGCGAACCGGCAGTTTATAACCATCAGCGCTGATAACCATAAGCTTCCTCCTGTTGTGTCGTGGTGGGAATAGCCTTGTTACGCACACTACGTCACATTGTCAGCTACGGGATCAAATAAGGTAAGATCACGTGGTCTTCGTAAGGTATATAAGAGCTGTGTGTGGCTCAGCCGTCAGCCTGTGTTTCATCAGACTCACACAACATACCTATTTGTTACTATGCTTAGGTACATGACGCAATTCAAGGTTGAAAGGCTGAGAAGGCTCACGGAACTGATAATCAATTCCATCTGCGCATCGCGGAATCTTACCTGCCTAAGGTAGGTAGTTACATTGCACGTTCCTGGAGTAGAATACGAGTTGCATGATGCGTTGATGCTCGGTTGATCTCTCTTTCTCAATATAATGGTGAGTCGATCGTGTAAGCAAGAACCTATAGACGACTTCTTCTGGGCAAATGGCTCTCCCATACGATCTCGGTGCTTGGGTGTTCGTGCTCCCTTATACGTCATGTTATCAGGCTGTCCATACGACAGGCGATGATCTAGCTTCCTTCGTGAGGCTATTCTGAGCCTTCGATACTTTATGATACTCCATGATAGCCCTTGATGGGTCTTACGAGGCCGAGAGCCCCTGTTGAAGTCGATTGAAACAGAGATTCCATACCTCGTAGTTTTCCTATATAACAGAGTCCGTCATCACTCAAACCGGCTTCTGTCTTCATCCATTCAACTTGCATATCAACTGTTTTCAATCACTGCTTTATAGTTATCTCATATTTATATCGTTTCCACTTTCCAAGATGCAGATCATAAAGCCCCTTTTCGCGCTCTTTTGCGCTCAACTCGCCATTGCATCTCCCATTGCCACCAATGAGGATCCCTCCATTAGGCTCACTGAGCGCGCGCCCCCTCCACCAAGCGATGCTCTTAAGAAGTGGAACGACGAGAATGGCGTCCCCGGACATGCCCTGACGGAGGGCTTGCACATTTTCAAAGCAAAGTACCCCCGTGACGAAGTCAAGGACCAAGGTCTGTCAGATCTTGTCAAGGAGGCGCGCAACTTCTTAAATGCAAACCACTACATCCTTGTGTCCGTCGAGGTCAAGCAGAAGGAGCGAGGTCCGCCAAAAAAGAAGGAGAAGTACCTGGATGTCGGCGATGTCAAGTTCTTTGACGTCGCCGTCGACAAGGACAACAACGTGAAGTCGAACAAGGAGGGTGCAACGTATAACTTTGCCAGAGCCGAACAGGATAAGGTCGAGCACCAGTACCTGAAGAAACTCAAGGCTAGAAATTTCACCAAGATTACCCCTGTCGGTATGTTTTATGTCTAGGAGGAATATCACGCAGAAAATACTGAGATGCTAACTCTTCTACGCGCTACAGCCAAAAAATACGTCTCGGAGCACGAAAAGTACGACCCTAAGACGAACAACTGCATGACCTTTGTGGACGAGGTCGCTAAGAATATCAGTTAAGCGTTGGATATGAGATAACAGGGGATTATGTTGGGATTTTGAGCTGTTCAGCCCTGAAGACAATTTACCTCGTAGCTGGGAAACATACCACAGGCTATGCAATTAGACCCAGGGCTTGTTTATCTTACTTATAGGCCTGGGGCCACACTCTTTACTCTAGAAACAGATACGTCAGGCACATTTTTATCAAATATACAATCATTAGCTGTCACCCCTTTCTAGTATGTGTGTGAATATGCCCTAATTCAAGCTGTAACTGGGTGCCCAGCCACCATTTACTTAGTCACCGTAGAATATTAAAACTACCATGAGCAACTGATGACTAATTGCGGCCCTTTGTGCTCCTCTGCAACTCCCTATCCGAAGTGTCAGGGGCTGAAAGCCTAGAATCCGAACATCAGTCGCAAGAGAGGAATTTTACCTAATTGTGGTCAAATTCTAAATTATTGCTGACAATACCCAGGTACCTAAACTTACACCTCACCAGGAAGGAAGTATGATCGCCTGTATGAAATCCTAGTCCGATAGCCTAACTCGTAGGCAGCAGCCCAAACATCCTCCCCCTTATCCTCCATATCTCGGTCTGCATCCAGTACCATGAAAAGCACTCGACTGCTCTATTCGAATGTTTCACTTCCTAGTCGTGTAGCCCATGTATGGGCTTTTGGAAGCGCCGGGCGATGCATATGGGTTGTACTTAAAGAGGCTTTGCGTCTCGGGTTTGGCAGTCACATTGCCAATAGCTCTCGTGATGTCTGGGCGAGCTGATGAGGGTGCGTCCCGAATCGTTTGTTCGGCTAGCCTGTGGATATCTCGCTGGACGGCAGCCTGTGGACCACCAGGATTCTGTCCGGACATGAGTTGCTCGGGTGACACGGTCTTGCTGGAGGACATGGTTGAGATAACTCCTCGGTAGATCGATGGCCAAAAGATACGAAGAGACTTGAAAGCTAACAGATAAGCTCAGGGGGAAATGTTGTTCGGTCTATGCTGTATCGTAGGTTGTTCGTGCTAGATCTAGATTTGTTGTTCGCGGATGGGGGAGTAGATTGAAAGATTTAGTTACCAGAAGGAAAGAAACATAATTGATTCTTAAATAAAACCGTTTCTGTGAGCTTTTCGATATGAGTGTACTCTGGTGGTTAATGCAAGCAATTCAGGTCAGGACTGTCACGGCATTCATTCTATATTATCATCCGTAAAGTCTTCCAGCCACCGTAGAAGAAAGAGAAAAAAACCATGAATCACATACATACCTCATCGCAGGTAACAGGTAGGTAGGTGACTACTAGTTTAGACACTCATAAGTTTATAGTCGCTTCATGATCTACTTAAACTCAGGTAATTTCTACGAAATTTTCGATGAGGCAAACCACCGGTACGTAATCTACCCTGTGGGTGTCTATCTCGGAAGTGCTTCGCTTAATTGCAATGATGCCCTAGGTATTGAATCAGATCTTGCACACTATATCATATAAACCACGCTTTCTGCGTCCTCTTCCTGTGTGTGTTCCGTCCCAACTCATCCCCCTTCAGCAACAGTCCGCTTCTTCTAATATGCATACTAAACACCTTTGAATAACATCAGAAAGGGGCTAGAGAACTTCTCACGTGGCTCTGTTCGAGACGAAATCACCTGCTTAGCCTAGAGACGAGATAGATATCTCAGAATACCCTCCTCGTGGCTTCCAATTCCCCCATGCATGCACCGAATCCCAATTTTGCCACTTCCCCACTCTCGTCCAACTAAGCACACATGCCGACCACCATACGAGAGGGAGCCAGGCAGACTCTCATTTTCCGCTAGTCCCAGTATATCCCATGAAAGTGCTTCCTGCCGTGCTGAGCGCCGTATAGGGGCCGGCAGACGGTGTCTTCTCCGTTTTGGCGTTATTGTGATCCTTTTTGCGGCATGCTAGGTATGCTTGATTCTGACTGAGTTCGTTCATGGCCATTACACGATACGAAGGGGCATTCTTCGAGACGCGGCTAGAGCTGGCTGCGTTGGCGGAGTCGTTATTACTGGAGGTCGCCTGGACAGACCAGGGCATTGTTCCAATGGTGAGTTGGAGATTGATATTTACGAAACAAACGAGTAAGAGGTGCCTATTTCAGTAACTTAACGTACGTATCTTTGATGGAGTATTGCCAGAGGTAACTATGTGGGATCCGAAACGAGAACCGTTGATGTGAATCTGGAGTATCCTGTCCATTTTTGTATGTGAGGCTAAAGATGGTGTTGAACTTCCATTTCCAAGTGCCTTCTGCTGAATTATCGATAGTGATTGGATTCTTTGCTCAATCGTAACAATCCAATCCGCAGTCGTTAAAGTGACTCGATGATGTCTCACTATATGCCAATGATAGGTAACCTGCCTTTGTCTTACCTATTCATGCTGTGCAACAACAAACGCATCGTAGGAAATCTCCACCAAGTTACCAGCCTACCAGCCCCTCTGCCCCTATCCATGTATCTAATATGACAGGTCAATGATAAAGGCTGCGCTCAGGGTTGCATACATTAGTAAGACTCGGCCGTAAATGAGACAAGCCGCCCACTAAGCCGCCCTACAGTCCTAGATGTGCACCATGTGCAAGAAGGCATGATATGTCGTGAATATACTGTATGTTTGTAGTGTTTTATCTTAGCCTCCATTTAGACAGGATCAGGCCAGACACCGCTGCGGCACTGTACCTACTTCGGACCATAAGCATCAACCTTCTTTATGTCTATATTTTGAGAGGATAGACACATACATACTGCAAGTATTCAGCCGCAAAGAGTCACTTCGCAACTCCAAACGGAGATGACATATCTCATCGATATAATGTGCTTATCCGCCCACCAACAATACCGGTACCCGTCGCACTGACCATAAGGCATAAACGGCCCCCAATTTCGATGAATAATTTCGAGTCCACCCGGATGCAGGTCTTGGTTGTAATACCGTGCCCCCAAAGTAAAAATAAAACAAGATACAAGTATCTACCTGCAGAAACGGAAACGCTTGGTAGTATTGTGGCTTGTTTCTTTTAAAGGAAATGATACCGTATCATTGTCTTCAACACCGTAGCACCACATACACTCGCCCTGTCAGTATGAGAATCTCTAGGCACGGCTAGAACAAACGAGTTTGGGGTTAATGTGACTAAGATTTGTTAAACAAGGAAATAATATGGCTACGTGCAGCCCCGAGACTCCGCCCGTAGGAACCCTGCATGGGTAGCCTATGCCCTCGGCCGGTGTGCGTGGAAGATGCATGGAAGGAACGGGTACCTGCTAGATAGCTACATACTTACCCAGGTAGGTAGGTATCTAATCAAAACAATGTATCGGAAGCCGTAGTCTGACTGTACGGCAGGTGGGCGGTCGGGACAGTTTGAAGTGGCACAGCATCTACGCGACGCCGTTGACCTTCGGGATGCTGCCTTGGGGTCATGGGTACGTGTGGAGGGTCGGAGAGTGACAGGGACCCAGGATTTTTTGCCAAGTTAGCATCTAATGTATTGCATTTGTTCGAGTTTTCTGGGTGAGAACGTCGAATATATCGTCCCAGGCGAAAATGAGATCGACGTTGGCTTGTACAAGAGCACTGGGTTATTGGCTGACTCTTCCTGACCGTTGTACGATACACCCTTACAGTGTCTAAGAATAACATGGAAGCCGAGCGTTTGCAAATACAGTTCCGAGTCCGTGGAGCGCTTCGGTACCGCGAAGCTGGTTAGATCCGGAATGGCATTGGTGCGGCTTACAACCAGCCGTGGCGTTGCTTAAGTGTCAGAGTGTATTGCCTTCTATACCTTGTCTCACCGCCCAGCGAGATTACTTCGCTGCAGATGTCTGACTCGATACAGCGACTAGATGCAATGATTGGCAAGGATGCCTGGTGTTATGCGAGAAGGGTAAGACATCTTTAAGGCATCCTGATCGCCCTTAGCGTTTACTCCATGGCACAGCGCATTAAACCGTGAGGTGCGTGGAATACAACATCTCGGAAACGGGTCGGTAGGGCGCTTGCTTAGATCACCGTGGGGGCTTCGGACCGGGCGAATCGGTTCCGCGCTTAGGACCCAGTTGGCGGGTCGCGGCATTTGACAGGTAAAGGGCAGGTCAAAAAGGGGGTAGAATCTCCAATGGAGTTGATGTACCGCCACCACGGGTAGTATCTTCGTCTAACGTTAGGGGGAAGGTCATGATCGGAGGGTGAATAGATATGCTGTCACGTGCGAAACATGTTTGCGATCGTTTCTCCGTTGGGTATTTGGGATCGACACAGGGGGGAGGTAGGCGTCGATCAATCGGCACTTTAAGTGCTTTTAAAACTTGGACTTCGCCCTACTTCATTCTGTCAAACTCGTAATCACGAACGGCTGATACACATGCGGTATTGACATGCCAGCAGTAAGCACCCACTAGTTATTATGGTAGGATGCATGACGGTGGCTTGAAGGATCGCAGAATGAGACGCTGCAATGATTACCCCCCCAATCTGAAAGACATTGGTGGTGGCTGGTACAACTATCTTCAGTTGGATGTCTGCCTTTTTGTAGGATGGGGAGACATTGAGGGACATGTAGTGGATGATTGAACAAGGTATATGATACGAAAATGAAGACACAGCCTACTTCCAGGGTCTCACGGCGGGCTTAGGCTCGAATCGGATCTCACTGCTTTGGAACCACCGTACTCACGAGGCTTGCCGAAATGTTAGCTTGTGGTATGTTTGCCAACCAAGACATGGCTAAGTCGACAAAATGACGCGGCAGTAGACGAAAGTGCCATAATCTGGAGTCCATCGGTAAGACGCAAGATGGTGACACTACACCTATTTATTAAACGATCAATGTCAGATGGTATTGAATATTTGGCCCCAGATAGCCTCTTAACTATCATCTTGTCGATGGTACCAACTCGCTACCAGCCGAGAATAGTATGCATCATAATACATATACTAAGAGTGAACTGTGCAACTGATAACGTTGTATTGACTTGGGTTACGTTGATGATTGAGACCTACGACACATCCGCTGGGACTTGGTTGGCCGAGAGGGGCCGAAGCTATGCGGATTATCATCATATGTATTGTTGCTTTTCAAGGACATGTACAGAGAATACGTCGAAGGATTTAGTGCTGTCCGAGACTGGCAACTCTTGTAATACAGCCGACCATGTAATGGTGTGCCCAAGAGTTTCGATCCTACAGCTTGCCAACATGCCAACAGGCCGTAATCAATAAGCTCTGGAGGGTTACGTCAATATGAGATTGGAAATCCGGGTCAACGCCGCGATCCTGCGTCTTACTTACACAGAGCCTATCTACTCGTCGTATTCGTGGCGTTTTACTAGATGTGCCATCAATGAGTCGGTAGGCTCGATACAGCCAGCAATCAGCGCTTTATGAGAGATGGAGATATTTGACTAAAAAAAGCACATGGGAAGTTCAACTGTGTGTTCTATGTTCAACGTTCAGCCCCATCGGAGATTTCATCAAGTCGCAAGCCTCGATTACGCAAATCTCTATTGCGATATTGTTTTCTTCATCAAGTCTGGTTCGTTTAATGACACCACGACCTAATGCAGTCATCAGTTCACTCCTACTGCGACGTTATTCCATCGCCACAGATTCTCGATGAGCGGGCCGGTTTTCATTCGCGAACTCGACAAGCTTGAAGAACATTAAAAACCACGGCGCAAGCTATCAACTAATTAAGATACATGGCTAGCATGCCGCTAACCCTGTCATTTCTCGCGTGTCATCGCAGCGCTAGGCCAGAATCACCAACCGGATTTGAATGGGTAGAGATAGGCTCCTCCACTTTCCACGAGATCATTCATAGCCTCCACCGTAGTTGTCCGATCTCTGCAGTAGTAGGTATCAAAATCCGCGTTCCTGTTCCCATCCTGCCATCTACCCACCGAGCTGCAGTAGGGTCTAGGTCGAATCTAGGCCCCCATGTAGGTGTAGTTTCATTATCGAGCTGTTGGTAACCACAGTTATTAAATCCGAAAGGTCGGTGGAACACCTTTGAAGACTGCGCAGAATATATTCTTAGCTTCGTTGTTTGCAAGCGTCCGACCGCGTGGAACTTCTTTGGTCATCTGGATGTTCGGAGGGGGATTTCGCGGAGAAAAGAAGAGCAAACTTGGTGGACGTGCGACGTGCGACGTGCGACGTGCTGCAGTTCACGCCATAAATCTCCGAGATTCAAGTTCGAAACAAGAGATATGATATGTATATATCCACCCTCGCAAAGAATGCATGCATCCTTGCCTTACTTGCCCTTTGTGAATTTAGAAGCTCTGCTCTGTAATTATTAACGAAGTTGACAAAACTGAAAGACGGCAATAGATACTCCATGCTCTATTGTGCGGAGCCGTAGAAGAGGGTAATGTGCACTTTCATTTAGACCCCAGTCCAGGGGTACATGAATTTTTTGACCCCCCTATGTATTAGCAAGGATAAGATTAAGCCTATCCTAACCCGGCTTAGCGACTCAGCTATAAGCTGCCGCTAATGCGTTTCCGGTGATCGTAGCTACGTAAGATGCCCTGTATGTCATGTACAGGATGGGGCGACAGGTACAAAATGCCAGGTATCCAGGTATCTTAGCGGGCGAGACGGGGCTCCCAGGGTCCCACGATGTATATATCCCTGCCATCGGCAGCATCAGTGGAAGTTGTAGCCGTGAAACGTTGGAGGTTACTGGAAAATAAACCTTCTTCACGGGTGCCGATAAACTAAAAGTAGAACACATCACCATTCGATCCCGTCTACCTGTCAAATGTTTTCTTTTCCCTCTTGTTTCTTTTCTCCCACTACATACCATTCGGCTTCTAAACGACCGCCAGCGAGGGCAATCCAACTAAAACGACAAACACTACTCATATCCCACTTCTAACAGACAGAAAAAGTTTTGCCTTCATGACGGACCTCAACCCGGTGATACAAACTTGTCCTGAAGAACTTACAAGCCATACATAGGCAGACAGGGTAGCTGATTGTCTTTGGCACCTTTGCTTTTCATCCCCTTTGGTCAATTATAGGGTATGTTGATCGATTCCACGTCTTCTGATCACAGTACTGCTTTTTCTATCGTCTTTACCGGAGACCCTGGTGGCGCAAGCTTGAGCTTCGATCACCAGTGATAGAGCTTCATCAGATAGCTACTGTAGCTATCTACTGATCTGCTCTATCCACTTCCATATATGAGCTCTTAGTCTCGACAAGGGTTGGCTTGTCTGCGAAAGCCTCATTTCCATATTTTTTACGAAATAGGGGAAGCCAGCCAGGGCAAAAGCAGCTATCTAATGAAATCGTCACATCTCCGTGGCCCAAGTGGCCATTCGCAATCTATTCTGGCCTTCACCCCAAGTTTCCATCACATCACAATTACATGGTCACACTTACAACACACTTAAATCATCGTTTATTTTTCTTTGCTTCCTACCTACACAGATATCTTGTCACGATGTGTGACGCATGAACAAACTGTCCGAGTCATAAACCAGACACTATTCCATTTGTACATAACCATCTCCCTGACTCGCTAGGTTTCCCCAGGCTCTCGGCGGAATGTTTCATCTGCGAGCTCCCATCTATCCAATTCACCAATGATCTTACTCTCTCCGACAGTCTTTGGTCGCAACCCCTCCAAATTACCTCCTTTTTCCTTTCCGAGAATTCGTGATTAATATTCTATCTGTCACAGCTCTACCACTCGATATATCGATAGGTTGTTCTAAGCCACCACGACAGCCTTACCGCGCACGACAAGTCTGCAGCTATCCGCTTCACCTTGTCGCCTTATCCTGACCAAGGCGACCTCCCAGGGTCTGCCGTTACAACAGATATCCCGATTGAGCACTTTGCTCCTCCCGATCCCACCATGTCGAACTCTCCCCCAGTTAGCATTGTGAACACGCCGCGGCATGTTCGTTCGAGAACCCAGAGCATCTCGAGCGACCGCCCATCTACTATCAGCCAGGGCCTCATGTCTCCCCCTCTCTCTGTGTCGCCCGAGGCAGCATTCATCGCCACGTCGGCTGCCTCGCAGATCGTTACCAATGACCACGATAGTCATTCTGAACAATGGTATGATCAAGTGGGCGTTGAGCCCTCGGAGGAAACTTCTTTTGTTTCACAGGGCGCGCTTCAGCTTGCCAACAACTTTGTGGATCAATTACTATTCAATATCATCGGCGCCGCCAAATCTACTTCTCTATCTGCTCTGCGACCGGCGGTTAGCGAGGTGTTGAAACCGAAGCTTGCCAAGGATGCTATTAACAATGCAGATGAAGAACTTCGAGAATACCTGGGGGGCGGTGAAGTTGAAGATTTGACACAAGCAGCGGATGTGGAGACCCCTGGCGACTGGGATCTAGAATTGGTCTGGAAGAGAACGAGGTTACGATGCATGGTCTACTCGTCCCTTGGAGACATGGAAGAGGAGGACGAGGACTACTTCATGGAACAAGAGCATCTCAGGGGCGAGTCGGACGACATCATGTCGGAAATCGTGTCTCCGGCGGTTGCTATTTTCTTAACATCAATCATTGAATTTATGGGCGAGCAGGTTCTGGTCATAGCTGGCCAAGCAGCCTTCAACAGGTTGCGCGTCAAGTACGAGAAAGATTTGAAAGAAGGCACCCGAACGCCTGGGGAATTCTTCGATCGTATTGTTGTTGAGGAGTTGGACATGGAGCGCGTTGCTTTGGATCGTACTCTCGGTAGGCTTTGGCGTGCTTGGAAGAAAAGGATCCGATCGCCGATGGAGCCTAACTACTCTCGTCCTTTCTCGCGCAGCTCCACAGGCGGCTCGGGGCTGTCGAACCAAAGACGTGGAAGTGCCGCCACGGACCGTATGCTCCCGACGCCTAGGGATTCAGACCTCGAGGTGCAAGAAGAGCAAGATGCCGAGATGGCTGACAAGGAGGCGAGCCAGAAACCAGCTCCAATCAAGTTGGACCCAGTTGATATACCTCTACCAGACAGCGATGTCGAGGCCACGTACAGCGATGAGGAGGAAAGTGAAGAGGAACAGGATCTTCCTGTGCGGCCCAAGAGCTTGCTTATTTTCTCGGAGTCCTTGAAGACTTCGATTCGGCGCGTCCGATCTCTTCCTTCACGGAGACGTCCCCGTTACACACCCAGAGATACAACGAAAGACGGAGAACACGCAACAGAAGGGCTTGTACAAGAGACGGCAGCCGTTGGCATTCCCGTAAAGGAAACTGAAAGGGACGACGATAGCGGGAGTGAATATTCCGACGAGACTCGAGATGAGCTTGAGAGGCCAGAGCAGAAAGCGACCCACAATTTACCTTTGAGGATCGATACTGCTGCTGGACCAGTAAAGCAAATTGCGACAGCTGGCGACGCCTCTCAAATGGAAGTTGACGACGAGATTGATGAATTCAGCGAAGAGCCTGAAATTTTGACGTCATCGCGGGTCTCTATAGGAGGAAGAAGCTCGCCTTCCACTTCCGAGTCTGGAAAGCCTGCTTCCCTCTTGCAGGCGAGGTCCAATAGCGTTCGGTCGGTGCGTGTTATCGAGGTGCAAAGTCCTCGCAGCCCAACTATGGGCTCGCGGGCAAACTCAATGGATGTACAGGATTCTGCTTTGGCTGCTCGTAGAATCTCGACACCTCCGATTGCGGAAGAGGATGATACGCAGGCGTCGCCTGCGAATGCTACTAAGAGAAACGCTGTTGTCCTTCAAACGCCCTACGATGACGCTCAAGAAGCCATCGCTCCGACAGTTCAACCCGTGCGGCACCCAAGTCCTTTACGAAGTGTTCATCCGCAGTCTTCTCAACAGCTATCAGTGCCTACACAAGTGTCGGTCTTGAGTGGGCCTGCCCCCGAGGTGGTTCCGGAAGAGAGGTCGGTAACTCCGTTAAAATCGTCGAGGAGCCCGCCAATGCCTACTCTACCCGAGAGAAGCACAAGCCGCCCACTTTACGCACGATCCAGCTCGAATGCCGTCTCCGAGAGATCTGTACAGCACTCTTCGCCCGAATCACCTAAGCCATCCCGCCCTGTGCCAAGCGAGTCTCCTTCTTCGACGTCAACTAAGTTTAAGGCGGTTCGTACTTCTGATGACAGCGGCTCTCGGCGTCCTGAGGATAGGGCCCGTGACTTCGAGAACCTGATTCATAGCGGTGAAACTATACAGTATACCCTGACTCCAGAAAACATGCGTGACATTGATGTGAGCTCACCCTCCCCCATTTGTACGAGGAGGGAATCTAACAAGGAACATAGTCTGTCTCGTCGCACCACTCGCAACACACCGCGAGCCCGAAGCTCCCGAGTAGATCTGATAAGAGCGAGAACAAGTTTTTTGAGCGCTCGCGGTCGTCCTCTATTAAAAGGTCCCTGTCAGTAACCAAGCAAACGAGTCTAGGTTCTCACCCTCCTACGGATCTGCCCATAACCGGAAAGTTTACCGGTTCAGTTGTGTCGAAGGTTCGGTCGGCTGCTGCACCGCAAGCGAGAGAGGCGCGAATCCCCCGAGAGTCGTTGCAAGATTTCGCTGACTTCATTCGGTCCACGGGACCCCCGGGCGAGAAGAGCAGCATCCCATACAACAGTACGGCTCCAGCTGGCCGAAGGACGGTACCTACTCACGTTGGGAAGAGCGCTAGCATCGATAGCCGGCGGACCGATTTATCAGCACGATCTCGCTATCAAGTTAGGGACGCTACTGTAAATCCTTCAAGTGAAAGCTCTGACCTGATTGATTTCATCCGACGGGGACCACCCAATAGTAACAGCAACAACCCCCGAATTCCTCGCCATGTTGCACCATTCCGGACTACCATGGACTCGGACCAGATGCAAATGACTGGAGCTGTCGGAGGCAGAGCAGTCGATGCTGTGCTTCCCAGTATTCGAAATAGCGAAGCGTCTACGAATATCACGGAGACATCGGCTCCTTCATCAATGAACTCACAGAGTGCCCTGTTGAGCAAGGCAAACAGGATGCAACAACACCCCGGTAATAACTTTAACGAAGAGGATATGATGCCGAAGCGTACACGGACACGAGTCAGAGATCCGTATGCCCTCGATTTTAGCGACGAAGAGGAGGAAGATTATGAGATAATTCCGAGGCCGAAGCCGAAACAGGAGGAGAGTTTGATCGATTTCCTCAACAACTATCCGCCTCCTCCTGAACCTACTCCGCAACCTGTTGCCATACCCAAGAAGAAGTCGAGCGCACCGAACCTGATAGCGCGTTTAAGATCAAGCGGAAATTCTAGTAGCAAATGGGCATCAAATGGACAATCTAAGGGATTCAACGCCACTGATTCAAGATCGCTTAATAGCCGGGCTGGTTCTAGTAGAGGCTATACTCCTATCGTCATTCCGATGGGGGCAGAGAAGCATGGAGGAAGCGAAATGAGAGCACCACCAACGGCCCCTTCTGGCTCGACAGGCCGTGTTCCAATGAAGAAGTTCGAACCACGAGACGCCCACTCCGCTAACAGTCGTACTTCGGATCTGGCTAGCTTCCTGCGTGATTCCGAACCACCACCGCAGACGATAGTACCACTTCCTTCTCCCCCCGAAAACAAGAGCAGCGGGTTCTCCCGCATGTTTGAACGCCGCAAGAAATCTACGGCATATTAGCCCACCACCAATCTCGCGTTAAAACTTCGTGTATAAACTTGATTTACGATCGAAATTCGATTATTACGGTTATCCAATTATTAAAATCTACGACTAGAAGGTGTGGCGGCAGCCTGGAACACTGAACCTTACAGAAATTTCGGACCAATCTAATCATGAGCATTTTCACGTGTATATCTATTACCATCGATATTAAGAGGCGACGTTTTATTCTGCCAGTTGTTTTAGTACCGGGTCGGACCTTTTTTTTCTGACCGGGTAGGGGAAGGGTGTTATATTAGATACCACGTGGTGTGCTTCTCATTTATGTTAGAAGCGGAGTTAGAAGACCATCATGATATGGAATGCCAAAAGAGGTAGGGGGTGAGAAGAGAAGTAGTAGCCAAGCTGTTAGCTTTGGGTATGGGAGGTAGCTTCGAAATCAGATACGGCTTGAATGAGAGCAATCTGTGTTGAGTATTATCCGCTCGATTGAGTGAAGGATGACTGCTATGAACGCTATGAACACTGAGGTGCCAACTTGAGGAGTTGTCTCAGGCAATTTATATTACTATTACCAGGTAGGTACTTGATTGCGCTAACATGTAGTAAAGCAACGAAAGAGTGCGCTGTAGCAACTTGAGGAGTTGCGTAAAGAATTATCATCATTTTTGATCGGTTGAGTGAAAATGTCCTGCCTCGACAACTGGTTGCTCGATTCTCCTGTTGCCACAAGAGTTGCCCGTCGGTTCCGTCAAAGAAACTGATCATGAACACTGGTCGATATGCTGATAATTAAAGGCTATTCGTAGCTGACCTCGTATTTTGCTGTTGGTGTAAGATTCTGCCGCTTCACGAATCCGTGGATAACGACATCAGGCCCCTTTTCTTTCCCCCCTTCCTCCTCTCGGTATGTACTGAGACCGGCCCAGCAATATACATTCCGCTCCAATCAACACATCCCCCCCGCCGCCGCCTGCCCTCGCGTACCAACCCAACTTGAAGCTAGCGCACGCCGGCCGCCGAAGTACCAGCCAAGGCGGCCGTCGAGGCAGCCGCCGAGTCGGGCGAGTCCCTTCGTTCTTCCCGCCGTCGCCGTCTGGCGGCCAGAGGCGACGCCTGGCTCGGATCCCTCGCGAGCCGCCGAGACCCCGTACTCCAGCGGCGGTCGTCCTCGGGCGGCGACGTCTCTCTGTATTTGCCCTTGCCCTTACCCTTGCTCTTGGCCCGGCGGCGACGTGGGCGTGGGCGTGGGCGTGGACGGGGGCGAGGGCGAAGGCGGGGGCGGGAACTGGGCGTGATGAAGTCGAGGAGGTCGTCGATGAAGCGCTCTACTAGCTTGGTGATGGAGAAGGGCATGGCTGCGTTTGTGGTGTGCTGTGGTGAGTGCGGGTTGGTAGGTAGGTACCTGGTAATGGTGGGGTTTGAAGGTGTGTGTATATTAGAAAATATCTCTTGAGAATTAACAGTGGAAGGCTGCGGCCGTATATATAGATCAAGATTTGGAAATATGAGCTGGGGCTTGCGTAGACAAGTTATGTGGCAAGGGGAAGATAGGGGACCTAGGTACTTATGTGTGCGGGAACGAAGAAAGGGAAAGGAGAAAGTAATGTATTCACTCATTACGCATATTAATTGTAGAAAGATTCGTGAGTATCTGTTTCAAATGGTCAAGGCTATGGTAGTCAAGAAACGCATTGGGAGTGGTGACGTGCGTGGTAAAGTAGGTGAGTAGGTGAGTACCTGGGTGAATATCTATTGTTTGCCCCCTTTTGTATACACGATGTCCTCAAGGGTAAGAGCTGAGTCACATACAGTTCGCTCCTTCGATCAGGCTTTCAGCTGGGTATTACCCTGTTGGTACCTCGCCGCCAATACATCTTCAGGACTCCGGTTGAGATCCGCCGACCCCTTGTACCGTTGGGCGAGGGCCTTCTCTTCCGCAGAATGCGTTGACGGGAGGTCCTCGGTCTTCTTCTCGGCTATGCCCACCGCCTGGCTAGCCACCTCCTTGCCCCTTCCGAAGGCCCTCCCTATACTTCCAAAGATAGATCCCTTTGCCTCCTCGGCCTTCTCCCCCGTCTTCGCCGCGGCCTCGGAGCCCTTGGCTTTCGCACCCGCGTAGGCGCTCTTGGCCGCGACCGCTACGCTCTCGGTCGTCTCGCCCGCCACATCCCGGGCCTTCGCCTCGCCCTGCTCTAGCGACTTGGACTCGCCGCCGAACGCCTTGGCCCACAGCCTGCTGGCGGCGATCTCGACGTCCTCGCGCACCTCGTCCCAGTCCTTGGTCTGGGCCCAGCGCACGGCGCCCTCGACCTCGGCGTTCCAGCGGTCCTTGGCCTTTTCGACGAGGTTCGCACGCTCGGCCGCCGCGGCCTCGGAGCGGGTGGGCGGCAGCGGCGGCGGTAGTGGGTCGATGATGCTGGAGAGCAGGCGCGTCTGCTGCCGCAGGATGGCGGCTTGGTGCTCGCGGTGCCGCTGGTGCGCTAGTACTGTTAGGTAGGCTATGGAGAGCGTGAGGGTGACGCCTCCGGTCTGTGGTGCATCGTGGGCTGGTCAGTTTGATATGCTAGGAATTCTTGACGACGGCTAGAAGGGGAGAACAAGAGCGTACAAAGCCGGTTGTGAAGCCCATATTGAGCTGCTAGGTGTGCGCGCTGTGGCGCAAATGTGATAGGGGGCCAATTGTTTGCCAAGGATATATAATAAACGAATGAATGATTAGGGAGCTCCTTTTTAGGTGTCGGTTGGCAGAGCAGAGCGCAATTGCTTGTGAATGAGGTATTGGTGTTTTGAAGTTTCTCGAATGACGAAAGTCGAAAGTCGAAAGTCGCTCTATGAAAGGTACGTACCCAGAGCTCGGTGCCAAGACGGCCGGGGGCAGACCCACAGAATTCATCAGCCATGAAAGTATTTTGTACCTATCGATAATTGAATAATTCCACCTCAAATCTGACCGAAATATCTCGATTTTCCACCACAGAGCCTTTAACATCACGCCCCGGGCTCAATCGATTGAAGGATGGCGGGAGGTCTAGTCAGGTACCGACACTTGAGTCGGAAATCGTCTCATCGGCAAGCCCTGCTGCGGAACTTGGTCACCGCCCTCGTCCAGCACGAATCCGTCCGCACGACATGGCCCAAGGCCAAAGAGACGCAACGCCTGGCTGAGAAGCTCATCACGCTCGCGAAGCGGAACAACGAGACGAGCAGGCGGAAAGCCACCGGCATCTTATACGTATGTCCTCTCTCTCTCTCTCTCTCTCTCTCTCTCTCTCTCTCTCTCTCCCCATTTCCCGCTCCAGACCACCACTCGATCCCCAACCCTCGACGTTGGAGCAAACCGATGCTAACCCCCCCGCAAACAGACCCCCCACGCCCTCCTCCCCAAACTCTTCGGCGAGCTACGAAAGCGCTACGCCGAGCGGCCCGGCGGGTACACGCGCGTGCTGCGGACGGAGCCGAAGTCGCAGTACGACCAGGGCGACTCGGCGATCCTCGAGCTGGTCGACGGGCCGCGGGACCTGCGGTTCGCCATGACGGCGGCGGCGGTCGCGCGGGACCAGCGCCTGGGCCGGCCGTCCAACGAGCTGACGTTGCGGAACCGCTCCAAGGTCACGAGGTTCCGGCCCGGCGGCGAGAGCGCGTTCGACAGCATGGTGGAGAAGGTCGCTGGGCTCCGGTTGGGCGGGAGGGTTTAAGGTGGTCGGTTGGTTGGTTGGGATGGGACTGATGAAGCGTTCTACTCCTGCAACGACGGATGGGCCTGTCAAGGGGGGCCATGGTCTGAGCCCATAGAAGGGGGGTGTGCGTAATACTTGCCATATGAGAAGAACTCGTCTTGAGACTCTTAGAACCCGGATATGTGGAAGTGCTTGACCTTGAACTGGGAAGCAAATAGGTGTACATATCATCGTAGCCTCCACAGAAGTCCTCTCTGAAAACTTTAGGGGTCAGACAATATGGCTCTGTACAAAACAGTGTACGACTATTGCACAAAAGCCAAGAAATAAATACACATTTACACGCTGCATTAATGCTGTGATAGATGCTATTTTCTATCCCCGTGCCATCTTTTCAACCCACCCCATCTACCTCTACTCTAGACACCACCCCCGCCCCCAAGCTACACGAAATCAAACGTATCCCCGCGCTCCCTCACCATCCTCCCGACCCTCTTGCTCCCGACCACGCGCTCCAGCTTCAACAGATCGTACTTCGAGAAGAGAACACGCACGGTCCCCTGCCCGGGCTCGAGCGTCAGGTCCTGCTCGCTGCGGCCCAGACACCCGCCGACGATCTCCCGGTAGAAGAGCGGGTTGTCGGGGAGCCCGTACAGGACGACGCGGCGCACGCCGCGCAGCGCGTAGCGCCGGAAGTGGTGCGCGCGCTCCGTGTACAGCAGGACCTGGTGGCGGCCGGCGGCGAAGTACGACCGCGCCCGCGACGCCCCCGGCAGGTCCGTGTACTCGCTGACGACGCCGAAGGTGACCCCGGCGAGCGCCGGCGCCGTCGCGAAGTAGTTGCGCACGCGCACGAAGTCCAGGTAGCTGGGCACGAACACCAGCGTGCCGGCCGCGTTGCCGCGTTTGGTGAGGGAGGGCACGACGGCGCCGGTGAAGTACGCGAAGCGCGCGTCGGGCTCGGCGGCCGCCGAGGCGGCTTCGAAGCGCGAGAAGGTCTGCTTCGCCTTGACGAGGGCGGACCCGAGGTCCTCGATGGCGCCGGGGTAGGTCGCGGGCTGCGCGCGCACGCGGCCGGTCCAGCTGCGGCCGAAGCGGCGGTGCAGCTCCGCCAGCTCGGGCGTGTTGAAGGCCGACAGGACCACGGTCTGGCGGAAGTGCGGGGCCTGCTTGTCGAGGTACCACTCGCGCACGCGGCTGAAGTCGCAGTCGTGGGCCTCGCGCGGCTGCAGGTTCAGGTGCTCGAAGATGTACTCGACGTGCTCCCAGTTCTGCATCAGCAGCGCGTCGGCCTGGTCCACGACGACCACCTCGATGGAACTCAAAAAGTCGTAGTCCATCTTCTTCTGCTTCTTGTCGCCGCCCTGCTCCTCGGACCCGATGGCCATCCGCAGGCCCAGCGGCGACGCCATCAGGATGTCCGAGTTATAGAACTGCGAGAAGTACTTGATCGTCTTCCGCGTGAACTTGATCCCGATCCGGAACATGTCGTCGTCGTTGCCCTCGAAGAGGTCACGGAAGTCTTCCGGCCGATCTGCTGAGAACTTGACTTCCTTGTCCACGTACGAGTCGTCGAACCGCTTTCTGTTCTCCTGCTGCTCCGGCTCGCATAGGGAACAGATCATGTTGACCATCTTCACGGCGGAGCTTCGAGTTGGTAATATCATGAGAACTTTTGGACGTGTGAAACCCTGGTCCCTGGGCTCGAAGTCGCCGTTATCACCCTGCTTTGCGAGTTTGGCATTATTCTTGATCACTCTGTCTCGAGTTCTGTAGTCTAGTTAGTAGACTGCAGTTTGTCGGTTTAGCCAGGGGGCTCATACTTGAAGACATGATTTACACTATGAAGACATGCCATTCGTCGCAAGTTTTCAGCGTTTTTCGTCGTCCGCGCACAGAATAATAGATCATTATAGGCAAAAGTTAGGGGGTATAGGACCTGCTCCAATTTGTCGAATGTTGGCCGTTTTCGACTAGCCGTCTCGGCAAGTCTACTCTTGAGATTCAAACTGGATGGTCCAGGTATGGGACCTGGGAGTGTTGTTGATCCAGACGGGTCTTTGCCAGGAAGGTTTCTTATTAATCTCCAACCATTTTGCTCCGTGTGAGATTGAATCCATTCATTCGCTTGGATCCCCTTGAGGCGTTTCTGCAACAGATCCTGGTCAGGATTGACAAAATGAGTCTCAAATGGGTCGGATGAATCAGGAATATCATCATCGTCATCGTCGTCGGCCACAATCTCCGTTTCAGGACCTTCTTCTGGTTCCTCTACATGATCAATATCCCGTTCTTCGTCTTCATCGACAATAGCAACGTCTTCTTGCTCTGGCTTTGCGCTTGACTTGTCTTCTGTAGGTTGGTGGTCAAGTTTTCTTCTTTTGGCTTGAGGTGCTGATCCCTTTGATAGACTCTGCATTAAAGCGAGGTATGGCCGGGTATTGGCCTGTTCCTCTTCGTCTTCTGACCCGGAGGCGTCATCTTCAGATACCTCTTCCGATGGGGGTTTTTCTTCTTCAGACGCTTCCCTCTCTACCTCACTATGCAGGCATTAGAAATAAAATCTGCAAATGAATCAGTGCAGAACTTACTCAATATCTGCGACTCTTGCATTATCGAACCTAGGGGCTCTGCCATAGCTTCTATTCCCCCTGGGTTTCCCACCTCTTCCTCTAGGTGGTCCCCCACGACGAGCACCGCCTCTAAATTTGCTTGGCATACCTTCAGCTGAGAATGAGCTGGTAATGAGTGAAGGAATTCAAGTAAAGGTTCAAAAAGGGGTGAATCAACTTTATAAGTTTTTATTTAATGTCAGTAGCCAACCAAGAAATTCTGAAGAATTAAAATGTCAGCCTTGCAGAATTTCTTGAATTTCTTGCACGCAAGCCACAGGATAGCCCCACCATGCTTGCTATCATATCAGCCTATCAAGAAGACAGGGTACCCCACCTATTAGCCGCCGTCCCCTTAGAATCCCTGTCCCACTCAGCCTTGCCCACAACCTGCTGAAGACCCCCACTACAGAATGTGAAAATTACATCGACGCAAAAAAAAGTTCACCTTTTTCAAAGAGACGGGGACGCAACGCGAACAACGCTCCTTTAACTCCGATCGCACCCCCCAGATTCGTACTAATATTCTCAACCGGCCGAATCTCTTTGGGAGAATACCGCAATCATGGCTATGGCTATAGAGTCCTTCCTGCATCTGTCGCGTCCTCTGGCGCCGACCATGAACTTCCACAGTAGCATGGCCCCGCTCTCCGTCGCTATTCAACCTTCGGTACGTCCTTGTCCTCGGCCGCTTTACTCATATATGTGCATATACTTATATACGCATACATTTATTTGACAATAATAACTAACATTACTCGAAACATAGGCAGTCCTCTCCATCCTCGACCACGCCACCCGCCGCGACATCCCGACGGCCTCATCTCGCGTTATCGGCGCGCTGGTAGGTAACCGGTCGGAGGACGGCAGCGAGGTGACGGTGGCGTCGTCGTTCGCGATCCCGCACACGGAGAACGAGGACCAGGTGGAGGTGGACGTCGAGTACCAGAAGAACATGCTGTCGCTGCACCTGCGCGCCCACCCCCGCGAGGTCCTGCTGGGCTGGTACACGACGAGCCACGAGCTCAACAGCTTCAGCGCCCTGATCCAGAACTTCTTCGCCTCCCCCGAGACCGGCACCTTCCCCCACCCGGCCGTCCACCTCACCGTCTCCGCCGACCCCCAGGCCGCCGTCCGCACCCGCGCCTACATCTCTACCCCCGTCGCCGTCAACCCCGAGCGCGCCTCCGAGAGCTGCCTCTTCATCCAGGTGCCCCACCGCATCCTCTACAACGAGGCGGAGCGCTCCGCCCTCGACCTCATCGCCTCGGCCCGCGACGTCGACTCGCGCTCCGCCCCCGTCGTGAGCGACGTGGCGTCCCTGACCCGCACCCTCGACCAGACCCTCGACCTGCTAGAGCGAGTCTCGGAGTACGTGGGCCAGGTGGTCGACGAGGAGGCCGAGCCCAACAACGCGCTGGGCCAGTTCCTCATGTCGGCGCTGTCTCTCGCCCCCAAGGTCGAGCCCGCCGTCATCGACTCCGACTTCAACAACCACATCCAGGACGTCCTCATGGTCAGCTACCTCGCCAACAGCATCCGCACCCAGATCGACCTGAGCCAGCGCCTGTCTACGGCCGTCCTGTCTACTGACGACGGCACCAAGACCGACGGCAAGGACGGCGACAAGGAAGGCGGCGGAAGGGGCGAGCGCGGCGAGAGGGGCCAGCGGGGCCGGAGAGGCGGTCGCGGTGGTGGCAGAGGCGGACAGCAGCGAGAACCCCGGGAGCCGCGCGAGAACGGCGACTGAGAAAAGAGGGGAATAGGTATCTCGAGTCGAACCGATCGATAAGGTGAAGAGGAGAGAGCTCTGCTACGACCAGTGAGCGTGCAGCCTTTCTTAAGAACAGGAGAACAGGGGAGGGAGAGAGAGATTTGAGGGGCCTAGCATTCTTGTCGAGGAGACTTGGGCGGCTTTGTAGCCGCTATTTGCATATGTATCTCATGCACGCGAAGCAAGCATGGCGAAAGGGCTAAACACGAGACATCGAGAAAAAAGAATAGGCGTTCGCATCCCCCCGGTTGATTAGCTACCTCCTTAGGTAGGGAACGAGTTCATTAGAGAGAGGGGGACGAAGGCATACAGCAATGAAATGAATTCAAATGACACACCTATAGCCTCTTGAAGTACTGTGAAGCATTGCGTACCCTGGGGTGCGACATGTTCAGTGCCCTATTGTTAGATGTCCTTTCTATTGACGAGCTATATAGCTACCTACACGTGGTAGGCGTTAGAAAGGATAGATGCTGTAAGAATGCTCCGATTTATCTGCTACTCTACTCTACCTTGTTGCAAAGCGAATACTACATCCTCTTCGCGTGATCCTATCCCGTAACCAGACGGAAGACTGCTTCACGAGTGTAGTAGCCAAGCCATAGATAGACACTCTCGTATGTACCGCTACGGTCCGAGATGACACATCGGGGAGACGAGTTCGTGAGAAGACTTGAACTTCCTGCTTGATTTGGGAATAGTATGCAGATTTTACGATACCCCGTCCTGCCTCCAACACGCCTCCGATAGATCAGGGCAGAAGAATAAAGGGGAGGCCCACACCCCCTCGTCTTCGCAACTACAACAGAGCGTCTTGAGCGTAGGAACAAGATACCATAAGCCCGCCAACGCCGAAACGCCAGTCAATGTACCGTTGCACAACCGTACAACAACCTGTCCGCCAATTTACGCCGGTCTTCACCGTTCTCCCTCTTTGGGTCCCATTTATCCATCCTGCCTGAAGTGTTCAAGTCCCCGCCGAAAAGAATAAACACCACTAATGCTTGCTATAATTTTGAATGCACGTCTTTACGCTGCGTATACTATTTTGACCTCCGCCATAGATACTCGCCAACTTATCACAGTATCATAGGGTCGTCAACCACACTCGAGGTCTCCTCGGGTCTTTCTAGATCCCCGAAGGGGGCTTCTGCGGTAGCGTGGCCGGATTGCCGTAAGTGGGGAGGTGAGTGAACGTCTGACCTGGCCCGGTTGGGGGAGGGATGTTCGGTTTTTGCGGCATTTGTGGGATTTGCGCGTTGTGTATTTGCGGCGGAACTTGCGGCAAGTGAGCCGATGGATGTTGAGGCAGATGCGGAGGTGGATGATACGCCGGCAGGGAGTTGCTGGATCCAGATCTGCTCATCCCATATCCCGGTCCACCTACATACGGCTGCGGCTGGGCAGGAGAGCTATACCCACTGTAGGCAGCATATGGTGAACCGACTGGGGGACTGCTATGAGTCCCCATAGTATACGGAGGAATAGGAGGTTGAACCTGCATCATGCCATTACTAGGCACAAACGACTGGGTCTTGGGGTTAAACGCATGTCGATTGTAGCTCCCAGGGATTGGGTGCTGGCTCTTCGGATCATGCGGGTTGATATTAACAGGAAGTTGGCCGAATTCATAAGGGATTCCAAGAGGTCCCGTATTTCCCTGGGTTTGAGGCTGAGCAGCACGGCTTTGATAAGGAGATGTTGGTGCCTGACTGAAACCGGGCTGCCAGGCCTGGTGAAGTGGGGTTTGGACCGGACCACTAACTGGTGGACCACCATTATATGCACCCATCGCACCATTGGCCGGAGCATATCGCGGCGGAGTAGGTTGGGTTTGGGGCGGATACTTGCAAAAAGGGTCAGTTGTGCTCAACCAAATTCATTGAGATAAGACGTACCACCGGCATGCCACTATACTGGGGAAATGCATTGTTCGGCATCATAGGGGGATACGCCGGCGCGGGAGCCGCGTAGGTTTGAGGTATGGGGCTCTGGTAAGGCTGTTGAACCGGACTACCGTACTGCGTGTGGCCGATGGGAATATACTGAGGTGTCCAATTAGGCTGGTGCGGGTCGTAGTACGGCTGATACTGTGAACGAGAATCGAAACTCTCGGAATCGTCCCTTCGCTGTTTGCCCATCTTCCCACGCTTGCTAATATTCGATCTGTCTTTCGCTGACACGGAGCTGGCTCGAGACATGCCATTCGCATCATCGTTGTCTAGATTCATGTTAGTGGCTTGAGATCGCAGCTGTAAATATATCGAGTAACGTACCTGGTGTGGACTCTCTGGGCTTTTCTGAACTTCCAAATATCCTCTCGCGGGCTTTCTGGTATGCCTCTTCGCGTTCTTCTCTAGTGAGTCTAGCGTATGGTTAGCCATATATGCGCATATCCTCAGTTTGTGGTACTCACTTCTCCTTCGTGGGCGCTGACTTTTCTTTACCATCGCTCCCAACCTCCGAAGTTGCTTTGGATGGGCTAGAACTAGCTTGCCCTGATCCGCCTTCCTCGCCACGCCGCATGATCTTCTTCGGCAGGACTACCGGAGGTGTTGTGGTTGTGCTGTTGGGGTTGTTTCCGGCCATACTAGCTAAAGAAGCAGGCACCCTGCAGAACGGAGTTCGGTAGATGCGGACGGAACCTTGGACAGCCTCGAAAGAATGCGTCATCTGATAATAGTCTGCAAGCTTATGGGTTAACATCCTGCAAAACGAGTTGTTCGGCGGAAGGTCCATATAGGGTTCCCTAGAATGGTGTTAGCCATCGAAGTCGTGATCACTATGAATTCAGTTTTATGCTTACTTGGAAGACAGGACGAAGTTGATCACATCTTGCTCCAATCGTAGCAGAAAAATTCGATCTTTTGGCGATTGCATCGCCTCGAGCAACTTCTCGTCAGGATTTTTACCGTAGACAGAAGTGAACACGTCAGACGATCCATTCACTATACCCAAAGCCTGAGGTTGCTCGACAGGGGGTTGCTGGCTGGAGGCACCGCTCTGAGGGGTTGCAACTCCCTGGTCTTGCAGCTCAGGGAGTATCTGAACAATCCGTCTTTCAGGCATGTCGCCAATACGAAGGCGATGTATCCGAGCTTCAGAGCCGATTCGGGAGTTGGCGATCAGAGAACCTCGTACAGAGAAAGCTTCATCATCCTCCGCAGATGCCTTCACGCTCGCGCTATCGTCGGGACGGAGAGACTCTTTCTCGTCAAGAGCAAATGTAGTTCCCGAAGTGATGCTTTTCCCGTCGAGGCTCGGCGCCTTGGTGCCTAACTCGGAGTTGGAATCCGCCCTTTGCGAAGCATCATCTGACACCGATGTTGCATTCTCGATTTTGCTATGCGACTCGCCTATAGAAGAGGAAGAGCCATTCACGACAAGGCTTGGTGTGGTTGTAGTGCTAGCGCCGGAAGATGATATATGCAGATCTTTCCCGTCCTCCGTAGCTTTTGTGTTATTAATCCTAAGGGGGAGAACAGCCGGTGCGCCGTTTTTTGTCGGAACCGAAGGAGGTTTCGCGCCAACTTTGGGACTACCCGCAGAGATTGAATCTTTGGTCTCCGCAAGTATTTTTACGGGAACGGCAGAAGACTGCACGCGCTGCTGATGCTCCATAGTAGGGACGGCGACTCGAGTAGTGGAAATAATGGGAATGTTCTCCTTTGGACTGGATGCAACAACCTAATCTTTTTGTTAGCTACAATATTTCGAAAGGAGAGGAGGGAAGCAAATGCGCCTGGTGGTCTTTTGGGTCGAAGCTCTAGCAAATGCATACCTTAGCAAATGACAATTTTTTGGGACCAGCAGTCGGTGCCGGTACGGTCGCCATGATTTATAGAAATCCGTGAGAAGAGGTGTACCGCTTAGGTGGATAATGCGGACCACAGTAATGACAGAATCAAGCGTATCACTCGCAAACTCTCAAGAACCCCGAACGAACGAACTATTTAACGATCGAGATGTCTGATGGCCTTCGGCGGAGTAGAACGACCGGAAATCAGGAAAGAAAATGAATAAAAGCAGCCCTCGGGGAGTATGAAATACGGCTAATCATTGTCGTGAATTTTTGGGTATCTCGAAAATATTATCGTCAAGTTCAAAGGCGCAGAAAGAGATGGATGGTTAGAGGCCCGAAGCTATCGACTTGACTTAAGCTGCTAGCAGCAGACAATGCAGAAGCACCGCTTGATGGTGGAGAGGACGGAGACTAGAATAGGGCTGTCAGCACGAGCAGGGGAAAAGGTCGGGTGGGATGCGGTGGAATAAGAAGGGGAGGGAAGGGACCGGACGGGTAGGGCAGGCAGATAGGTAGACGGGTAGACCAAGGCCAGGCAAGGTCGGTCTTCATTGGATTGGATGGGATAGGATATAGCAGAGGACAGGATAGGATTGGTGGTAAAGAGTTGGGTTGCACGAACAGTCGCATAAGAGTCCTAGGCTGCTTGTACGGGGACTCGGTCGCAGGAGATCTGAGATGATGCGCAGGCGATTTGTATATCGGTATCAAGTATTTGACGTATTTTGGGTATAGTCATCAGCCACCTCAGGCACCAATATGCGAGCTGATGAAAGATCGATGTATGTCCAGATGTCCAGATGGTTGCTTCGGGATGATGAGGTGACCATGGACCACCTGGGCACCTGCACTTTATCCTGTTGCAAAATAGTTTCGCCGATGCGGATGCGCTCACGCTCGCGCTCCCTGTCGCACTCAGCCTTTTTCTGCAAAGGCCAGAGCGAAACTGTTAGTGGTGTGCTCCAAAAAGGCAGAGGAGCAAAATGAGGTGTATGTTATTTAGTCACGAGGAATGAGATCAAAGTGAAGTGAAATCAAGGTTTTGATTTCACAATATGCCCCGTCTTTCGGTCGAAGATTAAAAATGGCAGGGCTTTTCTAAAAAGATCTTGGGGAGGCGCTAATTAGCGAGTTAGCGCCTCAAGTTTACCTACCGGTAGGAGCCGTGTCAACAGTACCTACCTGTTAGGTAACCCCCCCCCCTGATTGCGGCTGGCTAGGTCTCTTTTTTAGCACTAGTGTCCTACCAATTACCATATCTAGTGGCCTGTGTCAAATCCCAAGCCTGCCAGATGTGGGGATTCATATCTTAATTGGGGTTTTCAGGCCAAGTGCGAAATTGAAGGGCCTGTGGCTGGGGTTTCTACTTGCAGCTTGTGGTACCTAGGAGGTACCTAAGCTGTAGTTTTTCTGCACCGCCACACGTGCAACACTGAGAAATGCAACCATCTTACATCAACCATCCAGAGTCAACCATCGACCATTGACAACAAATTCATTCCGCGTCATCTCTTTCTTAAATTAGTTCTTCTAATACTTTGTCATCTGTCGCACACTGAGACATCCCTACCCTTTCGCAACAACCCCGTAAGCAACCTCACGAAAGACCCTGTCAGCCTCACGATGTATCGACGAGGCCCGACAAAATCGACTCCAGCCAGCGTCCAGTGCCAAAAATGCCTGAAGAGAGATAAGTCTGCCCCGTATAGTTTAATGAGTTTCTATTAACATCCTCAGCACGTCACTACTCGTACGAGTGCAAGGCATCAGCACAGGAGCGGCCTTACGTCCCTCGACCTTCTCGTACACAACAGCTCTTGAACCCCAAGCTAGTTCCAAAACTAGCCAGTGATGTGCAGGACACTCTGCAGAAGAAGTGCGCATCTCTTGGATATTCCTAATTCAGTGTTTCACTAACCGTATCACAGGAAAGGCGTAGCTGATGAAGAACTCGCCAAGATAGAGGCTGAAAGGGCAAAGAAACGGAACCTAGAAGATGACTCAGATGGCGCATCCCCGAAACGCGCGAGATCATCTTCCTATGATTCCGTATCTTCCATGTCCACTAGGCGATCTCTTTCACCGCCACCTCAGGCTCAACAATCTTCCGCCGCTCTTCCAGATGGTCCCGGAAAAAGCCGTAGAGGTCCGTCACCAGTCAGCCATGCTTCCCGGAGACAATCACACAGTTCCGCCAGAAGCTATGAGAGGCGTTATTCAAGTCCTCCAAAGCAGGCCAGAGGTGGCCGTCAATCCGATAGTTTGAGTCAGGAGTCAAGATCGCCTCCGCCAGAGGTCAGTCCTGTACGAAGTCGTCGTAGCGCAAGAGACGAACCAGGAGATCAGGAGTCTACCTACAGTCGACCACGTAGGAGATACTCCTCGAGTCCCAGTAGGTCGCCACCCCGGCGCGATCGGCGCCACTTCCGCTCCAGGTCACGAGACCAGCCCAGACGGCGTGATAGAAGTCCGCTGCGACAGCAAGACAAGCGAGCAGACCGGGATACAGCACCTACTCGTGGAAGAGGCCGCAGGGGGGAAGAGGCACACCCGCGTAAGGAAGAACGACGAGAACGAAGTCTAAGTCCATTCTCCAAGAGATTGGCTCTAACGCAGGCAATGAACATGAGTCGCTAGGTAAAATTGGGTATCATACTCTTAGTTTAGGGAATACCAGATCTTCTAGAGCCTATTCAACTAGAATCCCTTTTTCATTTCGCCAATGATCTAAACCAGACGCCGTAGCCATGCATGCATGCAAAATAAGTCTTGATTCTTAGAACCCTATACGAGCTCCTCGTCTTCTCGCTCCCTCCGCTCATCCTCCTCCTCCTCCCTCTCTCGCACTCTGACGCCCTCTACCAGCGCAACGCCGTCCATACCCGTAGCGTCTCCATTACCCTCTTCGCCGTTCGCGACCGGCTTAGCTGTCTTCTTAGCGGCGGCCTGGGCGTTCGCGATGCGCTCCCGCACGAGCTTCGCGATCGCGTTGTCGGTGCGCACGTTGAGGACCTCCAGCTTCTTGTCCAGGTCCCTCTTGAGATCCCAGTTGGGCTTCTTCGGTTGCAGCTTGAACAGGTCGATGCCCTTGTCGTCCGTGGCCTCCTCGGCCGCCTTCTGCTTGATCTCGGCCTCGACCTCGGCCGCCTGCTCCTCCAGCGTCGGGCCCTCCATGGCTAGCGTGGGCGGCGCCTCGAACCCCAGCTTCGGCCCCTTGGTTTCCGCATCGTAGTTGCGTCCCGACAGGTGGAGGCGCGTCGTCGCGTCCGTCAGCTCGGGTTCTTGTGCTTGTTCTGCGGCGACGGCCGGCGGCGAGGCCGAACGCTCTGATTCGGGCGGCGCGATCTCGTCGGCGGGTTGCTTGCGCTTCAGGTTCTTGAGCTTGACGAGCCGCGATTTGCGGTCGTCGGCCGCCGCGCTGAGGGTAGCATGTGACGTCGACATTTTTGGGAGGTTTTTGGTCGTTTAGGAAAATTACAAGCTACCTTTCACGAAGATGGAAGTGCAGCAGATATTGAATTAATGGCGGCTTTGAAGATGCAGGGGTTTATGCGGTTTATCGATAAGATGGGGGGATGCGATAAGGAAACTAATAATTGCTGCTAACTTTCAGGCTTTCAGACTTTCAGACTTTCAGCATTTGCGCCGGAGCTTTACGTCTTTGTCTGATCTTTTGCGTGTTACGTATCTTCTTCTGACCCAAGCTCTTGACTCTTCCTTGTATCAGATCAGGCACCAAATAATGCCCTCTCCATATCCGTAAACACCCTCGCGAGCCATGTAACAATCGAAACTCCTCGGCTGCGTCGGCGTCAAACCTCTCCATACTTCGATGTCTACGCCATTTATCTGTCACCGATGCACAGCACGCCTTGCTCAGCTCCAGACCAAACAGCTGAAACCCGGTTTCCAATTGCATATCCAAGCAGCGGCAGCGTTTACGTCCGGGTCGCAACCAAGGGTTCCAGAAGAGCAAAAACAGAGACTCGCTGTTAAAGATGATTTTCTGCTTGGCCACGGAACCGAACCATCCAGATCTTCTGAAGGGTTAAGCGCACAACAATTACAGTATGAGACACTTATAAAAACAAGACCTCGGTGGGATGGGCACTTGAAGAAGTATCTTCCTCGGCGGCGACCCCTCTTGGCGGATGGAATGTCGGTTCAGTGGCCTCGAGACCTGAAGGCAAAAATACTGGCATGCCTCGGAAATTATAAAATTGTCTACGACGACCTTATGCACTTCTATAGTCTAACGCGCGAAGAAGCACGCCATACGATTACACAGTTGGAACGGCTGCTATGGGGCCGGCATTCATTGCAAGAAGCGGCGACACGACTTGATCTATATCATGATTGGAAAAGCAATTTCATGGATCTTTTGCATAAGAAGAAAGATTGGCAGACGAACTCACTCGGGATTAGACCCAATTTCAACAAAATAATCATGATGGATACGTGGCACAGATTAGGCCGTCAAAGGCGCGAGTCCCTCTGGCCCCAGACGATATTATCCATACTTGGTACAAACCCCGACACGCTACCTAGTTTTATACAGTCAACTTTCCACTCTTCATGGTGTCCAAGCTACATCCTAGAGGACTCAGTTTATCTCCTTTTCCGGGATTTCAATGGTGAGAAAATCAACTACGCCAGACGAGATCAGCTTGTAGGACTCGTCTTGTTTCTACTTACGAACAGTCCGCCGAGGTATATATCTCTGGAGCAAACGACAATCCAGAAACTCATGTCTTGGTTGTCTACACCCCGGGTATTTGAGCTCTATGAAGCCTTGAAGGCGGTCGAACATCCACTTCACTGGAATACACTGCTTCACTTCGCAAGTCGTTTCGCTCAAAAATCCATGTACAAAGTTGAAGCTGCTGAGGTGCTTCATTCGCTACGGTTCAAGCGCGGATTTGACATCAATTCACCCGCAGCTGCCAGTGTTTGCACCACTCTTCTTAACTTAAAATCAGAGGAGACGATGCCGAGTGACAAAGCTGCGCCAGACGAGCTGTTCAAAATGCTCTTGGATCTTAATTTTCGTCCAAACCTTCTAGGACTATCTGCGCTGATGCGGAATTTCTGCGTTCGCGGCCGTGTCGAGGTTGCGTGGAACATATTTAACCTCCTAATCCAACGAGGTATCCAACCAGATAAACAGGTGTATTCCATACTCCTCAACGGGGCGAAAAACGCTTTGGATATCGAGTCTCTTCAGCGCATTGTCGGTATGATCAATACTAGCAAATCTTGGTCTCCATACCTACTCCATGACCTGCTAGATTTCATCTACCAAAGCAACGAATTTCACAACAAGTCGGAGAAAATATCGCGAAGAAAACGGAAGTCGAATAGTGCGAGGGCGTGGCGACTCATGGTCCAAACATATGTAAAATACTTCCACATCGCCCCCTTGCAAAGTTTGACTCGATTCCCCCTCGAGAATTTGCTGGCTCCTGGCCCCGAAAAGGAGCCGCCAGCTCATTTATCGCAAGTACATCGACTAGCGGCCACCTTGGCACCACTGCCAGATCATTTGCTCATGTGGCCAAACAGCAACACCTTGATCCTAATGTTCAAAGCCCACCTTCGATCTATCAATAATCCGATACCCCTGAAGGATTATTACACGAAAGTGTTACAAAAGAAGGATGATCGGACTATACGTAATCTTGTTAAAAAATCCGAAGGCACGCTTCGTGACATATTTTTACGAGACTTCTTACAGTTCGATTCGACGGTCCAGAATGGTCTCCAAATAGTTCAAGAAGCAACTAAACCATCAGTTTACACCTACGCAGTGTTGATGAGCGGTCTCAGAAATCGCAGTCATCCTGAAGGAGTGATTGCTACGCTCAACACAGCGATCGACGAAGGCATTACGCCCAATATGCCCATGTGGAATATAGTGATTGCAACGCTTCTCCAAGAGTATTACATAAGGGAAGCAGTCAAGGTCGTGCAAAATTTGGAACAACTGGGTCTAAAGGCAAACGACCGAACCATACGGGAAATCGCCCGCCTCTCCTATTCTAAGAGGAGATACCTCGCTCGGCTGATGGAGAAATCGGGCGAGAAGAGATTTGGTCTAGGAGAACAGTCGCTCGCTAGGTCACTATTACGTATTTGGAAGAGCAATGATTCCGAAATATCTATGAAACGGACTCGAAAAATAAACAGACAACATGGAGAGGTTGATGAGTCGGGTGGGGAGCCATCGCATGAAGAGGCTTTTAGTGAGCGAGCAACCGGCCAGGCGACTTCAGCCTACCGTAGGTTTACATACCTCCAAGAATAACATCACAAATACGCCGGCACTTGCCCTTTCTTCAATGCGCCACTCAACGAAGAACGACTTCGTCGTCCAGGAGAGTTAACCTTGGCTGTCGTGAGCAGGCTACCAAGCGTAGACTAAGGCAGGAAGCCCATCACCCTGCAGCAAAGATTGGATGTATGGGCAACCCTTAGCGCCAGAGACTCTTCGCCCCTGTCCGGTCGGATTAATTGCAGATTATCGAGTAGCCTACACCCTTACATCAAGGACTATTGGTAGAAAATGGTAGGCGATAGATCCGCGAGGCTTCAGACGGCCGAAGTGTACATTCTCGAGGACGATCTCCTACCGGGGGGTATGACGTTCTCCCAGCTCGTCTCCGTTGAGACACCAATTCTGTATATATCGTGTACCCTATTTCGCATAGACTCGGGGCAGCATTTACCAGGTGTAAACGGATGATACCCTACTCTCCTATCATCGCCTATGGTGATTTCAAAAATCGATTTATCATTGAACTTGAATGAAGCTTTCTCGACTTGTGTCTACCCAAGTAAACACCTATCTGTTCATCGTAAGCAAATCTTGGCCCCAAACACACCTGTTTCACGCAGGCCGATGTAGTCTAGGAGAAGTCACCCCTTAAGCCCTGGATCCTACTAGATCGAAACCCGGAGACATGGATCGGAAATATAGAAATATCGGGACACAGGCTGATCAAGCAGGCGGCGTCTTCTAAGGAAAGGTTGGTGTAGAAAGAGATATTGGGGGATAGGGGGGGTAGGATGGTGGGGACGAAAGGTAGGTGAACATACAAGAGAACAAGATACTTTTTTAAATAAATATATGAGAAATGAGTCATGGAGAAAAAGAAAAGGAAAAACGATAGGTCGGTGGAGGAATCGGACCCCCAAGCCAGAGTCTTCAAGAATACCCCGGCAGGAACTATTCTCGCGGGAGGGCATTACACCCACTCGGCCACGGGACCACGTCCGACCCTGACGGTGCCCGCAAGTTCACCCATATATCTTAGGTACCTAGCTTAGTACTAGGATGACTTATAATGTTTTCTCGTTTTCTTATATGCGCACACATCGTCGTGTGAGAAGGACGATCCTTGGGCTGTCGAAATTGCCTGAGACTCCGGGGAGAAGGAAGTTCTCACCAGTGTCATATCTGACGCCTGCCCCTGAGTGACTTAGGTACTCTTCACAGTAAATCATGCCATTTCTTGCTGTCTCGGTTGCCCCTGTTCCACTCACAGCCCGAATTGGGTGAAGTCTACGACAAGGAAAGATGTCACCCAAGCTACCGGCCTCTAAGGCAAATCATACAATCTATAAACCTGTTAATACTAGGTGAAAAGAGGACAGAATCCCCTATATTTCATTCACTACCCTTTTCGAGCATGAGTTACGCATTATATAAGGCCCCTTTCAGCAACAGACGACAGTACAGCGCAGCTCTACCCAAGGAGTGACAAAGCAGCCATTAACACAGTACTCCAAAAAATATAATTCGCAAAGATCTTATTGGATTGATCTATTGCAGTATTCTGAAACGGATAGATGTAGAACAGGAGAATGAGCAAAAGGCCAAACTCCAAGTCGGAGCTGTACGGGCTGTTGGACAAAACAGAAAGGGGGGGAAATAGGAGGTGCATGATCCGAAAGCCACCAGAGTATTTACACGAAATATATAAGTAAATGGATTTGTATAATCGATGCCTCGGTATTGGGCGTGGAAACCCACTAATTGGAATCTAACGGTTCCATCTCCAGTTGACAGGAAAACTACCCTAGGTCCATAGGAGTGAGATGTTTCACCTAGGCACCGTCTACTACTAGCTGACATATTCATCAAACTCCGTTTAGAGGTAACGACAGCTAGTCTATAAATCATACTCCCACGCTATGTACGAAGCTCAACAATATCGAGTTAATATATAACAGAATTGTAAGCATCCATAAATCATCCGTTATTCAAATCGACAGCCCCTGCCTTTTTTTTTCTGGCCACCGCTTAAGCACCTGAGCGCCCTCCATAATGCAGTCGAAGTCGCCCTCGAAACCAATATATCTATGCGGCGAATTACGCAGACGTGGTAAAAAAGCAATGGTCTAGTAACAGCAAGTGCATATCCACGTTAATCATCCCGCTCCCCCGCTTAGAAGAGACAATGCTAACATACAATCCTTACTTCCATCGCCGAAGAAGGTATAAGTATCATCTGGATATAAAATTAATATAGTTGGCAAATCACGGCAGGCTGATGCCGAAGTTGTTGAAGCTATGGCGGTTTCATGTCGTCAAGTTGCTGTTCGCTCGCTTTCTTGTAGGAAGTGAGCTCTTTAAACAGCCCGGAATCCGCTGTCCGGCCGGTCTAACAAAAACTGGTCGATAGCATTCTGGTCATATGTTAGCGACATTCGCCCTGTGGAAAAGAAATGTTTAACTTGTCTTACCCAGTCGACCATGCTGTGGCCATCCAGGACATTGTCAAGAGGTAGATTGTTGATGAAATCCAACGAAAAATCCATACTGGATCCCATAGGGTCAACGTACGAGGGCGGCGGAGTAGGCATTGGCTGAACATCGTTGTTTAGCAAACTTGCCAGTGAGCCGTCTCGGACCTCGGGCTTGGGTGGCGGTGGTGAGCGATTAGCAACAGAATCTTGCATCGAGACCTTCCGAAGAATAGCACCAACAACCCGAGTAGCATGCGCTGCGTCCCTAGAGCTATGCTTTTTATCGGCCCACATCTTGTAAGACGTCCCTAGGGCCTTCAATTTCCGCGATCGCTCTAATGGACTATGAGAATGTTAGTGACGTTTCCATATTATTTGAAAAGCTGTGCCATCTACGGAGTACTGTAGTCGTTCGTTGATATGAAAGGACGAGAAATAAGAACATACCTGCTCGGTAGATTTTCCGTGAGATCAAGGCATAAGATCATCGCCGCGATTAAGAAATCGTGAAGTGTCAGGGCCGAGAGCATATATTTATCCTCATGAATCCGACCGCCAGGCTTACTCTCCTCCTCATATTCCGCATGCAGATCCAAGATCCGGAGTGCTGCGTCTCGACACGTATTCCTTGACCTGTCGTACCTAGGGTTATCCTTCTCGCGATTGAGATACGGTCGGTGGAGCACACAAAGACTCTTAAGATACATCATCTCCAGCATAAGACGGTGCATGATATCGTAGGTGTGGTCCGTGAAGCTGTACGAGCGTATGGGCCTAATCTGTAATGATGGAGGCACTTGGGCATGGTATTGATGAAGCTCGTCGTCTAGCTTGGTGACTTCTTCGTACGGCTGGGGTTGGATAGAGAGTGCAAAGCGTATTACTCGACGCAGTAGCCGGCACAGTTTTGATTTGTAGCACAAGTAAAGAGTGGATGTGGGTTCAGTAGCTGGTCGTGGCGGAGGTAGCGCCATGACATTCTCATCGAAGTCCGCATCGAACAAGTTGCTCGGCGATTCGGTGTCGCACTCATCGTCGCGAATAATCTGCGGCATGCCCAATTGGAAGGAAAAAAGGACATCGAACACCTCTATAAAGAAAAAGGCTCGTCGACGAAGTTCACCATCGAAGGGGGTGACATTAGGAAGGTATTTGGGATCTCTATGATATCCCATACGCTGAGCGAGCCGAGCGACGAGTCCGAATTTAGCCCATAGGCTGGAGTCGATGTCTTTGTTCCTTTGCAATTCCGTGTAACAGTGTAACAGAAGCGCCTCTATGGAGTAAGGGTTGCAAGAGAGGTAATCTCCAGACACGAGACACTCAGTCGCTAGTTTTATCAATTTGTCCGGGAGGCTTGCCACGGATTCGTCGCTCTCTCCTTTCAAAATAGAGATCGAGGCAGCGACCCATAACATAGAAGCAAGGCAGCTTATCCACAAGAGGCTGGCAGAAGACGGGTCTTCCCAAAAAGCGTCATACTCCCTTTGGAATTTGTTGGTGTGGATGTACGGTGCCGTTGTAAACTTGTGGCGGAAATAGAGTAATATGAGAGCGTCTGTCTTACTCCGAGGGGGTAGCCGCGAAACAGCTTGGCTAAGAGTTATGGGCGGCAGTTTACCGAAAATGAGGTCTGCGTTGTCATGGTTGAGCGTCTGAGGCGGGGGAGAGGGACTAGAATGGCCATCCGTCTCAGATTCAAGGATGCCTTGAATGTCGTGAATGCTCTCGAGAATTGAAGCCCAGTGAGTAGCGCCAACGTAACTATGCTCACCCAGTGTGGTGGGGAGAAGTGGACCGCCGGACGCCAAGCTGGGTGGTGAACTCAGATCCGAGCGAGTCTCGGTGGTTTCTGTTCGCTGGTCCGAACTTGAGGGAGTGTCCATGGCAGACTCCCGGTTGCGGGTAGCATAGACGAGGCCATTCACCATCTCCTCAAGCTTCTGGAGACGGACCTGGAGGACGGGGCGCGATATAGGCTCATGTCTAGCCCGCGTATCTACCTGGGGTCTGGAGTCCGTACGCGCCTTGCGAGAAGCACGCGGCGCATACTCGCAGAAGTTGGCCTCGCCGCTCTTGACGCATCTTTCGCACGGCTGCTGGCGGTCGCATTTCACCCTGGGGATGATAAGCGGGAATAAATTCCGGGATTTAAAAGGACTACTCACTTGCGGGTACGACATAGGAGACAGGACACGGGCGGACGATTGCGCTTTTGGATCTTGCGTTGAAGACCGTCGGTCGGCTGTGCGCGAAAGACGCTTGTCTGGTAGCTACCGGGCCGGGCGTCCATGGCGCCGGAACAAGGACTAACAGTATAGATGGGATTGGAATGCGGTCGGGAATTTCAGCTCAAGCCTTGGACGTCAAGACGCAGGGAACACTTCCCCTCGGCGCTTTGTTGATTCTCGCTACCCGCTACCTGAGAAAAAAAAAGAAAAGAGGACTTAAGAATATACCTGATTGAGAAGAGGTCCGGTAGTACGAAAAGTACTAGCCTGGCGGGCAAACAACCTAACCTTACACAAAGAAGAGCGCATTTGGGGTGTTCTTCTCATGGGGTGTTCATGGGTGCTTGAAACCCTTGTGCCTCGGTCTTGGGCTTTGGGATGAGGACGTGAATAGTTGGGGGGGACTAGGATTCAAGGTCTTGGGTCTTGGGTCTTGGGTCTTGGGTTCTTGGGTTCTTGGGTTCTTGGGTTCTTGGGTTCTTTGGGGGTCTTGTGCTGTGGTTATTGTGGTTATTGTGGATGGGAAGGGTAGTCTGTCAGTCTGTCTGGGGACATCTGGAGTTTCGCTGTCGGAAACTGGCCATCCGTATATCCGCGAGGGAGGAACCATTAGAAGGCTGTTCCCAGTTGTTCGAAACTCCGTAGCGCGCCTTACCATCCCCCATCTCACATCCACCATCCCCCATCTCATCCTTAACCGTAACCGCATCTGCATACCTGCAGATATGTATGCGCATACACCTGCAACCCAGCCTGCGCCATCCCTACGTGGTAATGGCAAGGCATTAAATCTTGGCATTTCCTTCCCCATTCGGACATCAACACCGATGGCCGCGGCCTACTGCGGTCATAATACATTTTTCCTACGTCTTGTAGCCGACGGATTTTCCTCGGCTGGATTTAAAAGAACGTACGACCGATGCCCTCCCTGCTACCTACCCTGTTCACTTGCGCGCCTGTTTCGCCCATCGGGAGTTATTTTTAAACCTCGAGATGTCCATAATGCGGCTACCTCTTAAAACCGGCTGTTTATTAATGCTTATTTGTCAAACAAGTTGTTCTACTCGAGACGGCACGGCCAAAAAAAACATCCATGATCCTCGGCCCACACATTTCCTAATGGGGTATCTCTTAGCTCCACCACACCACAGAGCACAGAGCCGGGAATCAAGGGAGACGGGAAGGGATGCAAAGGAACAAACTCTCCAGCATTTCTAAGAATCGTCACGCGGGAAAACGTGGCAATCTTACTTGCATCCATGTCAGCAACTCCTTTCAGATCAAGATCTCTCCGTCATCGCTATGATTCTATCTAGCATATATAATCCTATGACCGACCGTGCGTTTCGACTTCGATCTTCTTCCCCTTATAGCTACCACGCAGTCCAGCACGATAGGGTAAAGGCGTGGTATAGGCCGAGCTGAAAGTCCAGCTGGGCCCCCCCGGAAATCACGGTAGTTGAAATCTTGGCCGGCAGTATTGATTCCGAGTGTGGCTCTCTTCTGCCACCCCCCGTTCTCCAATCCGAATTTGCCGCCGCCCCGGCATCTCCGGTAATAATATTATTGGCCCGGCCATCATCAACCGGTGTAAAAGGTAACATGACATGGAAAGCGTTAATTATGGTCTAGATGTTCTGACATACCTAGTTAACCCCGAGCTTGGGATTGCCCTAAGACGAAATGCATACTCAAAGTGTAGACTCAATGACATCGGTGTGGTAGCTACAAGTCTTCGTCGCGTCGTCGCTTAAAAGATTGTCCATACCCTCAAGGTAAGTCCTTGGTAGGCTCACGTACTGTGCTTCCACAATCTACCTACCTACCCTAGATATCAGGTACCTATATGATCTTACCGTTGCGAATAGAGCACCGGCATAGAATCCTATTCGCTGTGGTTAAGCGGCGAGTGGCGAACGTCTGCTTGGATGTTGTCATACGTGTTGACGTTGAAAAGAGGAGTATGATCGATATCAAATTCTCTCAGGTTTGGGCAGGAATCACCTCGGAAGCCATATCACATCGTGGCGAGATGGGCCGTGAAGCTGTTTGGGACGGGGGATCGAAATGCATCAGACATGAAAGTAGGTATCTTCTAATCCGAAGGATAAGCCGCCTTTTGAAAATGAGTACAGAGCAACAAGTAGACCAATAATCTCGTCCCCTTTGATACCGATACCGAAAGTACCGGCCGGGTCGGACTGTTCGGTTTCTGGCTTCCTTATGATTGTGATTATCGGAGTGGATTTAGTCCAGTATCTCCTGAGCTATGTTTAGCTATATTCTTACCAAATTGTTCTATTCGATCTCATCCTGCCCCTGCCGTCCCGTTGATTACACCGCTTGGCCACCGTCTCTATGCCTCGTTAACTTGCCCCTAGAGTGTGTTTCGATATAATACGACACTACGCTACCACATCGCTTACAAACCCCCTATTCGTGATCGAGAAAACCAGATAGGTAGATCAGTGCGGCCCAAATACCACATTCAGAGTAAAGCAATCTAAACTTCCTCCTCAAATAGCTGCGTTGTCTGGAATGCTAACAACCCATTCGTCGAAGCGAGTCGTACTATGATTTACTCTTAAGGGGTAACTGCTAGCTATTGGAAGAAACATGCTACCAAGTAGCCATTAGAGGTGCTATACATCAGGAATTGCAGGGGCATTACAGACAAGAAAGGGGAGGTGAAGTTAGGCGTGTTCATGTTGAGAATTGTTTTGGACAACTACCTATGTTCACCATACCCACAAAGCCAATCTACAAGGCCAATATGAATTTAAGTACAAATAAGAGATACGTAACTTACCTAACAAGACGCTGCAGACATAAGAAGCATCAGTGATTTAGTGGTAAAATCCATCGTTGCCATCGATGGGCCCCGCCTTCGATTCGCGGCTGATGGATTTCACAGATTGTTTTTTTTTTTTTTAATATGTTCTATCTTTTCGAAAAGAGAGCCGATGAATCGTAAGACAGAAATAGAAAATGTTTAATCGACTAGCAGTGATTCTAAATAGGTACAGCCAAGGATGGTCGTTTCACATATAATTATCTTGTGATTTGAGGTATGCAGAGAAATGGATATAATATCTATTTCCTCTATCACGAGTCAAACTGGCCACTCATTCGTTGTTGTTCGAATTGAAGACATTGATCCTCGCCGGCACACTGACGGTAAACTTTCGGCTAGTCTTACAGTCCTTACAGGTACCTGTCTACAAGCAACTTGTTGGTAGGCGAACTACCTAACGGGCGATAGTGGAGACATATGGAATTTGGATATAGATTATAGCATTATTTTATATTACGTTAGTATGACCTTTAATATTAAAAAACTTGACTATGCTCCTCCTTGTGTCCGTAATTTCTGGGGAAAAGATCTACGAATCATTATTTGAAAATCAACACTCTTTAGAGTCTATACACTGCTTCGTAGGTACTTGTGCTTTATAGTATGCCTGGGGTGTCCCGTCCAATGTGCCCTATCAAGTGATGGCAAAGCCGACACAACTCCTAGGCATATCAGGCCAAATATGTTATCCAAGTATATAGAACACAAGTATAAGGGCTGTAGACACCAAAATATATGCTTTCACCGTCACTCTGGCTGTAAGGGAGTTATCATATCTCCTGACCATATACGGATTGAGATGTTAAATGTACTCGAGAAATAGAAATACCTAGGTACCTAACCAATCCTATGCTTAGATCATGTCGAGAAAGGGAAGAGTCATCGAAAGTATGCGCTCACAGCTTCGCTCTCTTTCTTGCTTTCGAATGTGGTAGGAAATGCAAGGGACGATCTTTCGCAACCGTTGGTGGCACAGCAGTTGTCGAATGGTACCACACCTCATAGGATTATTAAGGCTCACCCCCCTTTTTCTCTTGTTGGCTTTGCTGGCTACCTACCTAGCCTGCAAAGCCGAAACGAAGCACCCTTCAGAAGGAATGACCAGTCACTTGCTGCGTGTCCGTACTTTCAGACTAGGCTGCGGCGGCGGCGGCTAACTTCGGATATTATATCTGAATTGATGACGTATCTTAACAATCGATCCTACAGTTCGGGTCAATTGACGAGTTTTTACATCAACCGACGTTGCCTCTCCATGGGGTCCAAATAACACTGACGACTTAGACGAGCGTTGCTTTATCTCGAGTATTGTCCCGCCTCTCGAGTTTTTTCCGTTTCGAACTTCAACCTCTCTTCCTATTAGCTGAGAGTCGAGTATACGTCTCGCTGCCATGTTGACTTTGTACCGTCTTTGTTTCAACTGAAAAGGAGTCCCACCACTACCTTTGGATATTCTACTAGTCTTGCATTGATAGTATTAGGAAGCGCCTTTTACGTAGATCAACATGCATATTCATGGCTGGCTGCTAATCCTTGGGTACTGGAGCTTGCACTTACAAATATGAGGATTCAATGGGAGCGAAGGCCACTATTTTTCAATTACTTGGATTTTAAAAACTGCACGAGGTCTGTATATGCTCCTGAGCAGAGACTATATATACAGCCGTTCAATCATACATGGAAGGTCTATAATGATGTCAGGGATCTAATACACTTTTGCCCCTGACCCCTTGGCTAAGCCTTGGTGTTTACGTGTGTTAGGGGCCCTTGCTGTTAGATTCATAGCTCGCGTAATAACGTTGTTATAACATACCGTCTGTCGTAGATGCTTCTATAAACCGCCTTGTAAGTTTACCACATCTAGGTAGATTGGGTAGTGTTGCTGTAAGATTGTTTATGTCTCCGAGACCTCTTCTTTAATTGTCATTATGTTTTAGAAATACAAATACTAAAAATTTAAAAAAAAATGAAATTCCAAAAGTTGGAAATCGAGCTCAGCAGGGATCGAACCTGCAATCTTCAGAGGACCGGTTGGTGAACCGAAATCTGACGCCTTACCATTAGGCCATGAACCCTACTAGGAAAACATGAGGTTCGGTGATACTGTGTGCCCCAACTAAACCATATTCATGTAGCAATGCCAAGTGGGTCATAGCTGGAGCAACTTGGTGGGTACTTTAGGACCTCAAACGTTTGGTTTTTTTCTCTTTCAAGTGGGTGGTTGTCATATATTACCTGACACCGACCAGAGCTATCACGTACGACCATAGGATCTGGAGAATTCGGGATCCCGTCCGCTCTCCCCATGACAAACCAGATACCGCTAGATCAGTAGTTGGGTCGGTGACGACCAGCGAATCCCTGGTGTTGTACGTTTTTGTTTTGTCCGTGAATTCTTTTTCTCCCAAAGAGACTATGTGGATAAGGCTGGTTTGGGGCTGTCTTTTGTGGGCTTCGTTGAGGCTAAGAGGATCCACGGGTAGTCTGGAGTAATTTTACATTATACGCGATGGGCAGTATTGTGTATAAAGCTGACTGTTATCAAGATCTTAAAATTAAACAATGTAAAGTAGTGTATTAAGAGATGAGCAGCTTTTGTCCATTATTAACACGTACCTGACTTATACTGTACCTACCAAGGACACCGGTTAACTTGATAACATGAGACTTCTCAGTTGAACGGACACGCTAATAGGTTGGTTTGCAATTTAAATACCTAGTAAATCTAACTCCTAACTATTGTATGTTAGGTACGCTATGAGCATACGCCTAGGAGGACGTGACCGACGCGAGCAACATTAACTATCACAATATTTTTTTTTTACTATTATCAATTGCTTAAGTCTGTTCATCCTTAGCTCTAGACTGGATGGAGATAATATGTAAAATGTGCTGACTCGAGACATCGTGTTTATAAAATAGAATTCAATCAGCAGTGAGGTCGCTGTTCAATGTCACTTGACCTCCATGATATGCGGTCAGCATGCAATGGCCACGACTCATTATTGCTTTGCCGAAGTTCAACTGATTCTAGAGCAGCCCAGGGAAAGTCGTAGCTTGAGTTTTACTTAAGAAGCTATTCTAGGTTAGTTGCCACATATCCTTTTCCCGGAACTTGCTGTTCCTTAAGCGTGACTGGTTGTAGACGTCTCTTTATTGCTCACTCACGATACCAGGGTCTCCTATGATATCAAATATCGAGTCCAGCCCTCCCTCACATTTTAGGCTTTTAGACCATGCCTACCTCTCTGTTATTGATGATTCAGAATTACTATTAGAAAACTGTGCATAGGTCTCCTGCTGATATTGTCATCATGGGGCAAATCATGTCTAGCAACTAGAGCCCAGATGATAAGATTGCTAACGTAGTAGGGGATATTGATATATGTAAAAATTTGCATCATTGATAACATACTAGGGGCTAAAAGGGGTCTATCCACTAGTCCACTCACTGCCAACTGCGCTTGGGACATCAAACCGTCCTGCGATGTTGCTGTCATCGCGACGCGAACTAAGTGACGCGATAGCAGCGACGCTGGGCTTAAAGCTCTCAACATAATTGCTCCTTTGTCTCGACTCCTATCTAAGCTAATATCCCTAACCCCCTTTCCAGAGGGCTGGGGCTAAAGCACCAGACTCCTGACGACCCATCCCGCTTATAGTAACTTGTCAAATGGTATCGACGGGGATTAGATAGGTAGAACGACATCATTGCTTCTTTGGATAGGGTTGTCCCGATTATGAGGTACTTTGATTACCTGTTTTAAAGTAGCTTTGGTCGGTATAGGAGCCCCATTCCACCTAGCTCGTATCAAGGTGCCCCTGAAAGATCATCATCACCTCTAATGCCACTTCGGTGTCGCGGACGAGTCATCTTCAGTATGGAATGTGCTTCCTGGCACATCCAGTTGCTTTGCAGGGACTAACTCGTTCCACTCGGAAGATGTTCAGTATCAAGATGACCTTATTCCTCCGGCATGATGGCAGAGAAGCGCCCCGAGTACTATTTTCAGCCACTGCCAAGTGGCGAAGACAAAAGAAAAAGGGCAAACATCGTGGTATTTTTCGAAACAAGAGAGAGAAGTAGAGCCGAGAAGGGCCACCAATAGACAGATACCAAGCTAGGTGAGCTACGTCTATTGGCTGGGGAACGAATAGAAGAGTGAAACAACGGAGGTAGTCTAGAGGTATTCGACTATAATCACATAAGCTCTGGTCGAGCGCGCTTAAGGGAGCTACACGTCAAGGGAATCTTTGCTTTATCAGGAGGAAGCCTAGGATTACATTTTAGGAGGTGACGTCTAATTTAACACTTGCAGCTCGCGAGCGGCTGCAGATTGAGGCTACGTCTTAATTTAGCAACCTCCTAAAAATAAATACCTTAGCAGATCCTCGTAGTACCGAAATCCCCCGAGGTCATGAAGGATCATAGGGCTGGGCCGCAAGGGAGTCAGGGACGATCAGAAGACCGTTGGAGACTTGCTTAACGCCGCCCCGTACCTTCCGGCACACTGATAGGGGCGAGTGATAACGAGGCACACGACTTGCATGTACCTCTAGGAGTAGGTGGTCTTGTGTACAGCACGCCAGTATCATGGTACCTGGCGTTAGCACCGTACACCCTCTACTCTCGTTGCCACCGATGGCCTTGACGAAAGGTAATTGGCGAATCAAGGTCGTCTTGCAGACTCCCGGGCGCTTCTGGAAGCTGGCGAGCGCAGGAGATGATACCAATCAGGCGCTACCCCTATTAGCAGCGTGTACCTGCGGCGGAGGACACGGGCTTGCATGCATAGGGGCGAAACGCCCGTCTATCTGGGCTTTCCCCAGACTAAAACGATCCAACCAGAGGGCGGCAGCGTGGTAACGGCGCCTCGGTACCTTGCAGGAAGGATCATGATGGTGGGAGTCGCCTGTAGGGCGGACAGAGATTTGCTGCAAGTGATCTAGGTCCTAGTACAAAAATAGCTTTAAACGCCCGACTCGCAGATTGAAGCATGCAAGCTGGCAGATAGTGACGTCGCGGCGCTCAATTACGCGCATGCGCATGAGGGAGAGAAATCGGAAATCTTCTAGAAGACAAACCGTACTCGAGTGGCGAGCCACACACCGCACGATGCCAGATACCTGGGCGCTTAGATGATTATCGCTGGGCGGCTATTCGAGACTGGAGACCTATCATTGGACAGCAGATAACTACCAGCTACTAGGGTGTGATGTTTGGAACAACTTACCTGCAACTCTTTGCACCTAGTACAGGTGAATGAGAAACGGGACAGGATGGGAACTCTGGCATCCCCTGGCTTTTTGAATGCGCGATGTTGTGGGAATGATATGAGGCTCAAGGGCTGGCAATGTTTATTGTTTAGGTCGGCCCCTAAAATGGCCCTGAAGGGACTGACCAGGTACCTTAGGTATGTACCTAGCGCCTGTAAAGGAACCTTCAATGCTGCCTTGGAACCTTTGGCGCGGAATCATGTGATTTTCCACATGTATGACAGATGCATTAGTCACAGGTACGTACATGTAGGTCGGTACCTACGCTAAATGGAAGTACATGTACCAATTGGCATAAGCCGCGGGCCTTCCCTTATGCACGTAAGCTCCCTCTAACCAAGACTTTTTCATCTTCAACTTCAAGTATCCCAAGACTCTACGGCCCGATACTTGACGGTTGCCTCCCACGTCCCAACTCGATGGCTCGAGAGCCAACAACGTACAGGCCATTGTCCTTTGCCTTACACTTTGGTGTTATCAACTCCAGCCTACCGTGAATGGTTATGGTTATGACTATGGCTGACGGCTTACTTGTTGTAGTGTGTACTAACCCAACCAACATATGATCTATCACACCGCACCAACATCGTCACCCTTGTACTACCCCATTTATTACCAATTACATTATCTACAAACTACCTTGGACAACGTGGCTGCGTGGTCAAGCTCGTGCGTAGCCTGCAACACTAATGAGCACTGACCTTCGGTAACAACCTTGTTACCTAAAAACAGGCATATACACCGAGTTAGCGACTAGGTAGGTGAAAATATGATAGGCGACCAACATTGCTAAAAGGGTGCTTCCGGATTTCCACGGCGTGTGTAACTATGGATATCTATTAACTTCGGCGATCCATAGTTGTCCTATCTTCGCAAACCCCTTGCACGACCTTGTCCTAACACTCCGAAACCAAACCAACCCGTCGGGTCTATTTTAGCAATAATTATTCTGTCGGTTGCCTCCTTGCGTATGGCGTGCCGAGCCATTGTCCTAGCAGTCCTGGGCACTTGCATAGGAACATATACGGTCCGCTCAATCTTTATTTTTGTAAGTCACTCGTCTCTCATGATTTATCGTCAGAGTGCCGCGTGCGGCCATCAAGCGTGCCTTGCGCTTACATGCCGGCTGTTGGACGTAACCGATGCAGGTTACGCCAAAAGCCTAGCAAGGGTAGTAACGGACCTTTTCCCGCTTTGACTGTGTCGCTTTCCTGCCCATTTACGGCATGGGTACCATCCTGCCATCGTGGTATTGCTCAGGACTGGCCTCAAGGTTCCAGGCAATGTACATCTTGTCTTGATGAGTCTCACAGGATCAGATCTGCACCATGCCTAGGTACCTTACAGAGGGCACCATTCTACTATATAGTTGGTTGTTATCACTCAACGGCCCGAAACTTGGTGGCGATGCGATGAGTCGCCCATTCAATCTTGACCCAATAGGAACAGCTCCTCTTCACCTTTTCGTATGAAAAGCTAATGGCCCCCAACGGTATTGTCTCGCCTTGATAAACCCTGAGCTCGCCTAAGTCATACCGCTTATCTACATGCCTAGAAACATGCCAGCAACAGGTATTATATGTACACATCTGCAGGTGGACGAAGGGGTCGCCAGAGGACAAGCGCAAACAATGAAAACAAGCAAGAAATACGCATCTCCGGCGACCGCTGACAAAAAGGTTTTGTTGACATCGGCCTCATTGGGCCCGTCGCCCTCCTGAGCTGTCGTGGGTGTCCTCGCCGTCAGCCTGACGCAACATTCTACCTACATTTCCACCTCCGCTTTCTAGTATTAGCGCCATGGGGGGTAGTAGTGAACCTTATCGGGGTGAGATGGTGGTGAGAGGGTGAGAGGGTGAGATGCAAGGAGGAATAGTACTCCCGTACGTACATACAATAGCCGCATGAGAATCCTTCGGCTCTCTAGTCATGCATGGGATGCTCATCACAGTACTGAAGACGTTTCTTGTGCCCTACCAGGTTCTCTGAGCGGTCGCGGGTTCGCATGTCGAACCCGCAAACGTTCCGCGTATTTCTAAGAAAAGAAATATGGGTTCCCGGGGCCAGGAGACGGGTATTTTACACGCGGCGCGCGGTTGATCGAGTCTGTCTCGTCCGATGTTGGTTTCGCCTGTTGTAGCGAAGGTCTGATGTCCGACCAATAAGCAACGGCAAGCCGCTTAGGAGCGATCACTTCCCCGAACGGCGGCAAACGCATCCGGGCAAGGCGGGCAAGGAACTCGACCATTCGCGGCAAGCGCTTTGCGTTCGCCCCACAAAGATTGGTGCTTCTGACTCGCTGACTCACGGGGAGAAGTACATCAGAAACACTAGAGCATGGACAGGGAAAAGAATGAACATAGTGGCCTTACACTAATACCGTAGCTGTGTAGGTACGTAACGAACTAAGTGGGTTAGAATATAGCGGTAGTTGTTAAAATTGTCATCTCGGTCCAATTATAGAGGTCCACTTAGTCCTCAAGCTGAAGTTCTGAAGTTCATGAACGAGATCTTGGTGATCGCACAAACTACCTACTTACCATCTACTTTCGTACGGTGTTCCGGACGAAAGCAAATTGGTGGTCCCTGCTCCCTGCTCCCTGCTTCCCCTGTTCCCTGGGCCTGCGCATCATCCACAAGTGTGGGATGCTCCCGTTCGAGCCGTGCACCACTGACGACTGGCTATGAAGTTGCAAAAAAAAAAAAAAAAAGAAGAGGGTGCTATCCGGCCGGCAGCTTGCATAGCAATATACTATATTCAAAATTGGAAGAGTTTCCGAAGCTAAACAAGCCAGCATGTGTGCGGCGTCTGGATCGATTACGTCGCAGCAAGATCCAGGGGGTAAAAAAAAGAGGACAGCTGCATTGATAATATCATTTCTCTTTCCAGAATTGTTTGCTTGGTGAAGGATTTGTACTGTAGCCTTATTCATTGACCGAGCAGCCGAGCAACAGCCCGAGATGACGACCTACACCTCTACGTCAGCAGGTCGCTCGCTGGTCGTGTTCCAAAACTGCACTGCCGCGTTCGGGCTCGGATCACTATCAGCAAGGTCCTGACCTGAAGGTCTAGCTAGGTCTCGAGAACGGCGGAGGCCCTTGCTGTACATGTATTAGCGGCCTCTATGCCTTGGACCTTGAATCTTGGACCTTGGTTTTAAGTTTCAACTATCGAGGTCAAAGAGGCAGAGAGGATTCACTCGCGGACTTTACAATACAAGACTACGAGACGTTTGTGACAAAGGGGCCAGCACATGCGCTAGCAGCAAGCCGATCAACTTCTTGGTCGGCTCTAGACGCGGGTATTCGCTGCGCCCTAATAGGAGCCCTGGACCATTTTCGACATCACACGCCGCGCCAAATTGCATGACAGCTGCATCCCTGTCCCAAGGCGCTCATTGGCCACGGCCGGAGTACGACCAGAATCTTGCAAACTCCTCTGACCGTACCTGTCGGCACTGCTTGCTGGGTCGGCCTTTTCTGGTTGGAGTAGTGCTGCTACCAGACTTGGCGGGAAGAAAGTGGCAGAATTCCATGACCAAAGTGGGAAATCGACGTTGCACCTTGCTGTGCCGCTCACACACATTCTACAAGATCGAGGGGGACCCTTCAAACTACCTAGATCCTCCCAATCGCGCGGCGTGTTCTCCTTGCATCCCTGCTAGATTTAACGAGCCAACGTGTGTGCTATTTTGATCGCCTGCCCGGGCCTTGATGTCGTGGGTTAGGAGAACCAGGGCTTCTACACGGGCCAATGGACCAATGGGCCATAAGGTGTGGGACTTGGGACCGCGGCTAGGCCACTTTCTAAGCGGCCTCTATTGATTCATCAATGCCTTCTTTCCACCGTGACGCGATGCCAACTACCTAGTATCAATCTAAGACGACCTCAACAACAGGAGTTGTTGCGGGCCGAAAGTGCTGCACCTATCACAGTCTTATATTTAAGACGTGAGTGAAAGGTAGCGAATCGGACAGCTCAATGGCACTAGATGAGAAATACCAGTGCAACGTTAGAGGGGCTGGCCGTTGGTGACATGAAGAGAGCTGATGTTGACGGCTCGCTGTCGTAGATGACAACGGCACCTATAGACGAGAGCCCAGTACGTGACTAAGACATAATGGATTCAGGCTGGCTGAGGGAGAAGTGCAACCTGCGAATAGGATGACACATTCCCCGCAGGGCTACCCGTCGTTGTCACCCGTTCGAAGGAAGCTGCCAAAGCTTACCGCTGTTGGGGTCAGATACCCGTGTTCATCGCGGTGATGATGAATACCGCTGCTGCGGTGCCACCTAGTTCAGATTCGGTAACATCGCATGGTGAGCGGGAAACGTAAGAGGACAGGGGACGAAAGAACCTGGTAGAGGTACTTCATCTCATTGCCTCCAGTTACGTACCTAGGTAGGTATGTAAACGGCGCTTTAGCTATACGAAGCTCATACCTACAAGGCTAGGGACTTGACAAGACATCTAAACAAGCACAATGCTGTATGCGATTTCATTTAGTTATTTGTCAAATAGCTTACCTACAGATATGGTGTGCATGTCTACTCCTGCACTTCGGTACATTTGGAGATCCACCGCGGATTTGGAAAAAGGGTTGTCTTGAGATTCCCGCGCAGAGGTATGTACGTACATACATACGTACATACATATGTGGCTAACCCTTGCTCGCAGCCGAAGTTCCTCGACTCGCTTCCAGGTTCTCAAGGACCGACGTTCATCACACATCCCAGTAGGTACCTCGGGGCGTGGCATCTCTGTTCATACCTTTACCAAGCGCCATGCTGCCCAATATTGGGGCAAGCTTACCGGGGTTTGTCGATCTCGACCGGTACAAAAGTATCCAGACATCCCGCCGAGGTCAGGATCAACCCTTTTGGGGGGAATGTCTCTCTCTCTCGTCTCTCGAAGCTGCTAGCCTTGAACTGCATGTTAAGTGCTTGCATTCGTTCTTTTCCACTCTTTTCCGTTTTTTATTGTATTTTGCTGTGCTTTGCATGCGCTCACGCTCATGCTCATGCTCATGCTAGATAACGTACCTATACCCAAGTACATGCATACTATACCTCGATCCCTATACATACCTAGGCTATACCCATCCTGCATAACTTGCCTTGGGCGCGGTCTACAGGTAAGCTATCTGCCCTGTCCTTCCCTCTTCAGGCTTCCGTACCTACCGCCTAGGTACCTTCACAGGTACCCTAGGTACCCTAGGTACTTTACCTAACCCTCCGTCTTACTTTATCTCAGGTACCCTTACCTTAAATCGCTTCCCGCTCCGCCTGGGCCTAGCCACTTATTTTTTTCTTGATATTCTCTTCCATACATATATTTCCCTCTACTACCGCTACGTACTACCCTGATTACTGTTGCCCATCCTGTCCGCGCTACATCATTCTATCCTCCCTTCACTTGTCACGTTTTTTATGCAGTGCGTTAGCTGCATTGGAAGGGAGACAGAGAAACGTTGGCATACCTTAACACTCAAGGGAGAACACCCACGATTCATTTCCCACAGGCGCAAGCGGGTAGAATTAATCGCGCGTTAAGCCAAGCGCCGGGTCTTTTTTGTACGCATTAAAGAGTCGAGGATCCCAGCAGCAGGCAACAGGCTGCAAGAAAAGAGACAGTTGGTTCAAGTTGGGAAAGAGTTGCATCGTGGGCCGGTCCGCACGATCTGGAGTTTTCACCAACGCAGTGACAATATCCCCGTCCCCGTCTCTACTCGGCTCTACCAACAAAGGACAAGGAATTCTGGAAAGGATTACTTTAGCAGGGCAAACTACAAACCACGTTGTAGTCTGGTGCATCCATCAGCCTACGATCTTTCCGCAGCTCACAGCTCACAGCTCACGGCTCGCAGCTTGCACCTTGCAGCTTGGTGCTTGGTGCTTACACCGCAACATAGCAACACTGCTAGCAACACAGCACTACATAACGCACCGGCCCTTGCACGTCACAGTCGTATTACGCAGCCAAATTCAAAAAGAGGTGCGGCTCGCTCTCCCGCCCACTTGCACAAAACTGTCCCCCGCGCACCCGCTTTCGAAAGTTCGTCGAAAGAGACGATTCTCTGCTGATCAACCCATTGCTCAGCGCCACGGCGAGTGCGAGTGCGAGTGCGTTGCCCGAGGATCTGGAATTTAATCTAATTGAAGCCTATGCAGCGGCCCTCATCAAATGCGCTGATCCCCGCAACCGCAACCGCAACCGCAACCCTCTTCTCCAAAGTTTTTAAACCTGTTCGCACTCCGGCCGCTGTGCGGATTGATCTCTTGGCGACTTTATCGATTTCTAAATTCTTTGGCCCTTCACCGTCGCCTCTCGCTTCATTTGTTAGTTCCCCGAGCCCTAGACGGCGACAGCTGCACCTTTCGGCTACGGCCCGAACTGTGTTAGCATTCGTCCCAAGTTGGCGAATAGCAAGGTGCACTGGTTTGGTCTTATATGCTAACTAGGTAAACTACAAGTTTGCGGCTGAAGAATTTGGTTTGCACAACACCACTTTTTTCTCTCCCCGATTTCCGCCTGGGTTGAGTTCCCATGCACCTCACGCAAGGTTGCTGGGCTGAAGATATTGTTGGACGAAATATGGCAACCTTTACGGCTTTAAATGGTGGGGAGCCAAAAGGCACCGAGAGAACAAGCAGCAGCCCTACCTCGATACGTGCGGCATCTGAGGAGCGGCCTGCTCGCCAAATAACTACGCACGAGCCTAGGGTCGGAGAAAGTTCTGCAAGTCAAAGGGAACACTGGTCAGGTCCAAGTCCGGACCGGCCGTCTTATCACCCTATATCGTATCCTGACATCGAAGGGAGTCACAAGCGCAAACGTTCGGTCTCAGATGAACCTCATAGAGAAGGGCCAACCGCTCGAGATCGAGAGCAACAATCTCAAACAGAATCACGTGACCCATATTCCGCTACGCAGCGAGAGCGCGATTATAGGCCGTATGGCGACGAGAGTCGAGAGCATCACGAGTCGTGGTATTCTCAGGGACATCAGGATAACCGCAGCACATACGAGCATCAGAGCTCTGCGAGTCTAAATCCTTCGCCGACAGATGATCAAGCTGTGGACGTGCTTCGAAGATCGACTACTCATACAGAGTCTCACCAAGATTACTCGGCAACGAGTCCTGACGGTGATGACTCCATGATGTACGGAAGCGGCTCCTACACCTCGGAGAGAAAAGGAGATAATATGATTCAGTCGGATCCCAAGAAAAGGAAACGCAATTTTAGTAACAGAACCAAGACTGGGTAACTAGGACCCCACCCTATTACTGTTATTTCTAGACTCTTGCTGACTTGTAGGTATGGTGTGGCCGGGTTTGTCTTCTCTTACATGTTGTGGGTGCGCAAGTACCGCAACACGTAAGAGCAAGGCATCGGCGCTCCGTACAAAAATTTCAGTTGCCTTACATGTCGAAAGAGAAAGAAGAAATGCGATGAAACCAAACCGCAATGTAAGCTTCTCTCGAGTATCACGGTTTGGAAATTCTTTGCTTATAGATGGAGTAGGTACCAACTGTGTCCGAGGCGGGTTCGTATGCCACGGATACCCCAACCAGCGAGGTTACCCGAAAATGGAGAGCAAGCCTGCCGCTGTTCCACTCGAATCTAAGGATCCTAGTTATGTCCCTCCCGGTGCCTATGGAATGCCTCAGCAAAGCAACTATACGATTCCGCCCCCGCCTCCTCCACCTCCGAAGCGCGATCAGTCTACCCAGCCGTATCGTGGTCAGCCACTCCGTATAGAACCAGTGCAGGGACGGCCAATACTAGCGGATGACAATCGGCCGCCGGCTCCTGCGACGCTTGCCACACCGACTCCGTCTGCTGTGAGCCCGGAAAACAAACTGTCGTCGATATCGTATAACGCTTCAACAAATGTGTTCCCTACGCCAATAAGCGCCACGAGCACTGTTATGCAGTTGCCAACACCGTTGAGCAGCATCGACCGGCACAAAGATTACCAGAGGGTGCCACCGCTGCACGACCTAACCCGCACAGAACACGAGACTCCGCATCCCAACTCGCTCCCGCAAATCAACATCCTTCCGCCAACTCGAAGCAGCAGCCCGCCGACTCAATCCCAACCCGCGCCTCCACCACCTCCTCCGCCCCCGCCTCCCTCTCAAGTACCAGCGACGGCAACGACAGCACCCGACTCTCAGGAAGCGGCACGGCAAGCTCTAACACACCCAGCCTTCCCGCAAGACAGGGAGAGAACACAGAAGGAAGAGATGCTCACGGGAAATCAGTACTATCCATTTGACGAAGAGCTCATGCTAGAGAGGCAAAGATGTAGTGTCGCATGCTTCAGGTTTAACAACTCGACAAATCCCAACGTTGGGGTCTCGGCAGCCGAACGCTCACGTCTCTTTCGAGAAATCCTGAATCCGACGGAACCAATTGCTATCGAACCACAATTGGTATCATCTTTCACCGCTGTCGGCAGCGTGGGGCAAGGGGTAGTTGTTGAGGCGCCTTTTAACTGCGATTACGGTTATAATATCGTCATTGGCAACAACGTCCTCATCGGTCGAAATTGCACCGTTATCGATCCCACGGAGATCATAATTGGCAATAACTGCTACATCGGACCGAATGTCAGTCTCTTCGGCGGCACGTTGTATACTGACCCTAGGAAACGCAAGGGGAGCAGGAGTCCCCATTTCGGCGCCCCCATACACATTGAAGAGGATGTATGGATTGGAGGTGGTGCTATAATCCTTCTCGGCACCAAGGTCGGGAAAGGGGCTACAGTTGCCGCCGGCGCAGTGGTCACTAAGGTGAGCGATACCAAGCAACGAATCCGTACCTTAATATGCGACTAACGGAATACCCTAGGATGTACCACCGTTTACCGTCGTGGCTGGCAATCCGGCTCGGGTAACGCGCGGCGCCATTGGCTGACACGATGTTTAGCGGGTTTATTTCTCATTTATTTATACCTCACGACCTTGCGAATCGAATATGATACCCAATATCGTTATCGGTGTTTACACCCGTTGTTCAATATTCCGTATTCCCATTTCGGAGGGAACGTCCTCGGGTGTATCTGTAGGGAGGCTTTTCTACAGCATGGAACCAGAGATCTTGGGTTGGGCGATATGATGAATTCCACCTCTCAGTGGAATATAAAACGGTACGGGGAGCCGGCGCGGATATAGCAGGGGCGGTATCTTTTTTACGTGGGATGGGGGTACAACTTGACGGGGGAAATACCAGGTAGCTCTGGAAGCTATATGGTGATATGGGCCCTGGGCGCGCCCTTCGTATACCAGGAACTACGGGATCCTCGTCGTCCTAGCTTCTCGCAGGGGAACATTTGAGCCGCTCCTCTCAGGTCGTCGGAGTTACAGGGAAAGGGAATTCGTTAACGAGATGACGGCCTTCATACGGATTTTACGAATACACGCGGGGTTCGCTGTTCACAGTTAGCGGGCCGTAATCAAACCCGGCTCTTACGCGAAGACGAGCGTTTCATGAAAAGAGGAGGGAAATGCCGTGGCGGTGGTATATATAGACTTAGGTTTCATGATACCCGGTTTTTATTTTGGTCCGCAGTCGTAGCTGTGTGCGAGTCGTCTGGGAGTGCGTGTATACTATGGGCAATTGGAACTCTTTTATCACATTACTGCTATCTTCTCAGTGGCATGTGTCTGGTGACCTCGGTGAAATAAATGCTGGGGTGTACGATATAGGGGTAAGTGTACGCGAGTAGGTATTTGCGTATTACTTTCGTTTCACCTGACATTTCAAACTCTAATTGCTCATACCGCCAAGTACTACAGATGAGGCGGCATGGTAGTCTGTGGTCTAGCTTATGATAGGAGATATGTAAACACCTTGCATGATCGTAGGCCACTATTAGCTAGCCAGGTTTCTCAGGGGGTGTTGCGATAGGGTGAATATGCCCCCTTTCCGGTCTCTCCCTTCTGGGTGGGGGGATATACGAGAGGGATGGCAGTTGTTTGTCGCGAGTTACTAGTACCTTTGATGATTATAATGTTGTTGGCAAGTAGGCACCGGATAGTTCATAGTACATTCGTATCCTTCGCACCCCTGATTTCGATCATGCGTATTACTATGCCATACACCGGAGACCTACGCACGCATCGGCATTCAAGGATACGATGGGGTTTGTTCTCGGCTCTTCCTCAAGATAGAAATGCCCCTACAGTCTTCCAATGTCCCCAGACGGCGACTATATGTCTACCTACAGGAGACTCGCCTCACCATTGAGCAGAAGCAACGACCAGATGAGCCTCTTCTAAAGCAGTAGAGAGAATTCCTGTTCCTGTTCTTATCCCTAGCCCTGGCTACTTAATTATGATACTTGCATATCAGTAGAGGGAAGTCATGTTGTACTCTCAAGTGACGAGATAGAAGTTCGGAATCGTGGTACAAAACTCGAACTCCACGCAGAAGACAGCCTTACGCTTATTCATTTGCATTATCTTTGACTTCATCTCTCAAAGCGAGAGATACTAGCCGTCCTATTCCATAGTGGCGATTGGCGACTATTTATTCATCCCCGAGCCCCTAAGCCCATAAACTTGGTAGCTTTCTATTCGTAATAGTTACTACTTCTTCTGTCTCTTGTTGCTCTGATCGCTGACACCACTCAACACGCTCGCGCTCCTCTTGTGACCAGTACTACTTTCTGCCCGCGCACCTTTGTCTCCCGCAGACGCTTGCGCGGCACTCGTGACACTAGCCCCATTCACAGCCTTGCTATTCTCACCGTTGGCTTCGCCGTTGGTCGCTCCGTTCGTAGCAGGCTTATCGCCGTTAGGCTTCTCGGATGTAGCCGCGGTGGCCGAATTTCCGTTGACGGTTTCGTGGGTTGCATTTGCAGCACCCTCTCCCTTCTTCGCGTCGCCGTTGGCCTTCGTGGGGCCCGACTCTGCAGCCTTGACCTCTGGCTCCGTCTGAACAGGCGCCATCATCTTCTCGCGTTCCGCCTTCTTGGCCTTCTCGAGCCTGATCTCGGCATCTATCTTGTCGTTCATCTTGCGCATATCAAGGAGGACGCTGATAGAGCTGAGCAGCTTCTCCATCTCCTCCACCACGGACCTTGTCGGCATGTTAAGTCGACTAGGGATGTCGAGCTCGGCCAAGGTGTTGGTGATACGTTGGTGTTGGGCGTTGCTCTTGGTCGTGAGTATCTTATTAATCCGTTCGTAGCGGAAGGTCGGCCCAGAAGGTAGTCGGTCGTGATGCGACACGCCGTAGAGCTGCTCTTCTTGCTCGCTGAGCTTTTTGCGCTCGGGTTGCGCTCCCTTCTTGGCGGGCCGTTCTGGTCGCTCGCTACCGCCAATGGAATCGCGGTGACCGGTTGAGGACGCTGCAATGCTCTCACGACGGTTTTCTGATATTGGTGTGGAGTTAAGGTGGCTTGGATGGCCTGAAGGGTGGGCCGACGCCGGCGTGTTCGCTCCGTTCACATCCATGAGCGACTTGCGTTTCTTAGTCTTGTCGACATTCATGAGGTTTTGTAAAAGGTTTTGCAGGCCAGCACTAGATTTGAACTGATTTATATCCTGTTCCGTGTGGGGGTAATCGAGGCGGTTATAGAGTTCGCGCCGCTCTTGGTTAAGTTTCTCCTGGCGGGCAAGGATTCGCCGGACTTCGATCAGTAGTAATTCCTCTTCCTGGGCCTCGTCCCTAGATCTTGACATGGCGTCCGCCGCAAATTTCTTGCGTTGTAACTCCGCCATAGGGTTGAAATTTGCCATTACCTCGTGAAGCGCATACTCAGGTTGGGTCATGTATTGGACCGGTTTCTGCACCACCATCATCTTCGCCGCCACCTCGTAGTATCTCGACTTCAAATCCTCCAGAGTTCGAACTTTAGGAGCTGGGACCACAGCGATAGCGGTATTAGGGTCCGTGCTATCCACCCCCTCCCCATTCGTTACTCTCTCGGGCAGCTTAGGCTGGTATTCATATCGATCCCATATCAGCGGCCACCGAAGATCAAAATCCCTAACCATACGAAATAAATAGTCCGTCTCGTCCTTTGTCCAGTCCCTGCTTGTCAAGTTGCTGTTGTATTGATCATCGCTATACTGCGGGATGTCGACTTGCACATTGAATTTGGCAAATGTCGAGTCTTCGAGTTGCTCCGATTTATTCTCCTGCTCGGCTCCATTCTCCCCATTTTGACTCTCTTGCGCTCTTGTCTGGTCTTCCGTCTGCTTTCTCCAATGTCGCAAATATAGCGACTGATCATCCCGCGCCGAGTTGCGGAAGGGCCGCAATTCCCATCTCGCCGCCGGCTTCCTGCTACCGAATCGCCGCTTCTTGAAGGTAGATAATTCTGGAACGATAGCGATAGGATTGTCGCCCCCCAAATTCTGCACTTCCCTCGCCAGACCCTTCAAACTCGGCCGCGGAAAGTTGGTCTTCAGTTTCTTGGCCGGTCTAGAGACGCCATCATGTGGTAAATTGAGTACGTCGCGAACGTCATGGGAAGCCATTGTAATGCGTGCGAGGTAGTGAGGTTGGTCTATTTATTATCGGGGGACTAGCGATTGAGAAAAGCGTTGGGTGGAATGTGCGAGGCGGCAGCGGTCGGAAAAGCTCAAATATGAAAAGGCATACGCGTGTTAATAGGGCAGAAGAATCTAGGGTAAGTCGCCGTTCATCAAATCCAGCTCGTGACGCGTTGAATTTGATGCATTCCCGATGATGAGGCTGAATTGTCGACTGCAAAATGACCCGCCGTACTCGTTCGTGGTGGTGTAAAAATGAGATGGGCAATGATGAGATTATTTGAAGGATTATGCGTTAAACAAGCATATTGGTAAAGAAGGATTACGATAGCTGGTGTCGAGCACGTGACACAGTCCTAGCTTTGCCCAAAACAAGACTGAGTTTTTCGAGCTTTTAAATAATAAGAACATGAAACGACGATAACTATGGGGGATAATTAAAACTGCAGAATTAATAGATAATTTTTTGAATTTTTATTTAATTGTTTTGCATGTAATATGGAAGTGTTATTAATACCTGTTTTAAGTGATGATGCTAATGATTGAGAGAGAGACGCACAACGTTGTGGAAGGCTTTACAGGTACGTAGGTACCTGGGTACCCAGCCAAGCCGGCGTTTTTGGGCTAGGTACCACTGACCACTGTAACAATCCCCTAATCCCTGCCACTGGCCCTTTTTTCGAACGTGGCACCTTGGGAATCAGCGAAGCTCTAGAATACCGATTTGAGGTAACAACAATAGACGACCTCCCTAACCCACCAAGACCGCGAATCCGATCCCGACTCGCATACGTCAAGAACCGAAAAAGCGCAATTGAGAGGCCGCCGGAATCATGAGGGTGCTTCTCCCCTTTCTGATGCTGGGCTCCGTCGCCCACGCGCTGTACTTCTTCCTCGACGGCGCATCCTCCAAGTGCTTCTTTGAGGAGCTGCCCAAGGACACTCTTGTGGTCGGACACTACACGGCTGAGGAATGGGACGACAACATAAATGCGTGGGCAAAGCACGACGGCATCAGCATCTACATCTCCGTCGACGTTAGTCTTTCCCCTTGATCTCCTACCCGACGCGGATATCGCAAGACCGAACCCCCTTAACGTCCCATACCACAAAATAACTAACGATCCCTCAAAAACAGGAGATGTTCGACAACGACCACCGCGTGGTGTCGCAGCGGGGCAAGTCGTCGGGGCGGTTCACTTTCACGGCGGCGGACGCGGGCGAGCACAAGATCTGCTTCACGCCCAGCAGCAGCAGCGGCCGCCCCGGCTGGCTCAGCCTGCTCCAGCCCAACGGCGGCATCAAGCTCACCCTCGACCTCGCCATCGGCTCCAGCGAGATCGAGTCCACCGACAAGACCAAGCTCGTCGACATCGCCCAGCGCGTCCGCGACCTCAACGCCCGCCTCCTCGACATCCGCCGCGAACAGATCTTCCAGCGTGTACGTCTTCTTTCTTTTTCTTTCCTTGATTGGGTCCATATGCAGGCTTGGAGTGGAAAAGAGGGTGGTAAACTGCAATCGTTGGAATGTAGCTGCAAGGACAAGATCTTTCAAGCACAGCCGTGTTACGTATCAAAATCAGATCAGATCACGCAAAACTGACAACAAGCAGGAACGGGAAGCCGAATTCAGAGACCAGTCCGAATCCACCAACTCGCGCGTAGTGCGGTGGATGTTTATCCAGATCATCGTCCTCGGTATCACCTGCGCGTGGCAGCTATCGCATCTCCGGTCCTTCTTCATCAAGCAGAAACTTACCTAGACGTATTAGTCGGAAGGTCCAAAACGGGAAGGGCGGCTCTGGTTTCGACGGCATAGGTATGAAGCAGCAGCAGCTATCATGGTTAAGCGGTCCTACGGTGGACTTGCGAGAAAATCATTTAGATAAAGGGCGACGGCTTCAGGGTGTAATTTACAGGCACGGCCTGCCGTATTTTGATGTATTGGTAGCGGCCTTAACATATTCGTATTGGAACAGGACACATGAACTGCCAATCAGGCTTGCTGGCTTTGTTCATGGCACATTAATTGTACGGCATCGTGAATTTATACATCAGGCTAACATGAGAATGCAATTGTTCCAAAATTGCGCACAGGTAGCTGTCGGAACTACCTTTACTGTATTGGATGCTGCATCGAGACACAACCTCAGTTTGAACATATCACTTTCCAGGTCAAGTCACAATGCTATTCACACGTCGACATTGAAATCATTATCAAGTCTTTTGTCCTATGCCCTTTCTACCAACGCGAAAACCATGGTGCATCTCACGCACCCTCTCACCCTCTCTGCGAGATCCGACTTACTATAGCCACTCTGCACTCTCCATCTCCATGTACTGCTTTCTGCTTAATACACAACCCCGACACTAGGGTACTCCTCAACTCTCTGAATTACGAACGGTGTATAAAGGGGGAACGGATGACAGAAAATACGAAACCCGATCCTAATGCCCGCCATCGCCATGCTGTGCTTTACTGATTAAACAGCCTTGTATCTATCTCATCAAAACGAGAGTCGTGAAAGAAAACAGTTATTCGTATCTCGGTTTGTGCCAAGCCTGGATCCTAACGGGGAATCAGGTGTAGGTGTCATCTTCCAAGTTTTTCGGGGTTTTTTCTTGGAATGGGTTTAGGACAACCTGCGCTGCGATACACGTGCCGAAGGGTTGGTGATGGTCAATCACCAAGTTCAAATGTGACAGTGATGTTCACACCGGGAGGTTAGGCGTCCGAGATTTAGGAAGGCGACTAGGATCCAGACCAGTAGACGGCGGTCCAAGACGTAGTATGGTGCCAGTATGTATTAAGGGTAGTATAAACCGGCGCAGACTTCCAATAACTCTAGTCTATATGAAATCGCTAGCATGCCATCGTAAAACGTGTTTAACCTATAAACCCGTCAGTACTATTCGACGACTCCTAGGTAATGTCATTACTAACCGCAGCAGAGAACCTTCATGAACTTTTGGAACCCTGTCGGCTGAGGTTCCATCGGTCTTCCGTTGGCGACTCCAGGTGATCCCAAAGCACCACCCGGCGCCATTCTCGGCGGTAGGTTTTGGTTGCTGTTCTGGAATTGGGCTTGAGTCGAAGGGGTTGGAGTAGACATGTCCCGGAGACCCCCCACCGCGCTACCTCGCTGTGTTGTCAAGGCGCCGGGCGCGTTTTGCCGGCGCTTGTCCGTCGGCCTCGCCGGAGACGGAGGTGGGGGCTGCGCGGCGTTTAAACGCTCGTGAGTTAGGCCGCCAGGAGTATTCGCACGGGATTGATTGTGCAGCTCTCTGGCAGAGATGCCCGGCGCTTTGTTCGGGTTGTGATAAGGGCCCGGCTTATGCATAGCATCCCAGCCCTTAGACGATTCCTTGCTGATCTTCATCCAGTCGTACTCGCCATCTTCCACCTCGCCCGTGTTCTTGAGAGCTTGGGTGAAAAGCTCACGCAGGTAGTCGTAGTCGGGGGTATCCTCGAAGCCAAGGTTTCGTACGTAAGTTAAGTACTTGCTGAACTCTTCCGGGAAGCCTTCACAGAGATCCTTGATCGGTGTCGTCTGCTTCTTCTCGCCAATCTTCTCATACTTCTGCTTGTTCGTCGCAGCCTTGAGACCCTGCCACGGCAATCCACCCCGTAGGAAATACATGAAGACATGGCCGAGTGCTTCCAAATCATCTCGTCGAGATTGCTCACGTCCCAGATGGGTGTTGATGCTCATGTACCGAGCAGTTCCGGATAAGGATTTTCGCTCTCGGTACGGGATGTGCTGCTTCGTCTTCGGGTCGCGGTACTGCTTAGCCATACCGAAGTCGACGACGTGGATCACGTTGGCAGCCTTGGTACCAGGTCGGCCGATTAGGAAGTTGTCGGGTTTGATGTCTCGGTAGATAAGGTTCTTCTCGTGTATAGTTTGGACACGGGAGAGCTAGGATTTGGGTTTAGCCTGGATTAAAAATTGATTTAAAGCATAACACAGCACGTACCATTTGCTTAGCCACCATCACAACAGTCTTGATCGTAAATCTTCGGTTGCAGTGGTCGAATAGATCCTCCAAGGAAGGTCCGAGCAGATCTATAACTAGGATGTTGTGGAGGCCTTCTTGGCCGAAATAATAAACATTAGGGATGCCAGCTGCAAAGCAAAGTTGTTAGTTCTAAATATCTTCGATGAGGACGCAGTATGTGATGCAACTTACGGCAGCCGACGAGTATCTTATAAGTACGGTATTCATCTCGTAATTGCGGCGCATCACTCTTTCGCGGCTCCTATACGTAAAAGTCAATTAGTATAAGCCTTACTAACTGGTGCAAGCTGTCGGAAAGTAGCAAAGGAGAATGTTCCTTTGTCAACAACAAATCACGGCAGGATGAGGCTACTCACAAATTTGATGGCCACTTGTTGGTTGTTCAACAAGTTCGTACCCTCAAAAATAACACCAAACGACCCTTCGCCAATCTTCTTTCCGACCCGGTAGTGAACACCGACAACGTTGGATGATGAAGAGGCCATCGTGGGCTAATGATGGAGGTGGTCGCCGTTGAGAGTACTTGGGGTAAGCAACGGCAGGTCAGGGACTTGTACGGTCAGAAGGGGACTTCGGGCTTCAGCCTTCAGGAGAATAGTCGCTGACCCGACCAGAGTATCGGCTGATACTCAAATGGTCCAGAAAAACCGAAAGCTCATCCCTCGAGTTGTTGTAAATTGATGCGGACTCGAGTAACGAACTTCTGGATTTGGTCAACCCTCACCAAGAGCTGGTATTGAATTGATCGGTCGGAACGGATTGAAGTGACGAAGAAGTGAAGATCAGAAAGGGAGGAATTTGGGGAGAAGCGGTCGGGAAACGGCAGTGGCTCAAAGTGGCCCAGCAGTTGCCCAGGAGTTACCCAGCGGTACAAGTGCAGGGTGATCCACACTGCGCCGCGGTCTTTCTAGGTACAGGTACTTTAAGTTTAGTACCTGTCACTGCAAGTAGCTGTAGTGAAGTTAAGGTACCTTCAGGTACCCCATTGCTAACCCAAATTGCAAGCGTATTTTAGGCGGGGCTTAGGTAATTAGACGTGGTGCTAAGACTACCCTGTATCACTGAATCACTGCCACACAAGAGGCTTTACTAAAAGCAGGCAAGTGATTTGGCTGCACTGGGGGCAATGGCGGGGCGGTTCGGTCGGTCAGGGGCATCGAATTCCAACAGAAAAGTTCTAAGAAAAGAAGCAATCATGAATGCGTTGTTGACGAAGTGATAGCTGTAGCTGTGAATACCTAAAGCTACCTAGGTAGGTAAAGGGAAATACATAACAACAATCACATACTACCAACCGTTAATGGACAGCGACCAAGAAATCCCCAGTACTCTGAGTACATACATAAACAAATGTAAGTAGGTATACCATGCAGGTACATCTATCCGCAAGTGGCAGTATCGGGCACACCGTAAGCTGACCCCGGACCCCTTAGTTCAGGAGATCAATCTACACTTCCGAGGTTTGCCAGATCGTTAACAATAAAATAAAAGAAGCCATCCGGCTCTAATAGAGAACTATCCATTGCTGAGTAATAAATTTTTTATTACAATCATATTAACGAAATCCCCTTTAATGATGCTACTGTCTACTGTACCAAATGAAGTCAAATCCGAGATGAGAGGGCCATCAAGTAGCCGGGACTTGTTGGCCCTCGCGTGCGCTAGACGGTCCAGGTCACAAGCGATGCATTAATGATCGACCATCGCTAGTTAGCTTTGAAGGGGCGCAAGATCCGGCGGCCCTGGACTGCGGTAAAGACGCAACGAATCGCTGCAAACAATGCACTTGTTCGAGAAGCACCTGACAAAGTCTTGCATGTTTAAGTAAGGCTGCGGGTGATTCTAGATTAATTCCCTGCGCTAATTCTTTCGACTTTCTACAAGTCTTTGTCTGCTTTGACGAGTTGGACAAGGCTTGCCCCAGCCTCATGTCAATAAACAGAAAAAGGCCGAGAAAAGGGTCCAGATCTAGGTTACATGTACCTGGACCTAAGGAAGATTGAATGGATCCCAATCCCCTACTGATTCGGGAATAGATTTTTTCCAGTTAGCCAGATCTCCAACGCTATAAAAGGCCCACAGCTCGAGGGTTATATTTGGTCAATTATTATATCTGAACACCTGTGACACCTCCTGAGACCAGTCTCGGTCTAGGTACTGTGGTCGTCTTCTTATCTGTCTTGTAAACTAAAAGGTGGCTAAAGATCATTCGAGTTCAAGCTAGACTCACCGACTAATAACAGCTTAAGTGCGTAGCAGAGCTCTAGTGTTGTTGACCGATAGAACGCTTGGAGAACACTCTGTATACAATCGTTTGACCCTAAAACAGGAAGACAGAATAGGTAACAAAGTAACTGACTGACCAGAACCGCATGACACTATTCGGATGCTGCCACTAACGATAATTCGTCTACCGAACTACCCGCGTGACATACCGGAAACCTTAGGTACGCAAAGGTAGACTTCTATCGAGCACGTTACACGTGTAAATAAATGAAAAACACACCTGCTATGCATGTCCAGAAGGTGATCCGTCCCAGCCGTCCCTGTGCAGCGACACGGTTGGATCCCGATGCTTGCCAAGATCAACCCGTAGCTGAAAATAGCCCTGCCTTAGGGATAAGGTTACGGCCGCAGAGCTGATACTGCCGCTCGAGGCCTGGCGCTTACGGAGGTGCGTTAGGTCAGGGTTTCAGGTAGACGGCCCGACCATTTCCTTCTCGAGTGGCGCCCAGGTCTGTTAGATATTGAACTCTTGTTTCGACTTTGTCTTATTTCATTCCCGTCTGTTTCTAGAAGAGTTTGAGACACCTAGTTAACTCAACGTCTGCCCTACCGAGGCATCGTCGTAAAGATGCTTTCGACACTTCAGACTCGGCAACAGTGGCTGCGTCCTTACTAGAAAGGGGAATCGTCCGTTTTTCCTACGTTTTCCTACGCATTCTCTACACCAAGAAGATGCCCTTACAAGGAATACTTATAAGAATATGCTCCAGACTCTTCCTGTGAGTATATCGAGCATAGAAGGCTTCTAACTCAGGCGCTTACATTGACAGATTTATTTGCAAGAAAATGCATACTCCCCAATTTTGTCATTATTTGGTATTAGTTGTCTGTTAGAAGAGGGCTGGCCAAGTCCGATTGAAGGATCGGTGCCCCCGGGAAGATTACCCGTAATGCACTTGAGTCTTACAAGAGCGAAGAGGTAGAGTCGCTACGCCTTGACTCAATCAGAAGTCAAGACAAATAGCTACCTAGTTAGAAACGTGTAAGGAAGCCATTCCCTAGTGAGCCCTTTTTATGTTTTTACAATATACAGTTCGGTATGAGAAGAACTACCGCCTTGAACCCAGCGTCGACCATACACGTTGTTTCTTCAATCCAAGAGAGGAAATAATCCACTAATTTTATTTTACCAGACGACAGGTACATAGCATAAGATATACTCGCGTACCTAGGTGCTAATGCTTGCGAGGCGAACTCTATTTCGCAGCTCTGCCCAATGAGTTCATCTCCCGTGAAATGTGGACCGAGCAAGGTGTCAGGTTTTGATACCGGAATCGTAAGGTGGTTGTGTTGGCGGAGGCAACATGAGGCTATACGATGTCCATCATAGCTCAAATTGAGGTCGAAAACATCGATGCGCTCAATGGGCGATAGCCAAGAACTATCACTACTTCCGTACATATGTAGGTATGAAGAGGATAGAGGATCTTATAAAAGGCAGGTAGTGGCCATATGGCATGAAAGATGGGTGCTGCTCCCATGACTCGTCTCTTGACCCGAACCTCAGGTAACAGAAGTCCGAATTTCATCCTCTAGTACAGCAAGACACATTCCCATTCGGGTTGAACAGATCCTACAAAACTACATCCATAGACGCTTTGGATTCTTCCCAAACCCAATAATATATACTTATTACCGCAGGCACCATCATTATCAACCACCTATACAAGGTAGACATTAATCCACACGATTTCGTCCTTTTTCGGCATGACGACTCTGCCTAAGAAACGACGCTTCCGCAGGGGGGCAGACAGGCGCCGAGCATGGAAAATTTGCGTGAGGCCTGAGAAAAAACGTGTATGCATTGGAAGGATCCATAACGAACTGGAGCACCGCAGTACTCCGGTTGCACCTGTACAGCCTCCCGTACAGCAACCGGAGGCAACGCCTGAGTCGGAACCTGAAATCACGACGTTTAAACGAATTAGCCCGCCAGCTCCGAGACATCGAAAGCGTTCCAAGAAGCAAGACGATGCGAAGTCCAAAAAGAAGCATGCCGACACTAGATGGATCCAAACATTGCCTCAAGGTATCGCTTTATTCATGGTAAGGAGACCCCGTCCCACCCCGAATACGTACAAACATACCTCACACTTAGATCCCCAGCTACCCGGCTAACCAGTTCTGAATAGCAACAAGACACATCCCGCAAGCTAACGCGCCTTATCACCGGGCTTGAGAAGGAGGTGGTCTCCATCGTGGGCAGGGGCGGCATGGATCAGGACCGCTTGGAGGTGATAAAAACAGCATCCAAGGAGGTATTGAAATACTCGCAAAAGTTCAACACCTTTGTCACGGAGCTATGGGGAGACGTGTACGAGGTCGGCAGCGCAGCCCAAGCCGCGACCAGCTCCCAGCCGGAGCAGATGCAGACGCAGACGCAGACGCAGAAGAACGTGATGCGCCACGCGACGCTGCTGGGGGGCTCCCTGCGACGCATCCGGGAAGAGACCGCCGAGGCGTCCGACCTCCTGAAACAGGTCATCGGCGACAACGAAGGCGGCGTCTCGCAAGCAGGCCAGTTCTGGATAAACGTGGACCACAACGCCGACCAATATCTCGTGGAATGAAAATAAAACAGCAGACACATATAGTATAATCGGTGGCAGCTGGCGCTCATAAATTTTGGAAAATAGACGTTGGATAGTAATGGCTAATTTTTGGGGCAACCTAAGCATAATGATGCAAGAAGCATGGAGGAAGGGCGGATGAGGGATGAGTAACGAAGCACAATACTACATAGAAGCAGCTGAACGAACTTGCCGAGTTCTCAGCGTAATTAGATAGACGTCTTTAGACTGTTCATGCATGTCGTTGCTTAACGAACATATTTCCTTAGGTCACTATCACACGAGTTTCATGAATTGCAAATGTCTTAGTATTACTCCCTTGAGTAGCTATTGTGTAATCCATAGGTATCTACCTATGTGCCTTTTGACCACCGTGAACACCGTGCCCCCTCACGCGTTATTATGCGTATCAAATACCATGGTTCCGTGAAATGCATCAGCAGTGTGCTGCCGAGTCTATGTTATCGCAAGTAGCTTGGCAGACATGTCCTATCCCAAGGACATAGAGCCAAAAGCTAGAATGCTCAGTCTGCCCTCATAACCCCCTCTCATAGCTGCACGTCGTTGTTAAGCAGTCTGACCTCCTCACCGGGCTTGAAAGCAGGCATTCCAATGTACGGACATCCGTCACAGCGGAAAGCATCTCCTAGCGAACAGTTTCCGCACGATCCCACTTTGCCTTGGACCGTGAAGTCGACCTCGTTCAAGTCGTTGGTGTTGAGCTTGAGGGTTTCCAGCTTCGCATCCGCCTGCTGTCGCTTGGCTGCGTCCTCGGCCTCGAGTTTCTGGGCCAGGCCGCAGGTGCAGTCCTTGCAGGCACGTCGTCGCTTGCCGACCTTGGGCACGCACTCTTCCGCTGTGATATCGGTCAGAACCATTCCCTATGTATGAAAAACTTCCCAGTGGATACTACTTACGAATAGCCAAGGGCTTGTTCAAGTCTTCCTCTGTGAGTAGGGTGTCCTCATCGATCAAATCGTCGTCGTCATCTTCAGGGACACCAAAGTCATCGCTGAAATCCACGAAACCAACACCGGCAGGAGCCGCCGGCTTGACGGCAGGGGGCACCATGTCCAGACTCGCATCCTTTCCGTTGGCCTGGTGGACAGTGACAGTGTTCAGGGCAGGACCGGCATTGCTCCTCTTCTTGTTGCGACCGAAGCCTAGCTTCAGGGGGACTGCGGCCGTGGCGCCGTCGTCAGCCTTGGTGAACCCGTCGGCGCCGGGCAGGAGCCCAGACAGCAGAGCCTCTCGCGCGTCGGGTGCCTGGCTGTTCTGCACCAGGGTTCCGTCCTGGGCTTGGATCTTGCCGCCAACCTTGAGCGTCGTCACGACCTTAGCGAACACGACGCGGTTGAGGAGAAGTGTGGACTCGGAACGCGTGCCGTCAGCGTCGGTCAAGACCAGGACGAGGTCGTACGTGGCGTCGGGCAGCTTAACGAGGCCGGCGGAGAGGCGGTCGAGCATCTGCAGGTCGGTGACGGAGCGGTCGTGGGCGGCTAGCACGTCACGCAGTCTCTCCTCGTGGCTTGCGATGGACGGCGGGGCTAGGAGCAGCGTTCTGGGGCCGGAGGTGCCATTCTGGGTCGGGTTTGAAGGGAAGACGTCAAAGTCGGAGGTGTTATCGATGGTCACGATTGACGGTGACATGATGGAGGGATTTTGCGCTTGTTGCGCCTCCTGATTAGAGTGGCAGCTGGGTTATTGGGTCGAGTCTGTCAACACCACGGCGAGAATGTCGACAATGAGATCTATTTGGAGGGGCAAATTTGGGTATCTGCGGCGCAAGTGAACGAGGGGCAATCGTAATAGTTGAAAGGCTTCAAGTTCCCCCCTTTTCCCCTTTTATAAAAACTCTAATGTTTTAAAATCACGGTCGCAAGAGAACAAAAAAAAGACGTGAAGGTACGTTTGTGTAAGGATTACAAATTGGTTTGGCGAGAAGTCTTGATTCTCTCGGGAGCGGAGATGCTGTTAAGACTAGGATTAGTCAAGGGCCACTGGTGAGTGAGGTAGTAATAGTACTGTAGCGCACTAGTGATGCGTGATCCATCTAAAAATTTATCGATTGTCATGAACCCTTTTCTCCGCGCAGATATCGCAGTTATCAGATCCGATTGCGGCACAACCGTACCCATATTGAAACCTTAGGTAATCAGTGCGCTGATTGGTCAATTTAACTACACCGAGATTTATTTATTTGTTCTTGTAACCAGGTATATTCATAAGTCAATATCATCCTACCCCTTAATCATTCAGTCCAACTTCATCTGCCCAAACAACAATCAACCTCTGTGAGCTGAGTTTGTGCTTCATCAGACACATCTGGATGAGAATAACAAAGCAATATAAGAGCAAATGGACCCCTATGTACTGTCAAATGTATTGCATAGGGACATAAAAGGAGAAGAGGCCTATGCATTTCTCAAATGAGTGAGATCACTGGTGTGTAAATATTTTATATACATCAATACGAACAGCTGGCTATTTAGTTTCCTTGCAATTACCAAAGCTCTTACAGACTTTAGGCTCTTTGCCAGAACAAGACTAAAGCTGACCTTCTCTTTAGATAGAGCATGAGCTATTCGCGGAAGAATTACAGTGCTTTAGTCGTTAGAAGCTATTGCCAATAGGTTAACAAGGAGGCCATGGAGTTTTAGATTAAGATTTCTTTGATACAAGTCTTTTACTCTCTAGGGCATTCAGTGCCTAGCCTATTAGATCTATCAAGACGATTGTGTCTTACCTAAGGGGCAGAGATTATGGCTCCATTTCACAAAACGCAACTACTGTAGACCTGGGCAAACAAGTGACTGTCATAACTTCTAGAATACGCTAGTTCCAAACCTGTGACATCGTGTCTTCCTACCTGAGGTCTCCGCGGACAAACCAGTAAAAAAAAAAAAAAAAAAAAGAAGCCTGCTAGCAGGGTGTTTGGGACACGGACCTCTTTGGCATATGAATTTCCTTAAAACGTGGGCTTCCTCGGGACGTAAACCTTTTACATACTCTCATCTCGCCAAATGACCATCGTGGAAAAGCAGAATCATGGCGAAATGGGATGACTGCCCGGTTGAAGTCAAGACGGCAATACTACAACTAGTCGACAACACAACTCTATATGCTACCGTGTGCCGCCAGTGGCAAGCAATCTTGGAGAGAAAACACTTCGAACGGATCCAGCTATCTCGAGAACGACTACCGGATTTTGCAGAGATCGTCCAGGGACCTCGACGCAAGCTAGTCCAGCACATAATGCTGCGGGTTGAACTCGCCGAGTACCAGTGCTGCAATTGCTGGAAACGTGAAAACCCCGACGAGAAGGAGGCGAACAGTTTGCTCTTCAAACACGCCCTCAAGAGCCTTTTCACAATCCTGAGCAACTGGGAAAGACCTGGCGACTTGAACGACAAAGGATTAACACTCGAGTTATGCGTATACTCTCCAAGTGATTCTAAGCACTGCTTTGGTCGTCGCCGCTTCGAATACGACCCATATTCAGAACCTCCTGAGGCTTTTAGAAGGGAGGCCCAGATCCATTTAATCTATACCGACGATTCGTTTCACTGGCGTCCGGCTTCCATCCATGAACTACAAAATGCCAGCACAAGGGTAACATCACCTCCAGAATGGGCATGCGTAAGCAATGATGATCTTCCTATGGTTGTTGTTGTCACCACGTTTATGATCAGAAGACAGTACTACCGAGATATCAGCCCCAATGCCCTTGCCGATATCTTTAAGAGTCTGGTTGGGCTGGAACATGTCATATACGAGCGACCAGGCTACCAACTAGACGGCTTCCTCGATTCGAGTAAGCATCTACAATTATATGGAAACTATAAGGGTACTAAGGTTGCAATTTACTAATAACATTCGTGTAGGACATAGGAACGTATTGGGATGCCTGCCGAATACCGTGAAGCGACTGGCCATTTTCGAAGACCACAATAGAATACTAGCAAAGTTAATGGGCCAGCCTCGTCGTCATACTGCTTGGTGTCGTTCAGTGGCAATCCTAGAATATGCCACAACTCTAGTAGCAGCAAGCCGCAACCTGGAGCACCTCTCGACTTCCTTCCTGATAGACGCGCAGAGCTTCTTCTACTCTTTTTGGCCGTCGAACAATGATTATTCCCTGGGTTGGAAGTGGGACAAGCTAGCGACTCTAGCACTCACGTCGCATCTCCTTGACCCGGACCACGCTCGCGAAGAAGTCAACGACTTACTCGAGGCTGCGGGCACTGCTGCCAGAAACATGCCTCAACTCCGCATGATGGAGATTTGGAATGGAAAGCTTTCCGATACTGGTTGTCTGTTTCGTTACTGCACGAACGACGATTCTAGTACCATAACTTGGCGGAGCACTTGGGAAGTCGAGTTGGTGTTGGAGGACCGAGTCATCGTCTCCTGGACGAGGACGGTGCGCCAGAACACCCGTCATGAGAATCTCGCCATCGTCTTCGAACGACTGCCGAAAGACAATACAAGCATAGGATTTCCAGCTTCCGTTCTCCGCCATCTGAAGCTGCGAGATAGAATTGTGCACCCAATATCCTTCGGCCAGATTCAAGCGCTACCCGTGTATGTGTGATAGACACCCCCTTGGTAAGAACCAGTCTCACAACTGCCCCCCCTGATTTTTCTTGCTATTGATACTAGGTAGGCTGACATAATAACTAGGTGGATTATGATTTGCGACATGTTCCTCTACTGATGCAGGACACACCGTACCGCCGACGAATGGGAGCTACTATCCACCACCCTACACAGCACCTGATACCTGGGCTTACTAGCAGAGGTGATGCAGATGGAGATGATACCTCATCATATAGATATGTGTTTCTTTCTCTACATGTCTGCATGCGTACATGTAAGCAGGCGGTGCGGTGGAGAGTTGGGAGGTTAGGGAGTATTAGGGGGTAGTTAGATACCCGATACCTGAGATAGATACTAACTAGACGCTTGCTAAACTTGCGCCATTTGCGGAATTAATGAAACAGCGTTTCCTGACAGCACAAAACCGTATTCATTCACCAATTGGCTGAAATTGGCAATCTTGGACAGTTGATCGTTAACCAAAAACGCATCCACAGCGAGCCGCGAATAAATGTGGGCTTCCCCGCATTATCACGCAGCCGCTCATCATCGCCTGGGACAGAAGGTTCATGTTATCTGGTTACACCCGGGTACTTACCTTACTACCTGGGGTATAAGTGGAGCCCGTCTTTCGTTTGCTGGGGCGTGTGACATAAACCTGCATGTCTTCCTTTTTCGTCAGCTTTGCAGCTTTGTCTCTTCACCCCTCTCTTCTCAATTCCTGAGGCTGAGTTGAGTGCCGGTTACTTATAGTATATACCGAATGTAAGGGGAACTTTTTAAATTGGAGGCAGCAGACAGCTCCCAACAAATGAACGGGCCACAGTAGTTATGATGCAATTGAACATGGAAATTGAAGATGGAGTTGGCCAGCTTACCGTTCGTGCAGGGGCCGGATTGAGCGGGTAAATTCTCGTGAATTCCAGATCGACAAAGCATCCCGGACCAAGAACTATGTACGAAGAATGACCTATCTCACCTACCCATCACCTACCCTTTTTCAGAGCTATCGAGCTACCAAGCTACCAAGCTACCAAGCTACCAAGCTACCAAGCTACCAACGGCTACCTACTCAGGCTGCCGACCGGCTCCTATTGGTGGTCATGCTTCTCGACCGCTAACCAAGCAGCCAAGCAGCCAACCTTAGCAGACCAGGACCCCCCTTGTCATACCACCCCGCCATCCCGCTAAGACGTGAGCTGTTCGGTAACGATTCCCGGTCCGGTCGCTGCGAGCTAAGCTAAACGAAGCAGTGGAAAGTATGAAAGGTAGAAATTGCATCGCCGGTTTGGCAATTGGCGGGGATTCTTGAACCTTCTTTGAGTGCCAATGAAAGGAACGGCGAGAGCCGCCATTGCTCTACTGGAACACGACTGAGGCAATTGTCCAATAGGGTCGTTGGCTCACACCACCTTAAGACCTGCGTCAACGTCAACCGGTCACGCGACTGGCCGACTGCCCATTGGCCCCATCGATCAGCTCACCCTGGCCCGCAATCGGGTCGTTCGAGAATGGGCGAGACGGGGGAGCTATCGCGTGCCTCCCGCCTCCCTTGCAACGAAGGGGTAAAGCAACGCATCTATCTCACAGTGCCTGCTGTTAAATCAACATGAGCACGTAATTCTGGATCTCTGACTCAAAATCAGGGGCTAAAGGGGGCCACGAGGACTAAGGACCACGAGCGGACTCTCTCCTCTCCCCTCTCCCCTCAGTTCGATGTCTCATTAAAAGCCATCATTCCCATCCATTGAGCTCCTTCTTCTACCTATGCAGTCTCCAACAAAAAAACAACAGACAAACAACCAAAGACATAGGACTACATATTGATGCAACCCAACTCATCCTCATAGCCACCCCACCTCCAATCCCATTCATCCACTCTATCTGTAAGATCGACCACTTACATCTTGAGCTCACCTGTACGACTACCAGACATCAGTCAGGGCAACCTTGATATCTCTCTCTCCTTTTCAAACCATCTTCCATCCCATTTCTTCTCTCTTCCTCTACCTCCCAAATCTTCCGATCTTCGTCTCCCACCTGCAAGCCATCTCGAATCGCATAGCTTTCTCATCCATTCATCTCTCTAATCTCATCAAGAGTAAGTTCATGATGGACATCCTTCCTCTCCTCATCTTATCGTTCCCCGCATGACGCCCGTGTGACGTACTCCCTCGTCTAGCCATAATTGCCATTGTACATGTCCAATTTCAGGTGGACATGACAGCTCTTGAAATATCCCCTATGCAATTGAGACCATCGACTAACTTATGTCGCCGTCTACAGTGACTCGATCTCACAAGTTCAACGACAAGGACCACGCCGGCATTGCTGAAGGCACAGTTGTCCCTCACGACAACATCCCTAAATTCTTTGCCAAGAACGGCTTCGATGGTGTCGATCCAAAGAAGACCAAGAAGAATGGCGGTGGCAAGGCAAACTGGTAAGTCACACATTGTTTCAGCTGGGTAGACTTCACTGAGGATTGCGTGATACCTCCCCGCATTGTACGTCGAATAAGCACCGTGCTGACTCGCATGTAATTAGGGGTTCGGCAGGCGAGGAGGTAGTCGATGAGAAATTCAACTTCTCCAATGCTCGTCGTCGGTCCAACAGCAGTGGCTACTCCAACCACCTGGACTTCAAGACCAAGTTCGAGATCAACGAGCTTGAGCCCGTCTTCGACGAGAGCCTCCACGGTCCCGAGGTCGACGACGACACTGCCCTGTCCAAGACCGAGACTTCTTCCAGCGTGGGAAGCTCGGCAGATGACGAGAAGGAGCAGAAGTGAGAACATGACTCGAAACTTCTGGCCTGTCCCCCATGAGGACAGGCAAACACCCATCACCAACCCCTCTAATTGCTACAACTATTTGTGTGACATATGATGACCAAAATTACTACGAAAGACCTTATCACCTTGGAATCTTGTTTTGAAGAAGAAAAAAAGGCTGGTTCAAACGGGATTCCATTGTTTTGTTATGATGAGACATGAGAACGTCTCCTATTCTATTTACTTGTAACTGGGACACCACCGGCGGGCGGCGGGACTGTTATCGACGGTGATTTTGGGGGAATGTCTATCACTAATGTATTATTACCAATTGGGTTCACATTGAGGATCTTCCAGGATAGACTCAATTGATATTGTACTAGTAACTGCCAAGTCTCGTCATGCTTGTGATGTGGTTTGACCTTGTCTCCTTGAGCGGTCTGGCCAGTTCAGACCCATAAACTCATCCCATCTTAGAGTTGTTACCCATCATCTACCCAGTACACAACCACACCATTCTCTTCGAACCGTCTATGAGAGGTTTGAGATGATATTTACCAATGCACGTTTGTTTTAGACGAAAGTAGGTGTAAAATCTTCATGCGTGCATCATACCAGTACTTCACTCACGTCCTTTTTCATTCAACCTCGTCGATACCAGCGAGCGTTTTACCGACATCTCAAACCACCGGTTTCCCCGTGCGCGCCCGGACGAGGAAATCCCCCAGCGCCAGCGCCGCCGGCTTCGCCCTCTGGCCCTCCACCTTGACGGTCTCGACGCGGCAGTCCCCGAGCCAGCACGCGCCGCCGTGCGCGCCGCCCTCTCCGGGGAGCCAGACGACGAGGTGGGGCGTGCGTTCCTCTCCCTCTCTGTTTCCGATCGTACCGGCCGTCGTACCGTCGTCGGCGTCGGGATCCGGCTCCAGCGGAACGAGATACGGCACGGCGGCGCCGCTGCTCTCGCCTCCACAGCCCACCGGCGACGATGCGTCTCCTACTACGAGCGGCGCGTCCCCCGGCACGAAATCCGGCCGGTCGTGCGCCATCGTCTCGAGGATGACGCGCTTGCGCCCCTGCCGCGGGGCCGAGGAGTAGAACCACAGCGGGCCGAGGGCGCGGTAGCGCCGCCACAGGTGCGGCAGGTGGTCGACCTGGACGCGGCGGTCGCGCTTGGTGATCTTGGGCGCGTGCAGCAACTCCTTCTCCTCCATCTCGCCCTCCACCTCTACCTCCTCGAGCGGCGACACGTGCACGCCCCCCCGCAGCCCCCGCACCAGCAGCCCGGCGGCCAGCGGCGCGACGAGATCCCTCAGGCGCCCGTAGGTGGCGTCGGGCGGGATGCGGAGGGGGGCGGAGCGCGCGAGCACGAGGCCGCGGTCGAAGGCCGCGTGGTCCAGCGTCTGCAGGCAGACGGCGGCGGCGCGGCGGCCGGCGAGCAGCGCGTGCTGCAGGGGCGCGGGGCCCCGCAGGTCCGGGAGCGCCGAGGGGTGCAGGTTCAGGCCGCCGAAGCGGGCGCGGCGGAGGAGGCGCGGCGGCACGAAGAGGCCGAAGGAGACGGCGATTATGAGGTTGGTGTGGGGGGGCATCTGGGGGGGTGGTTAGTGTGGAGGGATGCTGATGTTTGATGGGGAGGGAAGGGGGGAAGGGGGGAAAGGGGAAGGATACTATGATAAGGACTCTGCAGGTCCGGAGTGGGAAGAAAGGGGGTTGGTTGGTTAGCTAGTGTTGGTGTGGAAAAACTCACATCCCATCCGGTAAACGTGTCCCTCTCGTGAACCGGTAGCCCCAGCTTTGTCGCGAGCTCGCGGATGGGGGCTATATATACTCTCTAGTTAGCACACACACGAACGCATTCTTAACGTCTGATCATGTCTGTGCATATGAACCTTGTATAAATAAATGCCCGGTGGTCGGTACTCACGATGCTGTATCACCTTATACCCCCTCCCCGTGCGCTTGCCCGGCCGCGCCACGACGTCGATGGACCGGATGAGCTCCGGGTCGCGCACGTGCTCGCGGTGCAGGGCCTCCAGCGCCGCGCAGCTGAACTCGTCGGACCCGCAGAATAGGATGCGCAGGGGCTCCGACTTTTTGGCCGTCTCGTCCCGCGATGTCGTAGAGAGGCCGGCGGTGGTTGGAATACTGACACTGCTGCTGCCGTAGCCCCTCGTCTGCTGGCAACGGCGGCATAGCAACAAACGCGGACTTGACGGGCGTGCCGGCGCCCGGGAAAGCAACGGGGTGCGCCGCGCTGGTTGGGCGTTGCGCTCCGCTATTGGCAGGGTCGAGAAGCTACGCCATGCTCGAGAGAGCGTGGTCGTTGCGACGGGCGCTCGCGACAGCGGCTGCATTTTAGAGTTCCCTTGCTACTGTTCGTTTCTTACTGGGCGCCACCGCTATTTATCTGTGTCGAGTTAGCTATTAGATAACAACTTAGCTGCCGGGTCCCTTCACGTACGGAATACTTAGCAGTATAGGGGTAGCCTGCGATGAGCCAGTACCCCAGAGCTCGAATATGTATAGGTCGTACTAAGTGTGCATATTGACTATTTGAGGTCTCGAGTGTTTTCAATGAGGGAGATTTTGTTTCTTTGAATGAGCCTCTTGTACTGAGTCTTACTGAGTTGAGTTGTCGAGTCTTGCTCTTAAGAAACTTGATGAGTTCACGTCGATTGAACGTGAGTGGAAAGGGCTTGAAATGTCTTGGCGCGTTTAGTGGCATGTACCATTCAATACGGTAAAGAGTTATAAAACTACATGGAAGCATACAGAGCCCTTCCATTACTAATAAGATAATTCCACAAGGCATCCCGACTATATTTCTGGAAATCATTCTGAAAATCGGAATACATTGGAATAATTATTCAACGAGGTGGCCCGGCTTGTTAATTCTTAATGCCAGTTTAGTAAGTCTGGAGGCCTTCGTTTAGATGACATCTCATTAACCATTTACGTTTTAGATTCCGTATATTAAGTTCGTCCGCAACGGTGGGTTTCATTTCATGTTCAATTGTTTCTTGAGAAGGTATTAGGTTGCATTATTTACTATTTTTATCATTCTCCAGAATAGATACATGCTACCTATCCTAACAAGCTAGTTCAAAGGGTATATGTAAAAAAACTCCATGAAAATGGTTGATGGACCAACGCCTAGGCATTCCATTCTTATCGACAGCACCTCCAAATTGGCCAGCCACCCCTTTACTTCGTTCCGAGGTGGTAGAAAACACATCACCAGATTATTCTTAAAATAAAGACTGGTTTAATAGACGTGTGGCGAAGAAGAGGGGATCCGTATCAGATAGGTTGCGTCGCATGGCTTCGACCGAGGCGAAGCGCGAATGGTGGCTTAGTACCTCACGTCCTGAGAATAAGAACCCATCAAGCTCAACCCCAACGTGAATACGCCAGCAGTAAATAATATTAGCCTTTCTTGCGGCCTCTCTCGGTCGCCGTGGTGGTCATCTCCAAGCCCGTGCTGGAGGATAAAATGGGCCGGAGAGCTAATTATCGATACGCATTACGCTACTCGCGAATATGAGTGGGATCAAGTATCGTCTTCGAACTTCGTCGTGTATTTAACAAATACGGAGGTCCCGAGATCTTAAAATGGGTCTTGCTAAGACGGCATCTCGTCTACTGCCAAGATACTTGCCACTCGCGTTCAATGCTGCCGTGAATTTATAGTCAATAAACGAAACTATATGAACCGTCTCTTGAGTCAGAAGCCTCTCACACTATCGTCCTGTCGCCAGGGTGCAGAGCTTGTAACCCCTGGAGATCGTACTGAGCAAACTCGTCATCCGGCTGATGGCCAGGCCTCGCATGCGAAGTGACAAGCGGCTCCATGCTGTAGGAGTTACTTTCGAGACTGTCGTTGGATACGACGGTGTGCATCACATGTGCGGGAGGTGGCGGCACAGGGGGTGGGGGAGCCCCAGCGAGACTCCCGTGTCTCCACGAAGTACCAGTTTCCTTTTCATCGCGAGTGCTACGCCAGCTTATCGATGCCTTCCGTGCGCTATTGTGCCAGCTCATTGACGCTCGGCTGGTCCAGGTCCTGACTCGAGTAGAGAATAGGTTGAACAATGGACTGAAGGTCGCCGCGCAGGCACAGATCAAGCCAGTGTTGACCTCGAGGATAGAGAAGGTGAAGCTGATACCGGCCCACCTAGAATACTGGTCAGTAACGGATAGGACTCCCAACCGAGGAGGATAGCCAAGACAAAGGGGGAAGAAGACACAATGCATACCAAGGGCGGTCATAAATCAACTGATTGTACGTGGAGATGGCCCACCGAACGCAGGCAACCGCCCAGGCACTATTTCAATGTTAAAATGGCGCTGTCGAGGGGAATTGTGGCACACTTACACAAGACCGCAACTGAGAGCAAGACTAAGCCCGATCTTCTGCTTCGTCGTCGGGAACTGTAGTCTCCATATCATCGTCAGAGGCAATATACCGATGATAAGATCACTCGTCATGTGGCCAGCGCCATAGGCGATGTTAGAAGCGACAGTGTTGATACAATGTCCGGGCAAATTCGAGTGCCACTTCTTCGCGATGGGATTGCAGCCAAGGAACTCGGTGAGAGCGTTGCATGTTAGGTAACCCAGAGTGTAGAATAGTGTGATATAGCACGCCATCCTAAACTTCCGGTTGACACCGAAGATTTGTAGGTATAACAGAATCAAGGCGCTCTTAAAACCGGCCAGGCTTAGCACGTAAAACTCGGAGGAGATGCCGATCCAAAGATAGTATTCCGAGTTCAGCTCCGGCGTAAACTGCCATATATGTAGACCCATGCCGTGATATGTCGCGTTGGCTATCAGCACCGCGTGGATGATAATGCTAACCATAGTCGCAGCAACGATGTCTATTGAGAGTGGTGAGCATCATCCCGGGTACGTCATCGAGCTGGAGACCTACAGTCGTCGAGGGACCATGACCTCCTGACTATGTATGCCCGACAGTAGAATCTTGCGGCCACGAAAGCGAACGTGATAAAAGGCATAACCACGGCCGTCCTCCAGACGTGGATACCATTTTCAGCCGGCAGTGGCGGTACTATAGCGTTCGCACTCATGTTCAATAGGACGAAAGGGAGCTCGGAAGCATAAGCGAATCCTCCGCGTGTTACCTAGGTATTTAAGAATCGAGAATGTCAGACGAAGAAGCGGTGGTCTAGGACGAAGCTATAAGAATAAGCTCAACTTCGGTCCGCCTCTGACCAATAGGGGGGGTCAAGGTAGCATTGGGAGGAAATTCGGACGAAGTTGCTATTGATGGGCATTCCCCGTCCACTTCGAACGAGACCTCATGGTGAGGCGTTCCTTCTTGCTTTAAGTGCGTGTCAGCGCCTTGAAGGGCATGATAGGTGTGGTTACTTCGATGCGCCTCGATGCGCCGAGGTGTTACGGCATAAGGCAGGGATGTGCATCCCGCATCGTGGGCTGCAGCATCGGCATGGCTAGCCTGTGACGTTGCTACTCGTCCTCCCTGGTGCCAGACTATTGGGGCACAAGGATGGAAATACAGTAACATAGGTATGTATGTAGCATCGGGCTGAGATATGTAAAGGATATTTGCGCCACCTCCACTTTTCGGGACCAAGACATATGTATGAGGTAGGTATGCCGGCATGTATGTACGTAGATACGCCTATAGCTATTAGCCGCCATAACCAACATGATGATGGGCATTATGAGGACGGACTTAGAATCCTACGGCCGATCCTTTGGAGATTCGATATTATATAATTATAAAGAACTCGAGATCTTGCAGTCAGAACCTTAAACCTTATACGAGTCCTACTTCATACTCGACTGGTAGCCATCTGGATCTTTTAGAAGCCAGACAGACGAGCGATTCTCTAAGATTCTCGCGATTGCTTGATCGATACCTGTGTACAGTCTAGGTACCCCGCGAGGTGGCGGAAGACGTTTCTTCTTTGTTTTTGGCGACCCATTAGAGCTATATCTATTCTAAAAATATTTCATGCTAAGAATGGGGAATAAAGTAGTATCCAGTAACTAAGCTAGTGATGGGTTGGGTTGCATTGAAAAAAAAAATATGTATCTGTAAGGTAGGTAGGTAGGAATGAACAGCGCCATTGCATGAAACACGTGAAGTAAAGTGCCGGGGGTACAACGTGGTACAGTATGAGACGAAGGGTGCTGTCGGGGCTGTGTGTGTATGGCGATGTGGAGATGTTAAACATCTGATCAAACGGCCTATCAAACGGGTTGTCGGTTGTCAATCATGTTTAAAAACAGCACGACGTCTGAATCTCGAATATGTTGATAACATGCCGGTTACGTAAAGGTCTTCTTCCACATGACATCACCGCCCCAAATTACCTACCTAACATAAAGTTTAGCATCTCCGGCCCGCTAGCCAGGGGCCTGGGCCACCAGGGTATCGGGGCGGACCCTGCGCACCTACGGCACAGAAGGCTAAAACTTGCTTGGTGAAGTCCAGATATGTTTCTGTAAGTCAACATACATGATTTGTCCTTAAGACATTCATCGCTAATGTCGTGTATCTTTTACGCTACTAAGTAATGAGCTAACCTAATACCCTATAGTGTAGGATTTGTCTCATGCCTATTGAATCCCCGTCCAACGAATCAACACAGAAGATGGGGGGAAGCACGGGCAATCTAGCCCAAGACGGTAAATGAACCTAACCCAAGCTATAGGCCTGCCTTTTATGTCGAACCTCTATCGATAGACGATATCCCCATGTGCGCGAACACCCCCCGTCCTTTTGCAATCCTGGCTGCCTGGCTCGTAGGACGCGGGCACCTTCACGGGCACCTTCACGGGCTTAATAAAGGTTACAAATCGCCGGGACACAGGGAACGAAAGCAAGGTCCCTTCCGTCTAGTCCCCACAGATGCTACCCAATGCTGTCACTGTTTGATTATGAACATCAATTCCTATCGTTATCCATTCGCTCTATCTTGATCCTGTGCCGTGCGCTAGCCCCCCTTAGCGGCGGTAGGGCGGGCTGCCTAGTCCGCAACATGCCACACTTCCTAATCGCTCAGGACTTTCGTATATTCGAAGTGTGCCTTGCTTTGCGTCACTGGAGGGTATTGTGCCGAAACAAGCTCGAGAACTATGCTAAATCGAGCACGATATCGTATTTACCTTGTTACCTATTCCAAGAACTCCTCTCACCCAGTCACCTCGCCGAGCTACATCGTGCCTTGGCATCAGCCCTGCCCACTTTGGGGGCGGTTGACCTGCCTATCGCTATGTGAAACCACATCTGCAGTATTCGTGTATAAGGCCATGAGGTTATTCACGGATTTACTTACAAGCCTGCTGGCCGTGTTTGCTGTCTACCTGTATAGAGTGCTGTTATTTTCGTTTCAAAAAAAAAAAAAAAAATCCGGACACAAATGGGAAACTGAAGCGAGAGATAGTTATTACCATAGCGTATCACTTTTTCTTCGGAAGTTTTTCCCTTTTCCCCATGTAACATCCTCAAGCTTACCGGGCAGTTAACAAGATAGGAAGGCCTATAGATATCTCTTCTCAGCTGCGTTTCATCTGTAAAGAAAAGTCATTAGAGGGGCCAATTACTCACACCGCCACGCAATTGCTAGAGACTCCCGACCGATGCAGCTGTTGTGCAACGTCCGAGCCTCCAATAGAAGCAACATATTTAAAAGTGTCCACGTCTCCATGTCTTCTGTGTTTCAAAGCTTGTTGAATATTTCTTGGGGCTGTAAAGCAAACGGTTCAATGCAACTTGCAGCTGAATACCTAGGTATTCTATGAAAAGGAGAAGTTATAATCCCCCTTTTCTACCCGTGCCGAACGTTCCTCGTTTAGACGAGAGTTATCGCTACCAGCTATTCGCTTATAGGTATGTATTCACTGGTTCTAAATATGCCGTAATCCCTTAGGTACTCTAAGCGCAGTTTTAGGTAGGCCAGGTGCGTCTAGGATATGTAGGACATGACGGAGTGCCTCAAAGTTTATCTTAGCAGGAACTGACAATACTGCAACCGCCGTGACGAAGAGCGTCGACGCTCAGGGGCTCACCAGATCATAATACTTTGTTTCTTCTTATGCGATGACGTCCAGTCGAAGATGATATCTCTAACTGGAGAATTTTAGATAATATTCGTCTCGTTGTCACTTTGTCTCAAAGCGGCACGTTGAAACGGAACTTGGGCATCGATGATTGGATAACAGCACTTCGTGAATCACCCGCAACATGGCTGTCGAGGAAGCGGCTGGAATAAGATCCGACGGTGTATATAGATCACGCCTCCCTTCGTCTGCTTACCTCCAATGCGGCCCTGCCTGCCAGTTTCGCATAGTGTGACGAACGACCTTGTCATGGCTTCTTTTCTGATTCATAGAAAGAATAACCACGACGGAGAAGGTAGGTAGGGACAAGACTACGATGCTCTCTCCACCTCTGTTTTCCGACTGTCTCTCTCTCTCTCTCTCTCTCTCTCTCTCTCTCTCTCTCTCTCTCTCTCTCTTTGCTCTTCTGCTCCTTTATGTTCAGCAAGAAAACTCGCTTGCTACATTCGCTTCAAACTTTGGATTTCGTATTGATAGACGTTTTCGATCTACCATCCTACCTCGGCACCTGCATGAATACTTCACATTTATACACAGATCAATAGTTAACAATGGACGGCGAAAACAACAAAGAAAACAGAGACAAGAGCGGAGACAACCGCAAGCGCCATGGCCAGTATCTATCTCCGCCGCCGCCATCCAGCGAGACTCCCCGTACGCCTACCAGGTATCAACGCGGATGGCGCCTAGCCCAGGTGCCCGCCATGCCCCCTTTGGTCTCTACCGCAACTGCCGAGTCGTCGTCCTCTCAAGCACAACCAAAAGCCGACGACAACGCGGCGGCGACGGTCCGTCTTCTCGAGTACCTCACCGACAACAAAGGCAATGAGGTCCTCACCGGCCAGTACAAGGAGGTTCCCATATCGGGGCCCCTCTCCAGCGAAGCCGTAGAGCTGGTCGCCATGAACAACCTGAACAGGGGCAACAACAATCCAAGCCTCTCGACTCACAGGAGCCCCAAGAAAGGCAAGAGGGACAGCAAGGATAAGAAGGACGAGGAGACCCCCAAGCTGCGCGGTGGAGCATCGGGGAACTGCTTCCAAGAACCCTGTGGATGCCTCGGGTATTGGCTTGCCCAGATTTGCTCTTGCTAGGTGTGCGGCTTCTGAGTCCGAGACTTCTGACCAAGTGCTAAAGGTAGCAGGAGCCAGAGTGGTGACGAACTGGGGGGACCCGCGGTTTTCTGACTTTCGAACTCTGCTTGGGTTGATCCGGCGCCACTCATTCCTGGCATACTTGGTTCATCTTCGAATTGCTGTTTGGCGAGATGGGGGGCAGGTTGGTCTGATTAGTCTCTTGTCGCAGGTTCAGCGAGTTTCAGGCTATGTCTCTCCTCTACGTTGTTGTACTGGGCTGTGAAAAGGGGCTGTTGTGTCTCTTTAGAGCGTGGTTTGCTTTGGGAATACCGAAAATGGATATACTGTAGGCTGAGTTTAGGTCATAGCGGTACTGTTTCGATTAACGATATCACACTAATAACTCAAGTAGTTTCCATTTACTACTCCGAGGTGCCTACAGGCAACGAATTGCTTAGTAAAACTGCCTAGTCTTGCTTGAACAAATTCACCTTGTGTCGCACATAGCTCAATGACGAATTATTAGTGTAGAACCCTGTCTTTAAAAAGAATGAAGTAGCAATACCTATATTATTGGACTTATATTCCCGGTGGCGACATTTGCGTGGTGGTTGTAAGGAGAAGGTCGGTAACATCTCACGGCCCCTATTCAATCTGCAGTCTGCACAATTTTTGCCTAAAACGTTGCTAGCATATAGCTTCTAAATAGAACATCATGCTCCCTCTCCTAGTCCTTGGTTAATGCCTATACGGCATACTTGCAAGCAGCAATCGACTTGCATTAGTTCAAGAACTCGCCCCTTGTCTTTGCGAGTTGCTCATCGTAATCTGCTCGACGAGTTAGCAATCATTCCGACATAAGGGAATGGGAACTTGATAAAAAAGCAAATTGGCCCGAGTTCTTACACGGCTGAAAAGCAAGCCACCCCTTGTCCGGGCCTCCGACCTGCAGCGAGGTATACTCGGCCTCGTCGTCGTCGATAAGGAGCTTCTTGTACCCGGCGACCGACGCCGCGTCGGCCAAAAGCTGGGCCTGGCAGGTCCGCTCGAGGCTGAGGAACCAGAAGGCGGCCTCGTCGACGCTGCCGCCGACGGTGAGCAGCCCGTGGTTCTGGAGGATGACGGCCTTGCCGCCGCCGAGGGCCTTGGCGATGCGGCGGCCCTCCTCGCTGTCGAGCACCACCCCTCGAAAATCCCGGTACACGCCGTGGCTCCTGTAGAAGCGGCACGCGTCCTGCGTGATCATCTCGAGCTCGCGCCCGAACGCCGAGAAGGCCTTGCCGTGCACGCTGTGCGCGTGGCACGCCGCGTGCACGTCCGGCCGCGCCGCGTGGATCTGCGAGTGGATCGCGAAGGCCGCCGCGTTCACCGGCTCCGAGCCCTCCACCACGTCGCCATCCTCGTCGCACAGGATCAGGTCCGACACCTTGATGAGCGAGAAGTGCATCGAGAGCGGGTTCAGCCCTGCACGTTGCCACAAGCACTAGTTTAGCATCGGAGCTGTAGAGATACGGGGGCTGCTTCGGTTATGCTCGGCTACGGCGTTGCTTACAGAAGTGGTCGGTCAGGATCGGGTCTCGGACGGAGATGTGGCCCGCTACGCCTTCGTCGAAGCCGCGGTCGGCGAAGACTCGGAACGCCGCCGCGAGGTGCTGCTTGCGGTAGAGCCTCTCGTCTTCCAGGTTGTCGAACTTGGGGTAGGTTCTGATGTTGAGCTTCTTCCCGCTCTTCGTCGTGCCGTTGACCTGGACCTGAGGCGGGTTCGCGACCTTGTCTTTGCCGTTAAACCCGTTCGCGAGGGTCTTGTCGACGACGGGAGTGACCGGTGCGGCCTTCGTGATGGTTTCTGTGGTAGACATTCTAGAAATAGGGGGGTTTCTACGTTCTGAAGGCTTTCAAGTCTGGATGAGATGAGTGTTACTGTCGGTTGGAGAGGCTATCCGATCTATATAGGACGGATGAACTCCAGTGGAACGACGTACCGCTTTCACGACTCCGCCAGGCAGGCGGGGAAATGATACCAAACAATATCTACCCGCCAATTACGAAAGGTATGAGGAATTTCTCCAAATACTAGAGTTTACCTACCTGCCATGAGAGGGTATATTTCCGAAAAGCACCTCGGATGCGGAGAAAACGCCACCGAGATTGTACGAGGTTGATTTGGTTTGATTTTTGGTCTATTATAACATATTTACCTGGTATGCTTCCTGAAAGTTGCCTTCCCCTTCTCTACCTAGGTAATTAGTTTTATATCCATATCCTGGAATAGGGGGAGGAGAGTATAAGGACCGAGGCATCACCTCGCGCAGCAAGACAGCTTCAAGGGTCTGCAGGATTCCATCCATTGGAGTCTGCGGGTCCCGAAGTACTTCAAAGAACTCCTCTGGCTTTACCTCCTCGATTCGCACGCTATTGATCTTGGGTCATCCGTCCGCGGCGGCCTCGTTTCTATACCAGGCGCGCAGGTCTATCGCGTTGGCGTACTAGGTTGGCTTGGTATAAGGACCCTTCGGTATTTCATTCTTGGAGCCGCCGGCATACATCCACTCTGCTACATTGAAGATATCCGAACTCCCCGTCAAAGGGATCGCGATGTGTTGGCCCATAGTACTTGCTAGGATCTGCTCATCGACGGCTACTTGAAATGCGACGACGGTGGCGTGGGTGGGAGCATCCAGGCTGGGTGTCTGAGTACAAGTTTAAGGCGTAGTAGAGCGAATAAAAACCGAGGGTTAAAATTGGTGTTTCATAAATCGAGAAAAAGCAATTTTACGTAGAGTTACGTAAGCGGAATATTTATCTCTGAGCTGACATTTCCACCGGCCAGTATCGTTTTCATCCTTACGACGACCCGTCTTACCTAGGATTGGAATACTATGGATACCCAAAAACAAAGCCGGATCTTTTCTCTTCCACTTGAGATCCGCCAGTTCATATACGCCTACCTCACTCCCAACGTAATCCACGTGTTCCGACGACAGGGCACAATTGCTATCTCGGCGTGCATTACACCCGAGACAGCAAGGGACTTGAGCGGGCGTGAGCGTCAAACTACTGGTGATTATTACGAGGACCCTGTTTGGAGTCGTCGATTACGATCTTCGTGGGGTCCGCACTGGCAAAGACCAGCTGGAGATAATAACCAAGGTGGCTGCGAGTCTGGTGGCTTTGATACGACAGCCCCGGATTGCTGCCCTCTCAATATGGCGTTCTGCCTGCTGTTGGCCCGTCACTCAGAAAGTTGAATATTACTTTAAGGCTTCCTGAGCAATTCTTCCTTGCGCTGAACAGGGTTTTTGCAACGTCTCGTCCTTCGGAAAGCACACAGATGCTAGACGCCATCGCGACAACAATTGAAAGCACTAACACCTACGAGGACGAATGTTTGATATGGATGCGAGTCTGGTCTGATCTTGCACTTCAACTAAAACGGCTGCAGTGCCTTCAATTATGGCTAGGCATTGACGATATTTCCTATTATTGGTTCTCTGTTGACGAGCCTACTATCCTGTCACCTTTCTTCGCGTCAATTTCGCCAAACAAGATTGCTGGATTGACGGACGTCTCTATTAACCTTCCATTTATCTATCCTCTCCTCGAGAACCCCGAGCGGCATCTCACCGAGGGAGGCCCTGCGCCGCCGGCGTTCATCACGATAAAGAGAGAAATGCGCCAGAGATACCACCACTTCGTCCATGGCATAGGACAAGAGGCCGTCACTTTTGAAGGTATGAATATTGACGATGCTGAAGCCGTACAGCGTGAACTATTGGAAGAGGGCGCGGATTACGATGCGCTGCTATGGTACCCAAATAGTCTCATCCGCCCTTATTGAAGATGCCAACGAGGCTCCTATTAAGGAATTGAGTCTTCGCTGTATCTCAGATTCCTTATTCTTAGAATAACGCTGTGTAAGATAGCAGTTGCACAATAGTATTGCTTGCTGAGGCAAACATCAAATGCCGCTACCCGGCTTATTAGCGGGTGTCCCGAGGCACACCCCGAGGCATTCCACGTCCTTCGCGTGGAAATGATGTGAGGCTGGCGGGGCAATGGCTTTGCCAAAGCTCGATCACTTTGGTAGACGAGTATAGGTATTGTCCTATCCTGCCGTCGCAACCCACGTACTTCATATTAATAATTAAGACCAGTAAGCTTCTGAGATGGCCGAGACGGCAGGCCTAGTTGTCGGCGTAGCTACCTTGATCGGCACCTTTAAGGACTGCGTGGACTTATTCCTCTATATCGATTCTGCTCGATCTATTACCGGTGATTACGAAGTTCTAGAAACTAAGCTGGAAATCGAGAGGACTCTATTCCTTCAATGGGCTGACAGGGTACGACTTCTTAGTCCTGATCAATACGACCGTCGCCTCGATGATACTTCAAAATCAAAGGTTCTTTCTGCTACATTGGGAAGTATCCGCCAACTCCTAAATGAGAGTCAGAAATATTGTGATCGCTACGGGCTGATACTACAGCCGGAAAGGGAGCTGTGCAACGAGGATTGTCAAATAGTCAGCGGACGGCGGGTCACGACACAAGCAGCCTCTGCCATCAGCGGGCCACGACTGATACGTTTCATCGAAGATTTCGAAAAGCGAAAAATCAGCTCCAAGGACAGACAATCTCACGTCTCTCCAATTGGGAAGTTCTGTTGGGCCATTAAAGACAAGGACAAGTTCGGGAAGCTCATACAAGAGCTTTCCTATTTCATCACTAAGCTTAATGAGCTAGTCCCGGACAACGCCAACCATGTAGCGGCAATGATTAACGATGATTTGAAGGAGAAGAACCTGAGAATACTTAACCTAATCTACGACGCCTCCATCAATAACGAACATACCGTGGCAGCCATCGCTGAGCGAAACCGGTGGGAGAAGAGAGTACTGCGTAGTCTTTGGTTTCGTACTATAGACGAACGTCGATACAGCGTTGAGCTTCCACATTCAAAGACCCTGTCCTGGACCCTTGAGCCACGAGAAGCCTTGGAGAACGACATAAAATGGGATAACCTCTCCGAATGGCTTCAGACTGGTACCGGGATATATTGGGTGTCTGGCAAAGCTGGTAGCGGCAAATCTACCTTGATGAAGTATGTACACGGGCACCAGAGGACCCGATCTCTCTTAGAACAATGGGCTGCTGGTTGTCCGTTAACGATGGTATCTTTCTTCTTCTGGTATGCCGGCACCGACGAGCAGAAAACTCAGGACGGAATATCACGAGCACTGTTATTCTATATATTGAAAGAGAGCCCGGCCGATACACAAAATCTCCTTCCAAGCGTGTGGCAAGAAGCCAAGGTATCAGAGTCAGACGAAATACGACCGCCGTCCGCAGCCGAGATGAGACATGCTTTCGAACAGCTCAGCAGCGGCCACACCAAGATCCGAAGACATAAGTTCTGTTTTCTTATTGACGGCCTTGACGAGTACCTAGGAGATATCCGGGAGGGCATTTCCTTCATCAAAAACCTTGCTGAGCCTAAGAACATCAAACTCGTCGTCTCGAGTAGGCCAATTCCAGCGTGCGTAGATGCCTTCTCCGACAAGCCTCAGCTTCACTTACAAGATCTGACGAAGGCCGATATGGCCTCTTATGTGGATGCCGAAGTCAATTCCCATCCTTATATGAGTACACTGCGCCGTCTAGACCCGGTAAATGCTCCCAAGATAGTCGAGGAGCTCGTGGGCAAAGCATCGGGCGTGTTTCTCTGGATTGTGTTGGCCTGCCGTTCAGTTCTTGAAGGATTCGCATCACACGACCACGTCCTAGAACTTCTACAGCGTGTGGACGAACTCCCACCAGAACTGGAAGATCTGTTCAGCCATATGCTCGGCAGAGTGGACCCACGGTACCAAGGCCAATGTGCAAAGCTCTTACGGACTTGCTATCAGAACAAACTCGTCCCAGGTGCTCCGCCGATACGGTCTATCGGACTAGCCTTAGCCGACTACCGCGACCGGGGACTTTTACAAACCGTCAAAGCCAAAGATATATCGATCGGCGATAGGCTTTTGATGTGCGAGGCCTTTGAGCGGCGCTTGGGAAGCCACTGTCGCGGTCTTTTGGAATTCGCGCGAACTACCAATGTTCGGACCGAGCGTTACTATCGACACTACTGCTTTTGCGATGCAGAGCTGGAACATGATGCCACAATTGACTCTACAGTTGACTTCATGCATCGAACCGTATTCGAGTTCTTGAATGATCCCGGTACTTGGCAACTCGACTGTCTACAAATCCGTGACAAGGGCTACGAACCGCATTCTTTCCTGGCCAACATTTCACTCCAGGTCCTAGAGATGGTCAATAACGAGAACGAGCTGTATTTGTGTATGGAAGAAGTCATCACCTATGCCAGCCTGGCAGATCATTCCTCTACTGGTACGAACTGTCCCATTACGCCTGTTCTTATGGAATTCGAGAAGATGGCCCAACGATGCCTTCCCTAAGGGATCTTACATATCGCCCTGGAATCTGGTATGATCCACTTTCTTCGCACGTATGAGTCGCGCAAGGACCCTGCCCTGTCTATGTTATCCAAGAAGGCACCGTTTCCGCTCCTGTACCATGCCGTTGCTAGGCCCTTCGCATTCAAAGATCTGGGTGTCCCCAACGCACCCGATAGGTTTGTTTATTGGAACACATCTATCTCGCTGGAGGTTGTCCGGTATATAATAGGTCTTGGTGCTAATCCCAACGAGGAGTTCACAGCCAAGTCTGGCAAACGCACGACTCCGTGGGTCTACTGGCTAGAGTATCGGCATCTAGACCTGCCTAAGACTGCTTCCGACATGGATATTACGATTTTGCTGATAGATGCCGGAGCAGATATCGCAGCTGCTACGAAGGCCGTGGGTGAACCCTTGAGTATGACTGCCAGGCGTATATTAAACAGCTTGAGGGATCCATCGGAGAACGGGGATAACATCGAGGGGCAAATTCGGAAGATAATACAACTCAGTGAATTAGCTGAGGTGGAATCTTCAGACCCAGGTTCCGAGCCTGAGCCTGAGTCTGAGTCTGAGCCTGCATTTGAAGATGCACTCACTATCTGACTTGACGAACAGTTCAAGTTCGTCCGAAGAACATCCTAAAGGAGTTGGTATAAAGAGATGTATAAATTGGGATGATGTCTAATTGTATTGCTAGTGCATCTTATATCTTATACGCGGTTACATAGTAGATAAAGGAGAACAAGGAAGTTAACCTTGTCAAACCCCTGAATTATAATTCTAAACTGCGACTGTACCCCTGCATATACTTTTAGTATTAGTATACATACTTTTAGTACCTGAGTACGTACCTGGTGTTGCCGAATACCGATAAGCAAACGATAACCAAGCCACGATGACATATGACATCGTGACGACGCACAGAGGCTCAGCCAACCTTGCAACTGGGAATCCCACATATTTTCGCTGTAAAAGCGTTTCCTTCAGTGCCGTCTTTGCCAGCAAGTCGGGTTACTTTGTTGCAAAAGGAGCTGAGCTCTTACTATCTCCGTCTTGTAGGCAGGTACCCATGAGCAAATAGCAATGGCACAATTGCCTACCTCCAATGTCTCGTATTTTCTGCCCGACCCGTTCGCATTCACCGTCTACAACTGATCGATTCATTCACGTCCACGTCCGAACCACCGAGACATCCGGCATTATTAACATACAACACACCTCACGAAGCATCCGAAACTCTCCAAACCTCTAACAGGTGCAAGATCCGCGCCTGGTTAGGCATCATTCTTTTCGCCATGTCGATACGAATAGCGCTCGACAACCCGCCCGAGTTCTACACAAACCTCGACTTCATCAGCGGTCGCGTGATCCTAGTCCTGAACCGTCCCGAGACCATCGGCAACGTCATCGTCAAGCTCGAGGGCGAGTCGCGCACCGCCCTCACCGTCCCCAACCCCGGCGACCGCGATGAATTCTACCGCCCCCGCCCGCCGGGAGGCAGCATCGGCAACATCGTGACGGAGAACCACAAGATCCTGTACAGATTGTTCCGGGTGTACCCCGACGACGGCGTGGCCCTGCCCTTCCAGCCCGGCCAGCACGAGTTCAAGTTCAACTTCAAGGTGCCCCTCAACAACATCTGCCACGACCCGAAGGCGATGAGCGCCCTGCTGGGCATCGGCGGTCTGGGAGGGACCGGCTACCGCACCATGGACGGCACCAAGCAGCTCATGCTGCAGCACGTCAAGGCCACGCTGCCGCCCTCGCTCACCGGGTTCCCGCAGGAGGCCGAGATCCGCTACTACATCAAGGTCACCATCCAGCGCCCGGGCTTCTTCAAGGAGAACTGGCGCTACCAGGTCGGCTTCAAGTTCCTGCCCATCGAGCCCCCGCGGCCCGCCAAGACGACCCAGGAGGCCTTCGCGCGCCGGCCCTTTGCCTTCCACCCCCGCGCCCCCCCGCACCAGAGCATCCGGAAGTCGCTGTTCGGCAGCAGCAAGGTCGGCGCCGCCGAAGACTCGGGCGGCCAGCTGCTGCCGCCGTCCATCGAGGTGTCGGCGCGCGTGCCGTTCCCCAGCATCCTAACCTGCAACGAACCGCTGCCGCTGCGGCTCATCGCGCGCAAGCTGGCGCCGACGACGACGGCCGACCAGCAGGTGTACGTGACGGCGCTCGACGTGGCGCTGGTGGGGTACACGCAGGTGCGGGTGCAGACGCTGCAGCACACGGAGCGCACCACGTGGATCGTCCTCTCGGCCCCCGCCCTCCGCCCGCCCATCGCGCTCTTCGAAAGCTCCCCCGCCGCCCCCGCCGACGCCGAGTTCGAGATCCCGAGCGCCCTGTGGAAGGACCGCCGCCTGCCCAACACGATCGCGCCGTCGTTCCGCACCTGCAACCTGGCGCGCCGCTACGAGATCGAGATCACCATCACCCTCAGCTGGGGCCTGCCCTCTCCCGGCAGCAGCAAGCAATTACCCCCGCAGGCCATCACGCTGCCCCTCAAGCTCTCCAAGGTGGACGTCTACTCGGGCATCAACCCGCCGCAGGAGCTCGTCAACGCGGCCGCGCAGCGGCCGCCGAACCCGCCTCCGCGGCCGTCGCAGCAGCAGACGACGCAGCTGCAGCAGCAGCAGCAGCAGAGGCCGCCGCAGGTACACGATCCGCTGTACCCGCCGCAGCTCGGGCCCCAGGGCGCGGCGTACGACGACGCGCCGCCGAGCTACGACGAGGCGATGGCCGACCGGCTCGCGGGGCCCGCGGCGAGACCTGCGTACAGTGGGGTCACGGCAGAGAACGCGCCGAGCACGATGCCCGCCGAGAAGTCGTGATGTCCTCTTTTCCGTCCTAGCTCGTTATGTGGAAAGGAGGGGGAAGAGAAGAGGAGGTGGTGTACACTATTCTGGCTCGGTTTGGGTGAAAAAGGTCCAAACACGAGACGGTGAGGGAGTAAATAAAATAAGGAAAGAAACGAAATAATACGGCTCCGAAGATGACGGAGTGGCGAGGCAAGACAAGGCACGGCAAGGCAAGGCAAGGCAAAAACGTTGGAGTCGCGTGGTGGCACGGTTGCATGATACCCCTGCGGTTGGCATTTCATTCGAGCAAAAAATATTTAGGAGTTGGTTTTGTTAAAGGGGCGGCTTAGGTTAGCGAATGCTCTTTTGCGATGCATACATACCTCATAGGTTAGATCGGTCTATCAGACCCGTAATCAGCTCAACTCAAGATAATGAAATCGTAATTCGAATAATTCACCTAGTCAAAGTATAATAATCGTATATGGTGGTGAATCAGAAGAGTATTCTCACGGTAGACGTAAACGGAGGCGGCTTGTTGCAAAGTACCTATGTTCTCTGTTCGACACCTGTCTCTCTTATGCACCAACTACTCTAGATGCTAATCTAGCATTGTATCTTGATATCGTAATCTTGACCAGATCTAGGAATGCAGGCAGGTGTGAGATAAGCTCACGCAAGGCGATGCAGAATTAGCATGGTTATGCCAATTGTAAAATCCCAAACTCGCCCGCCGCGGAGATGAGCAAGGTAAGGTAAGATAGGGGAGGAGAGCGAGTGGACCCAACATCAGATCAACGGTGTTACCGTCATAGCTCTTCAATAGCCTCAGTTCATATGCTTCTTTCAATCCAAGTTCAAGTCAGGCCTGATCTATATCTCTTCATTGCGCAGAACGCTCATATGTATATCAAGTCATTCATAGCTTCTCCTTAAGGACATTCTTCAGCCTCTTCTCGACAGCGTCCAGGTACTCGTTGGTCGTGACGTAGTCGGAGCGGGCCGTCTTGCCGCACGCGAGGGCCAGGTCTTTAGTCATGATGCCGTCGATTTCGACCGTGTCAACACACGCCTGCTCGAGGCTCTCGGCGAAGGCGCTGACTTCCGGGGTCCCGTCTAGCTTGCCACGCTGCACGAGTCCTCGCGTCCAGGCGAAGATGCTGGCAATTGGGTTCGTAGAGGTCTCGCGGCCCTTCTGGTGCTCGCGGTAGTGCCGTGTGACGGTGCCGTGCGCAGCCTCCGACTCGAAAGTCTTGCCATCAGGGGTGATCAAGACAGAGGTCATGAGACCTAAGGAGCCGAAACCTTGGGCGACGATGTCGGATTGTACGTCACCGTCGTAGTCTACCATCCAGTATCAGTTCAAATCGTTCTTGTACTATGAGATGGTGATAACTCACTCTTAAGGGCCATGATGTATCCGCCAGAGCTCTTGATCATCTGGGCGACCATGTCGTCAATTAGACGGTGCTCATACCAGATGTTCTTGGCCTCGAACTCCTTCTTGTACGTAGTGTCGTACAGCTCCTGGAAGATGTCCTTGAATCTGCCGTCGTACTTCTTGAGGATGGTGTTCTTAGTGCTCATGTACAGGGGCAGCTCCTTGTCGAGGGCAAGCTTGAAACTGGCATGCGCGAAGCCAGTGATGCTCTCGGCGGTGTTGTATTGGGTCTGCGCGACGCCACCACCCTCCTTAAATTGGTACACCTCAATCTCCTCGGGCTTGCCGCCCTCCGGAGTGAAGACCATGGTCAGCTTTCCCGGCCCCGGAATGACCCGGTCCTTGGCCCGGTACTGGTCACCGAAGGCGTGACGGCCGATGATGATGGGCTTCTTCCATCCCGGTACCAGTCGGGGGATACGGGGGATGACGATAGGCTCACGGAAGACGGTGCCGCCAAGAATATTACGGATCGTGCCGTTAGGGGATAGCCACACTGTGTAGAAAGCAAGTGTCAGCCACAGCAAACATGCTTAAGTCTACATTGTGAAACAGCCAACGGGGAGGAAGCGGGGCATAAGACGATGGGCTTGGTATGCAGGCATTTGGCTGCATGTAAGACTGAGACTGCAAGATCTCAGGTAGCTTACTTTGCTTCAGATTGAATTCTTTCACACGAGCCTCATCAGGGGTAATGGTGGCACATTTGACACCGACCGAGTACTTCTTGATTGCCTCGGCGGCGTCAAGGGTGACTTGGTCGTTGGTCTCATCTCGATACTCCAGTCCCAGGTCGTAGTACTTGAGATCGACATCAAGATAGGGGAAGATAAACTTGTCCTTGATAACCTGCCAGATGACCCTGGTCATCTCATCGCCGTCGAGCTCCACGACGGGGTTCTTGACCTTGATCTTCTGGGCCATGTTGTACCTGGACTGGTGGAAGAGGGCGACTGGGACTGCCGGTCTAAAGGCTGTGATGGGCGAGGATCTGACAAAGGGCCTTGCCGATCTAGAGAAGGTAGAGGGCCGGATGTAGCGGGCTGCGGACGAACAAGCAGCAGACATGATGAATGAGGGTGCGCCACACAGCGCGTATGATTATTATACGACGAAGTCAGAGCTAGGATTTAGGAACCGAGGATGAAGGGTTATCGAAGCGAGCCGGTTAACCTTGGATGGGTAGAGGGATCCGGGCCTGAGGAAGGTTTCTAGTACAGTCGGTTAGTGGTAAAATAGCGAGTTGCCGAGAGTTAGAAGCCCCCCGGATGTAGACATGTAAATATACGTAAGGTATAAATATAGGTACATGTATATGAAGGTGTAGGTTGTGCCGTCTTGGGACATGTGCGGCATCGAGTCGCATTCACACGGGTAGCACAGGGCAAAAGGGCAAAAAAAATATCGAGGGTGAGGGGCCATTCGCCAATCATCTCTCGCGGCTGCCGGGTTGCATCCCCCACATTCTGCCGATTTGCGGAGAAGAGGAGCTTTGCATGTATCCATGTATTCTGCATCGGTACCTCTTAGTGCCCCAATTGCAGACAGTCATTCATAACTTCCCTCAGCAATCATGCTCCTGTCGAAATCTGTACCACACACCACACACATCGATGATTTCGGGAACTATCTCGGCAGTATATATAACACCGCCCGGTTCGATGAACGACCGTGAAAACCAACCATTATTCTGTTACGCGTCGACGGTCATTATGCCATATCATATCATGTCATATCATTAGAGCTCAACGGAGATCGACATATCTGGATCGTTGCGGGATGCCGTCTTAGCAGGCCTCCGTAGGGGGCTGCCTCAGCTCAGCCGCAATGAGTATGATGACCCAAACATGCCAACCCGTTAAAGTGCGTATGGACTAGGGCACAGATGACCACCTATCAGTGTTGCGCGAACATGGCCTCGGTCCTAATGGATGCAAGAGAAAAACATGGTTTGCGATATCCACGTTGGAGTTGCCGAGATCCAACTCTCGATGGCCCTGAATTTCGATGTCCCCCTGAGGAATGGTTACGGAAGGATCTTAGCGTGAATTTCTTCGCAGTTGAACAGGAGGAGGCTGCCACTACTTACATTTGCATCCGAACCACTAGGTATAGACTAACCCACGGCATTTCATATACTCTAGGTAATTGATCCGCAGGAATTCTAAGCGAGCACCCTACCTGGGGTAGGAGCCGTGTGGGAATATTTCGACAACAGGTCGGGGAAAGCTATGGGAATAGATCTGCAAGTAATACGCGCGAAGGGAACTAACTTTGGCGTCGGATAAGAGTGACCCTTTCAGCGGTGACTTCTTGGTTTCAGTCCAAGTATGGCCACACGTACTTCACTGAGGTCTCTGCTGGGCCCCAAGGTCACCGTATGTCTCAGGCTGCTTTTGACATACGCCAGTTGTTGCATGCCACTTGAAACTAGGCGACGGCGTAGGACAGATAGGGGCCCCTGCTTGGAGATGCCATACAGAAAGGAGCCTACACCGAAAATACCCCTCGGAGTACTCAGTTTTGGTGCTACCCATACTAGTCGGGGTTATGGATATCTACTCATTGGTGTTGGGGCCGTCCTCTAAACACTCTGGATGTCTTGAACGCCTCGAGATTTCGACCTAGAGAGTAGACACCGGGCCCCAAGGTGTAGGAATTTCTGACAAATCCTGAAGACGCCAGATATGTGACTGTATGATCACAGCACCATCAGTTTTACATTGGAAGAGCTTCCAGTTTCGACACTGACTCTCCATCCAGACTATGAGGCGAGCTGAAAGATGTCTGGTAGTTATCGAGCGCTCTCCCATGCCAGATAGATCACAGTTGACATTTTCATGCCTGCATTGCCAGCCTTACGTTAACCGTTCGCTTTAATACCTCCTCGCTAGCCGCTTCTGACTGCCATTTCTAGCTATTCGGGTAAGAAGCAACTTATTATACTTGCCGGGCCTTTGGATAGGTACCGGTAACTATCATAGAACACCTAGGTCCTACCTTGGTGTTTACCAACCTTAGGTAGGCTACCTACAGAAGACCTACAGAATATACACGCCACAGCCTTGCCCATTTATCACACGAAAATAAATCTTCGTCCGATTGCGAGATGCGCAAGCCTTCAGGAAGTGCCGGGCCTCGGTTCCGTTCGGTATAGAGTCTAATGGTTAGCATTTCTGCCTGTCTCTGCTACTGCATGGAGGGTGGCAGCATACTTGCTGCATTGTGTTGCATGAAAACTGTCCTTTCCATCTAAACGTGTGCACATCCTTAGGACAAAGTGGACAAAGGGAATATGCAACTTGACATGCTGTTCCCTGACGTCGTGGGCGATTATGCAAGGCGACGAATAGGGTAAGGGAAGAGTGTAGGTCAGCAGCAGCTGTAAGTAAGGCTACACGCCAGGCAGGCTCCGGTTACCTATCAGTTCAGGGAAGCAGGTCGGCGGCACGGAATGCGGGATAGTCGATGATTCCTATAATTGTCTTAGATATATGCGTACAACGCTCACACACGTAAGGCAGTTCTGGTTCGACCAATAAGACTCAGGCTCCCTTCCGTGCTGCTGTCCGCGTCGAAAGGTCTGGACATATGTGCTGCTGTGGTATTTAGACATGCAATAAAGTGTACTAAGTAACGTGATGCTAGTCAAGAGCCGAAATGGCTCACCGTCGTCATCTGTTACCATGCGAGATTTACGAACCTAATTACAGATAGGACTCCTGGTAGTCATTAAGGCCCTTCTTCCTATCCTGGCCATCTGGCCAACTCATCATCTAAGAGATTATAAGCCGAAAGGCTAGAGCCCTGACACATCGATCCCACCATGCAAGACACCTTAAGGTAGTCTTTCAAGGGAACGCCACTAGGTCATATGGCAGGTGGACATCTCGGTAAAGGGGCAGGAGGGTAGTTGTGTTAACCCGTTAACTTTGGGTTGCCTCGACACGCAAACCACGAAAACTGCGGACTATACAGAGCCTCCACGCACGTCGTAACCCCTTTCTCTGCCCAAGTCTTAACTACCACCGACGTGACTCATTCACTCGATGAAAAGGAAGAGTAATAGCAGGCAACAGATCAAATAACGATACCAGGCACACTGTTTCAAAGTTTCCTAGAATATGAAAGTATCAGCAGATGCTGCGATCTGAGTAACATCTGAGGTACTGACTGCATATACATAAAGGTAGGTATTTAGCATACGTACGCACGCATGCAGCCCTACCGTACCGACCCGCCGAAGCGTAGGACTTTCTCGGCGGACGGAAACGGATAACAGAGAAGAGTCTGCCTAGCCGTCGGGAACGCGGCACCTATCAGTTTGCCGTACCAATAAACGTAACCCTCCCTCCCACCGCAGCAGCAGTAACACCACCGCCAACATCAGCCCTACCTCACATACGTTAGGTAGGTACACATAACATAACGTCGAAAAGACAAAAGCCCATTTGCCAGCCCGGACGGAACTTCAGAAGTCCAGAGTGCGGTTACTTCCCGCGAGTAAGACATTTGTTTCTATTTATTCCCAAATGGCGGCCTCCCATTCCCTTGCCGATGACTCATCTCGAAAATGGAAAAATAGGAGAAACGATAATCCACTAAGAGAGGTAGAACGCCCATCCACCACATCTAATATAAAGTATCAATCTAGCCCTACGCCACAGAGATCCTAAAGAGGTAATAATATGATAAGTGACGGGGGAAGAGGAGGAAACTGCCGCAAAACGCCTCAGCCCAGCGAGAGAAAAGGATCAACAGACAGAAACATAAAACGCGGAAGGGGGGGAAGAAAATACATAAACATAAATGCATAGCCTCATTTCTCGTCGTACCATAAAGATCGAAGTGGTATTAAAATAGGAGAGGGAAAGAAAAGCGCTCACGAGGAAGAAGGAAAGAAGACAAGAACACACACCATGCTGCCTGATCTACTTCGCCTAGCTCCTGTATATGCAGTGACCAGCAGCCGAGCCAATGGCGTTTCGTGGCGTACCGCCCTTCTATGCTCCAGCCCTACGCCATTTGATTGCCATACCGGTACCTACACCGAAGAGTGGCGAGCGCCACTGACAGGAGTTGCGGGGAGCGGCGGAAAGCAGTCCGGGGTAAAGGAGGCGGAGCGATAGATGAAGAAAAAGAAATAGGGGATCTGAAAAGTGTACAATGTTTCGCTCGACTGCGGTGATAGCTCGGTTCGGGATGGAAGAGTAAGATAGGTGACACGCGGAGTTGATGTTGAGCCGTTGCAGAGTGGTGTAGTATCGATTGAAGCAACAACTCCAAGTCCGCGCGACCGAAAGTGAACAGAGCTGAGTCGAAGCGGAATTCAGCTACAGCCTGTGGCTGCTTATGGGTAACCCCTCAGCTTCTGCCTCTCGGGTTCGCATTGGATCTTGCATTTGGCGCACTCGAAGCCCTTGCTGTCAATAAGGATGCGGCTGAGGCACTTAGCACAACGCCACCATCTGTCATCGACGTTGCGACTCTTCCACCACTTCTTAGAGTTCTCCTTGTTGGGGCCCCGTCGCATCAAGTCCTCCATGTGGTAGTCCCGGTAGTGCTCCCTACAGTGGTCTAGGCGGTAGAAGGGTTCTTTGGACCTCTGGCACTTCTTCCAGTCGCAGGGATACGGCTTCTTCTGAGTGGCATCGCGATGTCTGTGTAAGTAGTGACGCTGGAGATCAGCTTTGCGTCTGAACGGCGACGCGTTGCAGTAGGGTTCAAGGCAGACGTGACGGCCCGACGTGTTATCGCTAGCGGCGCGAGGTCTGTACATGCATGTTAGATCTTATACAGCAGCCACAGGCACCTAGCAGCGATACTCACACTTCAGGAGTTGGTACGACAGCAGATATCATGGCCGGACATTCTGCAGAGGGATGATAACCCGGCTTGAGCTGCCAGTACGGGCCTTGACCCGAGTCACCGGCAATGAAATTGTAAAGCTGGTACTGAAAAGCTGGTTCTCCTGCTGGGTTACTCATATTGTATCCTTGCTTGTCTTCCATATAGGCGACACCGTCCTCCGTACTGTAGCAGTTGTGATTACCCAACCCTTCAGAGCCCGGGGACAATGCAACATCATATTGTCCGTTGCTAGATCCTGAGTAGTTGCTATAGTCACTTTCGTGTGATGTATTTCGTGCCATAGCTGTGCTCGTGGGCCAGTAGGGTTGATCTCCATACTCGGAGCCAGCTCCTGAGTTATTGTACGTTTGAGCCATGGCTGGGTCGATATCGGACGTCGAGAAGTGTCGTTCTTGTTTTGGTCGTATTGTGAAGCGTGCTGTTCTACCGGTTTCCTCTTTAAGGGAGAGCAAGCACACACTCTGCGGAACGCTGTTGTACTTATATTGATGTTGATAGGGGCTACGTTCCGTACGCGCTGCCGCTCGGATGACAAGAAGCAAACTTATTGTCGTAGGCGGGCATGCAAAGCGGTTGATGGAACAGAGTTGCCTGACAGTCGAATAGGGATAAGGTGCGGTGATACAAACTGCTAGGTACGATATCTGGTGCAGTTGTTCATTGGGGTATTTAAATAGTGTCTGCTGCTGGAGTGGGTAGAACGTCACCGACCAATACAGTCTATTGGTGCGCCGGCCACCTGATACGCATCGGAGGGATATCTTTGAGGCTCAAAACTGCACGTTTCGCCTAGTGAGGCGAACGGTTGACTAGGTAAATAGTTAAGGCTTCAAGATGCGCGAATAGATATCCTTCTGGAAGCTTTGATGATTTCGATCGGGGGGTGCTAAGATGTAAGAAGTTAATTTCAGAGATAACAAGCGAGAATAATTTCTCGCGATACCTAAACAGATAGCATCGCCCCGAAAGGGGCGCATAGACAGATCTCGGATGGCATCCGAGCTACTTAATATCAAGCGCGCGGTAGACAAGCCACACCGAGGCCGCCGGAGCTTGCGCACGGAGGATACGACGATAGACACAAAAGGTATAGCAGATTATTCTTAGGGCCTTACCCCGAGAGTATCATGTAGATCCCGCTGAAATCTTGAGATCCGAACCGTCTAGTTTTGGGTTCGGTGAACTTACCTATCGGTAGCGACAAGCTTCTCGGCTACGAGCCTTGAGAGATATGCATAACGTCGCCAAGTAATGCTACCTGAAGTGTGGATTATGAAGCTAGTTCAGCCCAAGATCGGTATGTTCACATGAACCTGGTTTGCTCCCAGGTAAGGCTGACAGGCGTGATAGGATGTGAAAACATTCGTGCAAGCAAGGTAAGCAGCATCAAAGCCGGTTGGTGGGAGGCAGCAGAAGGGGATTGGGTAGAGGGAGCTGGAAGCAGAGCTTTGTAAGTAACCCAAGCGGCAGTCACCCGAAAGTTCCCTTGGGGTAAATGGTAGCAACTGGTCAGACGCTGGCGGGTTAAAGTCGAACATGAGGGTAACCGTTTGTGGCCCTTGCAAATCCTTGAACGTCATGATTGGAAAAGAAGGTCGTCTTTGGATGTTGGATTTAGTCCTGTACGACATTGGATGTCTTGTTGGTGCCTACACGTAGGACACAGCCACTGATGGGGTAGGACTTCAGCCTCAGCCGAAGCTCGATCGGTCGAATAAAATCCAAGCTAGAGGCAGATAGCTTCATTACGTTAAGGCGAACCAGGCCGCCTACTGAATTGCCTTGCCAGCGCAGAAGTCGCTGTTTGTCTGCCCTTCGCTGCCTGATCCTTCCCCCCTCATTCCCGCATCCCGCATCCCGCTCCCCCGATCAGAGAAGGAACGCGCCATCACGCAGCAGTTCGTCTGTTCAAGCCCGCGCCCCATAAGGACAAGGACATGTAAGCCAGAAGTGAGGCTGTTTAAGTGGGATGATGCACAACAGAAGCATTATCTGTGTCTGTATCTGTATCTGTATCTGTATTCTGTATATGCAAGTCGGTTCCTGTCCTGGGGATCCCTGGCACCTGCAATGTTCCACTTTAGTAAAGATGGCATTGTAGATAAGCGTAGTAACTCGGTCACGCAGCTTTGACCGAAGTCCATTTGCAGAAAGCCGACGCCGACAACGGACGGGAACGTCATTTAGCGTTCGTCGTCAATTGACAAGGCTTAGTTTCCGAAATGCAATCCTCCTTTAAGGATCTCTCCTATCGAACCTCGGCATGGATGCTTACGCATTGAACGCTGACCTTTTTCCCTTTTTTCTTTTTCTTGCAGCCCAAGTCCCTACTTGATGCGTTCCATCTAAGAGGGAGCTTTGGAGCTTGGCATTACTCAGCCCAAGGTCCCGAGGTCCAAGCAGTGCCAATTGATGCATTACCAACTGATGCAGGGAACCATCAGCAAATCCCTTAACAGCGACAGTTTGGGGGTTAAAAAAGGAAGAAGCAATTCGCAGGATTATAGGATATTGGCGGGAAAGCGTATCATCGCATTTTGTTAGGTCCAGTTGTAAAGAAAGAAGGCAACTTTCTCGTACATATACTCGTGCGTGGGCGCCGGGTAGAAGCGTTTGGGCAGCGATGCATATATGAGTTGGAGAAACTACATTGGTCCCACGTCCCTCAAGGTTATGGCTTTGTGTGAGGTTTTATATGAAGACCGCTGCCTCGTTATGGGGAGAGATGAAGTTTGCATGGAGAAAAAAAAAGCAAAAGTTGGTTGAAGAACCAGTAAAAAAAAAAGAAAGGCCCACTCAATCTAGTTTCTGGTTAACACGTAAGATTACCTCACTCGAGCACCTCTTTCCTCCGCGCCTTTCTCTTATATCATTGTGACCTTTATCTATAGGCGGAACTCTATATATCTCATTGGTTTATATATAATAATACAAGAGGTATAGAAGTATGACTAATGTTAATATAAAAAGAAAAATGAAAGGGTCTTCGCTTTTAATCGGGAATAAATGTCTGATATACAGATTAGCAATAGCTGAATCCGCCAAGGACAAGTAACGATATTAGATCCAATAAGACCACTAGAGTCCAAGACATACATACATAGTGTTTGTCTCGATGGTAGGACGTGGGGGAAACACAGAAACCGCCATCTCCGTTCCAAAACCTATACCAACGCATAGCTTCTGGTAAGAGACTTCAACGTCCATTGGCCCCGGGTTCACAAGTGGGCAAACATCTACGTGGGAGACCGCTGACCATTGTTAGAGCAGGTGTTGTGACGATCGTGTTTGGGGGCCTCTATCCCCTTATTCGGATGGTGGCGCGAGTCTATATATATATATACTATATTGCTTTTTCCCTCCGTATGTTCCACCGCATCCGTCAGGTGCAGCCCGTCTGCGAGGAAGGCTACCAGTCACTTGCGTGGTTCCAGAGAGAGAGGCGGCGCAGCGCGGGCATGGAGGCAATAACTCCCGAGAAAGATCTCAGGTGTCGGTGTCTGTTGTGAGCTAGATATAGACACTGTGGCAGCGCATCATCATCACACACCCCGTGCCAACAACGTTTAGGTCTAGATGGGGTGATTGGGATGCATTACCTAATGTATCCTGCCCGATCGTGACGCGTACCATGAGCTGACCAGAATCCATTGCGATTCGTAGTCGAGACGAGCGGCTTGCGAGGCGAAGCCCGTCTTAGCCGCAGCCCTCAGCCCTCGCAACGTGGTGCGCCGACAGGCACGGGACGAGACGCAACTCTCGGCTTATGCATTTCGACGGCGGCCAATCAGTAAGCCTGCCTCTTGAAGTGCTCGTAGTACAGTTTGACCAGAAGCTCGTGCTGGGCGCTGCGCTGCGACTCCGAGATGTTATTGCTCCTGCTGCCGGCCGGCGCAGCCCCGTTTCCGTATTCGAGGCAGAGATCCTTGAAGTTGCTCGCGATGAGCTCGTACGCCTTCAGGTTGATGGGCTGGGAGCCTAAATTCGACGGTGGCGGCAAGAGACCGCCGGAATCACTGGCGGGGGAGGCGCTGATAGGTAAGAAGTGGTCTATTGTTGTTGACCCGGACGATGATGCAGCAGCAGAGGCCATCGCTTCGGCGTGGAAATCGAAGGAATGTGGGTCGGGACCACCCGCGGCGGTGGGACAGAGATTGGAATATTCTCCGAGCGCTTGGCTGAAACGAGGGTCGTCGAGGTCGATCATGTCGTGATCGTGGGGGCGGTTGAAAGATGCGCCCGGCGGCTGTTCGAACATCGGAGCTTGGCTACCCGTGTCGAGCCCTGCTGCTGCGTCGCTGTCCAGCATTGTGGTGCTGGAGGACGGCTGTCGTTTCCGGTAGAAAGCGCTGTTCTTGTACCGCAGAGTATCCGTACTGCTGGAACCGTGCGGGTTTGGTGCATAGCTTGAGTTGGGCAGGTAGGACGAGGTGGTCTGAGATCTCAACGCGTAGAGAAATTCACGAAAAGAGGCATCGCCTTCGCTGAAGGGCTCTCCGTGAAGTGAACTCGAAGGCATAGATGCCTCGCTTTTGGGCAACAGCGAGAAATTTCGTGACGATGCTGGAGATTGTTCATCGACTTGTCCATGGTCGCTCCCAGAGGTCAGCGAAGTCTCATTGGAAAGAGAATGCGTCTTCTGTCCTGCGTCGTCGGGATACAAGCACTGGAGAGACTTGGTCGAACATCTCAGACAAGGCTCGTCCCTCGAACACCTCTCCCGCGCCCTCGCACATTCCGTACACGCTCGTTTTCGGTTCAGGGTGTTGGTTCTCTGGGCAGCGAGGTGCATCAGTTCGTGCCGGGCCAGAATGTCACTTTAGAAATCAGTGCAAGTCCTGTTCATAATGCATAGGGCAGTCTCGTAATACCTCCTGAAGAAGCGCTTCATGCAGATGGAGCACATGAACGGTTTGTGTCCGTCGTGGCTGCGTTGATGCCGCTTGAGGTGCTCGGGTCTCTTGAAACTGCTAGGACAGCGAGGACATTGATATTTTTCTTGAGCCTCATTCCCAGGCGGAGAGCTTTCGTACCAACTAGCCTCCGGTGCGACACTGTCCATTTTGGTATGGGCGTACGATGGATTTTGGTCTAGCCCTCGAATTCATGACGATGGTATCGACGTATTATAGATCGGTAACAATGGGCGTGTATAAGTGCGATCGGAGAACGGGTTTCATCCAATGCAACCTACCCACGACCCAAAACAGCATGGGTTTCTAGAAGCATTCTAATTCCAAGCGAACACCTCTACTACATGAAAGCATCTTGGTGGTGCGCTTCAGACAAGGTTCGTCGGGATATCTTACCGATTGATTAAAGCGAGTGAGGAGACTCGATGATCATTGGCTGGTGAATGCATGGAGACAAGGCTTGATCACCTCAGAGTATTACAGAGGAATACCCATGCTACTGACTGAAGGTGCTCGGGTTAACATTGCGAATAAGGACCGATATAGAACCTCGAATGATTGGCTGAAGTTAAGCCTATACGAGTTGCGTATAGACTCGTCGCGGAGCACCTCCGTGGATATGCCAAAGAGTTGTCGGAATCAAGAGGGATTGGGAGAATGGTGGTTAAAAAGAGTATTAGTAGCCGTCGGCGCACTTCAGTATACCCTTGTTGCTTCCCTAGGCCCGCCAAGCTCACTGGTTCGTTTAACCTGCAAGAGACCTGCCAATGCTTTCGAAGCCAGCTATACTATATTAGTGGTCATTAGCGAGCAACAGAACATAGGACACAGACACAGGCTGAGAGGTAATTGGTAAGGTTGAGGCAATCTAGTCGTATCGCGATCCTAGTTTCTACCTGAAGCTAGACAGTAGAGTAGCAGTATGGCACCTCAGGGCACCTAGACTAGTAGGTAGTGGTAAAGATCGGAACCTGCAGCTTGCTAGACAGGGTATGTCTAGACGATACCAGGGGCAAACATGACGATCCAGTCGAAGCGCCTATTCCAACGTCTAACCAAGCAAATCCCACGCCCAACCAAGCCGGGACGGGAGACGATGCTACTTGCGACGCGGGTGTCTCGAATTCGTCCTTATCGCTTCAGCAAGCCCACCCTCATGTGGCCCTTACCACCGCGATTCGCGCGGAGATAGTAGGGGATGAATGTAAGGTCTTCCTGCGCCGCTACCGTCTCAGGATGTAACAATCCGGGTTCGACTCCGGACTCTGACTCGGCCCGATCATCTATCTTACGGATCCAGCAAGCCGTGCGGAGCGCAATATAGCGCTCACCTATTTGGTCCACCACCTCGTCACTTTCGGCGACCTCAGAGTCGGATCCAATCCCGACGTTGCGGAAGTGGTCCTGCTCCCAGGGGTTATCGACATCCTCCACACAGTAAATTAGCGGACCGCGGGCTAGTGCCAGGGTGTTCTGGTTGGTATAAGGATGCGGGGAGATGAATCGAGGCTGGAACCCGTCGATCTGGATCGAAAACGCCTTATTCGACGTCGTGTAAGCAGGCGGGAGCATTAGATAACCCTTTTCCAGCTTTGCAGATTTGTAACTCGGCGTAAGCTATTGCTGAAACGTTAGCGAGATTGCCCCGATGATATGATGGACTGATTAGGAGCAGGCCGGACAAACCGTGAACTTGCCCCGAGCCCAGGAGGGGATCCTTAATCGGAGGGTGACGTTTGTGGATGTCGGCGCCTGCAACAAGAACAATACATTCCCCTCCCAAGGCCAGTTGGACTTTTGTTCGAGGACGATCTGCTTGTCTCCTACTGGAAATGTGACCTTCGCCGTGGTATATAGATGTATGTTGATGTAGGCATCCATGCCTTTGCATCCGTGGTCCCAAAGGTATCCTCCGAGGGAGCCAAACAGCCGCATAACATTCGGTGGGCAGCATGAAGTATCGAACCAGTCCTCTCGGCGGTTTCTATCGGCATCCGAACTCGCTAGTTGGTTTACGTATGTGAACTCGGTCCCCTCGAGACTCAAACCTGTCATTACCGCATTGTACAGACATAATTCCATGATGTCGGCATACTTGGAGTTCAGATCAAGATGGAGTAGTCGCTCTGCTAGCATTATGACGCCGATGGACGCACACGTCTCGTTGTAACACCCACCTTCATCGGATCCCTGTGGCAAGAAGTAATCGATGCCAAAGCCTTCCCATTGCCACATCGACCCGATTCCTCCCGTAAGATACATCTTCTTATCCACCATGTTGTTCCATAACCTGGTCAAGGCCTGGTGATAATCACCCTTGCAGGCGAAGGATTTTATGCCAAGCTCATCGAGACACACCAAATCGGCGACTCCAGTTAGTACTGCAGCACAGGGTTAGTATACATTAGACTCCGGTGACGAGTACTGATTCGAAGATGTGAATCTCGCTTTATCTCAACCCGCAAGAGACCACACGCCCGGAATCAGAAGCCTAGACCTCGCTTGGCCTTGCCAATGGCGCGGGAAAAGTCCGTAGCGATCCTCGATGATTACCCCGAACCCGAAACCGGATCCAATCAGTAGATCCCACGATTTTCAGGTCATCTAATCAGGCCGGGCTTATTCCGTTACCTTTCGGAGAAGATCGTGTGGTCTTGTGCTAGTTAAGGAAGCTCCCCGACCCCCGAGCAAATTAAAGGGGTGGTCGCCACGTTGGAGCAAGTGTAGAAGGAGTAGCAGTCCAAAAGGGGCATGAAGGGATGGCAACAGCTCAGAAATATACGCACGATACATCGCTCTTACAGCGTGGCCCTCGACTGACTTCTGCTCTAGAATAGGGGCGTGAGCCTGGGTGTACCAGTTGCTATCGTGCATCTGGTAGCTATCAGAACGCGTCCAGGGGCTATCACCGCGCTGCCGACGCTCCCAGTCATAATACGGCAGACCGTCTTGACCAGTCTGATTTCCGCGCTCTTCGACAAAATACCGAGCTAGCTCGTATGCCTCCTTGTTCCCCGTCGCCGTATACAAACGCAGAAGTGCGAGCTCAATCTCTGGATGACCTGGATAGGCATGTTTCTAGGAATCATGAGCAAGAACTTCGTGTTTAAAGGGTCTAAAGAGTGAGTGAATGCATTTTCCTCCTCAATACAGCACGGCGAAAGCGAAAAGATCGTGAAGGGGATGCTGACTTACCTGATCCGGCCCGGGGCCAATGACGGTGCTAATATACTTTACATACTTCTCGATCGGCTCGAGCATAATATTGTTCTTGTAGTAGTTACTATGCGCCAGCGCCGCCTCAATGAGATGGCCGGCGTTGTACCTGGGTTCAAATCAAGTCAGTATCCATCCAAAGATTCCTGTCCAGTAAACGAGGCACAGAACCAGCTAACCAGCCAGCCAGGCAAGCAACTCACAGCTCATGCTGATCCCTTATATTCGTCCACCGCCTCCCAGGCTCCGCGATCGTAAACCAGGTATTCAAGTACCCATCCTCCTGCTGCGCGCCCCGGATCATATCCGCCAGCTCGCGGACGGCGGCGTCGACCTCGGCGTCGTACGCGTCGCTCAGCAGGTAGCACGCGCCCTCGATCCACTTGGCCACGTCGCTGTCCCAGTACATGGGCGCCGGGCACGGCCACCGGCTGCGGTCCTCGTAGATGGGCTGCCGCTCCAGCGAGAAGCACCGGTACCGCCCCGTGTCCTTCAGCTTCTGCAGCTGCGCCTTCGCCGTCGCCGAGGCGATCGTGGACCGCCGCGACTGCAGCAGCGACGGCCCGTGGAATTCCGTCTGCGCGAAGAGCGTCTGTGGGTGCGACATTGTGTGCGGCAGGAATCAATGGCTTTGATAAATGGGTGGGACTGAGAGCTCGAGGCTTGAGTATCTGAGCTTAGGAGCTTGGGAGCTTGAGCTTCGAAGCTAGCTAGCAGAGCTCGAGAACAAAGAAACAGGTTGGAAGCTGTAAGAGACACTTGTGCAGCTAATACGGGTATGCTCTTCCTTTTCTTATTGAAGCATGCGCCCGCGGATCGGAGTGCACGATCCCAAGTATCCAATTCAAACGTCTCTACTCGCCTTCACAAACTTGCATGACGTCCCCATCGTGAAGTCCCCAGATTCCTGCTGTGACGCCGCTGATAGGCGCGAAGGAGGGGAAGCTCCCCGCTGGGGGAGGGGACTCTTAGGTGTCACTAGACCTATGCACGGGACAAAGATAGGGAAGGATTCGCGCCTAGAACTGCATCACTCTGACGAATAATTAAGTTCTGAGGTTTGTTAGACGTAACGAGGACCAGATATTCTCACTCGTTGATTTAATTGAGTCAAATGCATACGAAGACGCAAGAAGACAAACTCACATGAGAAACAAGAAATATAAAAACAACCAGGGGCCCCTTCCTATGTACACCCGGGAATCTGGGGATCAATGGGTCGGACAAATGGGAACGGAACACGCTGCGGAGCAAGCCGCAACTTCAGGCGCCGGCATGGTAATTTTGCATCGGAGCGATGCCGCCCGCGTTCTCTTGCTCTGCTGCAGCTGTCATTCGTATGCATGAGATCCTTATCCAGCTCTCCAACAGCTATAATATAATATTGTGTGAAATGCCACTTTCCTTCTGCGACCCCCTTTTTACCAGGGAAAAAAAAGGATCTAGAAATCTACGTGTAATGTAGCCTGCTAGCTGCCAGCGCGACTATGCGACTATGTATGCACCCGGCAGCTTGGTACCTGAGAAAGTCCACCCTATGCAGCTTTGACACGGAGCAAGGAAAACATCCGATAGGCTGGCTGCAAGCTTCAAAATTCCCCGGACACGAGACCACATGGAAGTCATATGACCAGCCCGAAGGCGGAAACATTGTCCATAGGACGCCGAGTTGGAATCCGTCCGCATCTTTCATTTACGTATGGTAGCCGAGGACGGCGAGCCTCAGGGAGCTCGAATTGGCCCATTCCGTCCCGTTTTGGTCTAATGATAAGCAGGAAGTTGAATACGATGCCGTGAGCGGTGAGAGATAAAGGTGAAGTGGCAACGAGGAGATCCTACCAGGTCAGCCTGCCGCAAACGTTGCATTCATTAGAAAACCAAACGAATAATTGTACACTTAAGTCCATGCCCTTTATCGGAGCACGCAACACAGCACTCGTTGATACAAAAGCACGAGCAACATAATTCAGTCATGTGTATATTGCCATACAGACATTACAAGGGGGCCGCTCATTGGCCAAGACCTTCCCAAACCAGCGTAATGATTCCGTAGATAGCCCTAAGACGGGCAAATGCTCACTCATCCTGGCAAGAGTGTGTAAAGATGTGCCCGAACCAACTCATACGTCGTCCTCCAGGAATCGGTAAGCGAACTTAAAATCGGCTTTTCTTCGATTCATCCTATTGCTCATTAGCGATTTGTTTGGATGGCGTCCAGGGATGAAATCAAGAGTAAACACGCACCACGTAGATTCGTAGTCGAAGAAGCGGTAAGTTCCTTGCTCGAATTCCTCGGTGATGTTCTTGGGCTCTTCATGTCGCTGGAACCAGGTCTGGTATTGCTTGTGGAAGCGCCAACTTTGGTCCTTCAACGCCTTCGCCGCTAGGTATTGTTGGTATGTGCCCTGCTTGTAGTAAAACACGTAGAAGAGCGTGTCGGGCTCTATCTTGGAATAGAGCCGAGGGTCTTCGAATATCGGTAAAGGCTCCGTAGGATACCCCGACGCCGAGGGGAATCTAGACTCTGGGCGATATTGACGGGGAGGCTCGGAATCAAGCGAATCCGCCATGTTCATGCTTGCATGAGAAGCAGCCAGCATCCGCAGGTGGGAAGGGCTGTTGCTTGGTATCGGATTTCTCCTGGTTACCTCGAAAGAGTCTACTAAGTCTTGCAGGGAAGCAGGGAGATGGTATATTGATTCCTCCTCCTTTTCTTCCTCGATCGGCTTAATGCCGTTAGAAACACCATTCGACTGAGCTGCAACAAAACAATATTAGCACGTGCCAATTCCAGCGTAAATAGTACGACTTGCCCTTGGAGGATTCGCCGTGATCTGCGGCATTTCCAAGTGCCTTGCCTATAGCTTTAGCAGGGACCTTCTCCGACTTCTTAGACGCAGATGCTATGCTAATCGGCTCGGGCAGCTTGGATTCTACGGCAGGTGTCGGAACAGAGAGGCTTCCTGATCTCTGTTCCGACGGAGCTGGCTGCAAGAATGCCGTATTCGGCGAGTTTGCAGCGCTCGTCCTCGGCGGTCCAACAGGTGGTAGTGGTGAAATGCCCGACGCGGCTGATACAGGCTGAGATCCAGGTGGCGGCGGAAGCGGCGCAATGCCAACGTTGTTCTTGTCGCTCGCAGCAGCTGCCGCTGCGGCAGATGCGTACTTCAGCCCCTCCCCAGCTGGGCGTGTTGGCAACGACGCGGGCTTCATGCCACTATTAGAGCTACCACCATTAGTAACATTTGTCATCGGGGTATGTAGCGTCGCTAGGGTCGGAAGAGGTGACTTCAGCTGAGTAGAAGGTCGCCGTCCAGCGGCGGCGGCGGGTTCGACAGCCGTGCGCGACTTTCCGGGCAGGCTACCAGATCGTGATTCCGGCTCCACAACATCTTCCTGTATGGATTGCGTGTCCTGTGATGATACTCGATCATTATCTTGGCCCATGCCGTAGACATCCTCCTCTTCTTGCAAGTTCAGTTCGTCGTACAGTTGATCGTCGTCGATATAATCATCGGTCATGCCATCTGTGACGTAATAGCGGATGCTCTCCTCCAAGTCGTTCACCTGTTCGGTATCGACACCTCCGTTATCTAGAGACCGGCGAATGAGCTCGAGCTTGGACTGATGCCACTTATGTCGTTCGATTATTTGCTCGATGTTGGCCATACGCTCTGCTTTGGCGGCGTGACTCTTGCCCTTCTTCATCGTAGCTTGTATTTGCTCGCCTTCGGCCTCGAGTGCCTCGATCTGCTGCTCAAGCTCGTCTACCATATTGTTAAGGAACTCGCCGGCTTCGACCTTGGCCTGCTCCTTCGGATCCAGCTTGGCAGCGGCTGATAGGCCCTCTTTCGAATAAGCCTTGGTCTTCATGGCCTTTTCTACCGCCTTGAATCGTTCCATTTGCTAGCAGACATGTGAGTGATACCACAATAGAGCATAGGATTGCTACCCTTGCCCGTTACATACCGTCTCTATTAGCTTCCGATTCTCCAGTAACGGAGCCTTGTCCTTGATATCGTTGCCTTGAGCCCATGTCTTGATCTGGTCACGCAACCGTTGTAGCTTCTTGATTTCGCGCTTGAGGTTATCCTCCAGCTTCTCCTTCTGGGCGGTGTTGTTGGATTGTTCGAACTTGTCATAGATTGCATCGAACTCAGCCACGCCTTCGCTGACCTTCTTGAAGCATTTATCTATTTCTTGTTGCAGTTTTCTCGCGGCCATCGCGGCTGTGATTGCTCAGGAAAAGCCCCGAGCCAGCTATGAAAGGTAGGATCGAGGTCGCCGTATTGACGTGTAGGTAGAGTGTTGGCAGATGTAGCGTGCGATGTATCGGGTGGTCGAGTTTGGTAGATTGCGAGTCGGTTGTGAGAGGATGACAGCGTGACGCCAGGTGAAACCGGCGCAGAATAACACCAGCTTGGCGATCTTAAGATGAGATAAGATAGGTCAGCCAACAGAATCACATTAGTTGGTGCTGCGCGCGTAGGAAAGGAAGGAAGATGTCGCAGGAGGAATCGTGGTTTGCTAAGGTGAAGTGGCAGTGCGAGGAAACAATGTCTTAGAAAAAAAACTCTGTTTGCTAATTACCTGTTGTGTTGTCGCAGCTGCAGAAGGCTGAGTATTTTGCTATTAGTGAGATGCGACAACGAAAGATTGCATTGCGATAGATGCAGCCCTAGGTGCAGCTATGGTCCGCCTTACGTACCTCCGAATTACTATCTTGGGTAGTACTCCAAGAAGGTAAATACCGTTAAAGGCATGGGATCCTTGACAGTTGCACGTAACGGTAACGGTAATGCAAGCTCTGGCCCCTTGCGCCCCGTTGCCCTAGCTCAATTACTTGTGGGTGTACGAAGTAACGTCGATCTGAATGAAGATGAAAAGGAGTAAACTTTCAATGTTTGTGGGGTTTGTAGGAACAAAGGTAACTTGGGTAACGAAAAATCAATCCAGTATTGATTGTGTATTATTTACCATCATTACTTCCTTCGGTGTGGCTGCACCTTGACTTGTATCCGTGTACTTTTTCACTTCAGCCGTACGGCAAGTATCGCCTTGCAGCTGAACGACGGCAACCAGATTCCATGTACCTACCTCGTACCCAATTTACCGAATACAACTCATGATATTTGATGCATTGATGATTCTACCTAGACATATGTAGATATAGAATAATAATAATAATAAATGAAATATTATTCGAGGTTATAGTGAACGTTCATTAGAGGACAGATTGATTATATCGAACTCATTGCTTAAGTGGTATTTGCTAGATGTTTATTGGACTAAAGGGATACTAGTGTGCATATTCGATCGTTCACCTGCCAGCCAGATGCCTTCTTCCATGCACCAAACTATGAAGACGCTCACGCTCACGAGTGTCATGTGTGTCATCTTGTCTTGACGGTTTATTAGAACCAGTAGAGAGAATTCGCTCGTTATTTGGCTCGTCGTATTCAATTCAAGTTAAGCACATTTCTTTTTACAATTGCACAAAGCTCGCCTCACTAAAGATGAAAGGTTAGTACATGTACCTACCTCCTACCTACCTAAGGTACTTTACCAAGATACCCAGACTTTTATTTTAACATCTTCTCTATAGCCATTCTGCAGCGCGTCCTGTCTGCTTCCGTGACAGTGGACAAGGAAGTGGTATCGTCAATAGGCAAGGGAGTTCTAGTCTTTGCTGCCGTGGCACCAGGCGACACGGAGAAAGAAGCAGACTCCCTTGCAGCTAAGGTGCTGAAGATGAAGCTATGGGATGACGATGCTGGAGGACGAGTATGGTGACATATTAGCGCCCCCCCCCCCTTTTCCTCAACCCTCCACTTGTCTCATACGCGCGTACTGCACGGCCGTCTAACGAATACTCCCTTAGTGGAGGAGGAGCGTAATGGATATCGGCGGTGAGGTCCTCTGTGATATGTTGAAACCCCTTAATTCTAGATTATTCTAGGATTATTTTATTAGAGGTCGTCATCTGACAATTCTGTGCATCTCAGTGTCACAGTTTACTCTGCTCGCCTCCACCAAGAAGGGCAACAAGCCCGACTTCCATGGGGCGATGGGGGGTGAAGAGGCCAAGAGGCTCTACGAATACTTCTTTAACAAGGTACAGCAAGGCTACGTTGTGGACAAGGTGAAGAACGGAGTGTTTCAAGCCATGATGGAAGTCGCTCTTATCAATGACGGGCCTGTACGTCTTGGATTCCTCAGCCTCAAAGGGTTCTTATTTAAAGTGGTAAGCTGATAATCGTACTATTAGGTCACGTTGGAACTGTCAGCTGGTCAGAAAGCTACACCCGCGCCAACACCTACATCAACGCCTGCGTCAAGTAAATAGAGCAGATCACTGATGGTTTTCTGCCTATGACTACCCGATATAAGTGTACACTTCACTATGGATCATGCATTGTTTTTAATAGACAGGTAATAGAGCATATCCGATGCGTACGGTTGGAATGAGCGTTGTCGCATTCTAGCTTTCGTAAGGAGGGTATCAATAATATCAACAATAGATTAGTTCATATACCACGAATATCCCAATCCCCATAGTGATTAAATTGCAGCTTTATAATTCAAATCCGTAAACTCCTTCCGATGTGTCAGCCATGTCCGCCCGGGGTATTTGGATGCCAAGATGCCTTCCCTATCCTGAAATCCAATCTTGGGTATTGCCGTTGTGAGAGAGAATAAGATAAAAACTCCGTGTAATGTCAGACTTGTAGTGTCAGCTACGAGGGCTGAAGGATCACTCAGCACTCTTCTTCTGGCGCCGGTTTACCTTCCGGCTGCGCCTCTTGGCCACGATTTCAGGATCCCACGTCCCTGAAAACAAATCTTCGCACTCGTCTTCGTCGTCCGAATCGAAAACAATCGGTTCATCGTCACTGCCGGCCGCTAGATCTTTCTGCTCCATCTCCAGCTCGGGCATCTCGTCGACAGCTGCGTCTTCCCAGTTCCGGTACACAACAACCCTCTGCGTCTCGAGAATAAACTTGCCGATCTTGTACTTCTGTGCCTCCTCCTTAGCATCTATGTATTTCCAGCCCACCTTGGTAAGGCATACGGCGCAGGAAATGTCGGCAACAATATGCGACCCAGTGACCAAGAGGCGGGTCTCGGACTTGCCAATCTTGATGTTTATGAGTTCTTTAGCCTTCATTGCCTTACGGGATGGTTGCTCTAACGGTTGCACCAAGTATGCTCGGCCGTATCGACCAGTGAAACCCTTGCTTACGATCTGGGAAGAAAAGGCGAAATCGGAAGCACATGTAGAACACCTGATTGTGTTAGGCTGCGTTTGTGCGAGCTTCTTGGTATCTAGTGGTTCCCGAGACGAGCGGGTATGGCTATCCTTCGACTTGAAGTTCGATAGGAGGGACATAGGTAGGGAGAATGGGGGCGTGATTGGGCTCCCCACCGGACTCGACAGCGCCGAATCTGCTGGCGATGTGCTTAAAGACGGCGGTGTGTCACTCGGTGAGGCTGTAGTACTTGGGCTTTGTCGTCTTCGGCGAAACGGCATAGCGAGGGTCGGGAGCAGATACACAGGAAACTTGGGCCCTGGTTCCGCTGCTTGAGCTGGCGGAGGCGGGGGCGGAGATGGGAGCATGTCGTTGAACATGACAGAATACATCTCGGCAGAGTTGGGGATGAATCTTGTAAGTGATACAGAATAATAAGCTTGTATAGCTCTTTGGTATACTCAAGTCACCGACTTGACTAGGTACTAAGGCGAGTCCAGCTCAGTTCCTATAGAAATTATGTAAATGAATATGGCTTTGCTATGGCTGATATGGAGTGTGACAATGACGGGGAGTGTGACAGCGACAGCAACCAGCCCCGCATGCAAATGGATCGAACAAGAACAAACAGCACATAGAATATGCTGGCAAACGGTTGTATTAAATAAATGGTTGGGCAGATATGCCATATGCCATATGCCATATGCTATGATATGTAAGAGGAGTAAAAGGTGTGCACCCGGAACCTGCGGGTGATATCCATGTCAGGCCTCAAGGCCTCAAGCTTAGAACTAGGTACAGTATGTATGTATGTATTAAGGACAAGGACGTGTGCTACCATTTAGAGTTGATCCCGTGTGCATCACAACGCATCATTTTAAGGATAGCTGCATCACCCATTCCCCCTTATCCCCTTATCGGAGACAACCCCCCCAGCTTTGTCCAGCTTTATCGGTCTCTATCGCCCGGTGCGGCTAAGATAATGCCCACGGACAGGGCGGATTCATAGAGGGGGTGACCCTGCATGACTCGGGCTTGCTTGAATTTAGATTTGATGGGGCCTATTGAGAAACAACACAGATGACAGACACATTGCAAACTGGGTGTTGTACCGCTTTAGAAATGTAATGTTTTTGACTGCATACATATATGTAGGGATATTCCCGCGTGGTACTTAATTTCTCTAGCAGATCAACTTTGAAGGTACGGAAGAGGCAAATACAAAAACGTCTAACTCCGACACGTGTGATGCTTGAATCGGCTTCCCGGTTGATCGGCATCCTAAATTCACATGCCCGATTCGCAAACTGGCAGACTGATAAAACCGCCTCATCACCGCCAAGTGTGGCATCATTATTCAGCCTCTATTGCAACCCTGACAAGTACGCTTCAACCGCTTCAACACCGAACACTCCGGGACGAAATTGTAGTTTTGGCGAGTCATTAGTGGTAAGCTGTGCCAATGCTTGAGTCGGTAATGACCGAGCTAGCGAGTCCGGAATGATAACTCTTTTCCATGTTTAGGATATACTGTTACAGTACATGATGACTCAAAAATGCGAAGGCTATCAAAGGGCATTCATGTATGTATATAGGTATAATGCTTACGGGAGATAATAGTATATGAAAACCAGCGAAGCTCCCTTGTTTAATGATAATACGAGAAAGAGACTACTGCGCTGCTTGTTCCTGTTAAGCGCCTAGGTTAGAGTGATAGGATGCCGAACTTCCCTCCCACCGACAGAATACGCCTTATTCCATCTGGCTCAGTTGACTCTCCTATTCATATAAGGAACATAAATAGGCCGGTGCGGATTGGGGATACCACTGTAGTATATGCAGTATGACAATCAGATAAAAAGTAAAACATTCGATTAGTTCGTTCACGAAGTGGACAGTCTGATAGATATGATACTGTAGGTTTGATAGGGAGGAAACGAGAAGTTATCGTCGCTGACGGGGGCTTCATTGGCTGAGAGAGGGGTAGCCAAGGATATTCCAAGCGTCCACCAATCAGTCCGCTCCCAGTTAATTGGTTCAATTGATGGCAGATCAACACGTGATAGACATGCGGGGTGGTACGGTTGTAGTGCAGCCTTTTGATTGGTCTAGGTGAATAGTCTGGCCGTTTCCAGAACTAGACCGCCCTGTCCGTTCTTTGCCCATTGGGGAATGGCGAATGGCGAATGGATAAGTGCAACCACCTTCTGCCACTGACCGCTGTTATCCTTTTTTTCAACTTTCGCTTGATTAAAAGTTGCCTTCCTTTCGACTCATCAAAGCAATTAAAGCCACATACACACATTCTGACAACTCACACGATATAACCCCCAAAAGACCCAAAAGACTCATCAGCTCTCGAAACAGCCAACGTCTCGACTTTCTTAACTTTCGTATCTGCCAAATCCATATAAAAACAACTTGGCTCTTGTCTCGGAATCCATCGACATCTTTGATTCGTCACTTAAAACAGATCGACTCAGCTTTCTTTAACAACCCTGGATTCGATCGGCAGACATGGCGCCAATGAAAAACAATAATAACAGTAGTAGTAGTAGTAACTACGGCGAGGCAGTAGCCCGTCAGGTTAATGTCCTCGCCAGTTGCTACCTCGTCGACCCTTCTGCCTCCCTGAAGGGTCTTCACTACTGCACTACCGGGGCTGCAGGTGAGTAATCCGAGACCCTGTCGCGCCGTTGACATCGCCCACTAACCATCGCAACAGGGGCCGAGTGGTATTCCTGAGGTCCCTATCTCAGGTCTACCATCCCCTCCGTCAAGTCCCCCCCTCGCGGCTATCACCTCCAACAACGAGCTCGCTCTCCAGCCCAAGAACAAGAAGCGCAGCACCAACGCGCCGACTAGCCGCAGCCGCCGAGGGGGGGCAACATTTCAGATCAGGGGAGAATGTGAGAGATTCTTCTGCGAGACCATGAAATCCGTGTTCCAGGGTGAGTGGAACATGGCCGGTAATGGCTCCTACCTGACTGGTGTTAATTACGCGCTTACGCCACCTGACGACGACTATCCCAGTCCTCCGTCTTCTCTGTCCGATGTCGATATGAGCGAAATCAAGCCTGCAGTCCACGTTAATGGGTGGATGGAGTTTTGGGATTACGCCGGAGGTGCGAGCTTCCGCGCTTTCGTTGCGGAAGACGGCGACGAGAGATCGTTGTTCGCATTCTTTGACAACGGACTCGTCGGTCGTGACCTCAAGCAAGCGTACGTTCCCCTTTGCCTCTCTACGACGTCATAAGATCTCGCTAACAGCGCCGCAGACTCATTGCCTTGATCGAATTGGCCGATGGTCCAATGGAGTGCTCGAACGTCGTGATCTGCGTTGATCGTCGGATGCCTCATGACTATGCAAAGGCATTAATGAAGAGTCTCCAGTGGGTTGGCTTCGAACTGACTACCCTAGACCACTGGGCCAAGGATCTCGACGTTACGAGCGACAAATGGTTATTCATGGGCATGGAAATCTGATTTTAGCATTATAACCCTCGACACTCGTTACGCTTGTTTCTATTCTACCAGGAAGGTAGGGAGCTCGCTGGCGTCTACGACGAGCTTTTCAAACTCAGGTTTGCTTTTTTAGGAGTTTTCGGGATCAATGCATGCATCACTTTCAGCTTCTGGCGCATCGGTCGTTTCTTCAACTGCATCAGCTGCATTCGTTCCACGGGCGAAAAAGGTACGATATGTAGAGGACCAACATCGCGCGAGTGGGACCAGCGTTGCAAAGGCAATTAAATAGTAACATATTACTATCAATAGACGATGGATTTCTACCCTTTCTCTTTTTTCCTCCCTTTATCTAAACCAAGTAACGCCTGTCTGCCAGGTGGTATAACACAAGTGCGCCAGATCTTCTACTCTTCACATCTGGTCCTACCTTCTTCATAAATCACCCTCGTATTGTCTTACCTCAAGTCTCTTTTCTGCTAGGTAATCTTTGACCTGCTTGACGGTATACTCTCCCCGGTGGAAGATGCCGGCTCCCAAGGCGGCGTCCGTCCGCGTCTTCTCGAAGACCTCTTCGAAGTGACCCGGGTTGCCGGCGCCGCTCGACGCTACGACGGGGATGCGCACGGCGTCCTTGACCTGCTCGACGAGCTCGAGGTCGAAGCCGCTGTTGGTGCCGTCGCGGTCGATGCAGTTGAGCAGGATCTCGCCGGCGCCCATGGCCTCGACGGCCTGGACGAGCTCGACGACGTCGATGTCGCGGGTCTCGCGGCCGCCCTTGATGGTGCAGGCGTACCAGCAGTACTCTTCCCTCTTAGGGCCGGGGAAGCGCGTGCGGATGGTGTTGTGGCGCGTGGCGTCGACGCCGTTAGGCACGTAGACGCGCTTGGGGTCGACGCTGATGACGACGGCCTGGTTGCCGTAGGCCTTGGAGATCTGCTCGACGGCCGTGTTGCCGAACAGCTTGCGGCCGACGGCGTAGTACTCCTCGGCCGCCAGCACGGCGTCCGACCCGATCGACACCTTGTCGGCGCCGCTCTTGAAGTACATGGTGGCGATCTCGAGCGCGCTGACCTTGGTGCCGTCCGTGTCGACCGTGTCACGGATGCCGCCGCCGATCGTCAGCGGCACGAACACCGTCTCCGACGTGCGCCGCAGGATCTCCAGCATCGGCAGGTCCGCTAGCGGGCAGTCCCGGAAGCTCGTGATGTTGAGAAAGGTCACCTCGTCCGCGCCCTGCTCGTAATACTTCTTAGCCAGCTCCACAGGCTTGCCTAGATTCCGCACGTCGCCGCCGCTGGTCTTTTCCCGCACGTCGTATTGGTCGCCCTTGGTCACGACGAGGTCTCCCTGATCGTTCGTCCGTACGTCAAGGCAAGCAATGACTCGTCTCGTTAGACCTCCTGTCGGCGCCGGCCCTGCGACCTTCTGTCCTAGCATCTTTGCGCCCTCGCCGGTTAAGAATGCTTTTAATACCCTCAACCCGGCGACACCACTCTTTTCCGGGTGGAATTGTGTTGCCAGCACGTTGTCTTTTGCTACCGCGCCCACGAATACCTCTCCACCGTATGTCCCTGTCGCAACCGTCCAGCCTTGGTCCTCCAGCTCGCCTTTTATATATGGGTACTTATACGAATGGACGTAGTAGTATTTACTCTCTGGCCGGAGGTCATACAAGCTGTATCCAGAAGTATTGGCGCTATTCCAGCCGATATGGGGGACTGCTTTCTGCGCATCGTCGAACCGGTCCAGCTGGCCCTTTATCAGGCCCAACCCGGTCGCAGTCGGGTCCTCGGCCGAGCCTTCGAATATCGCCTGTAAGCCGACGCATATGCCCATAAACGGTTTACCGGCGTCGACGTGGGCGCGAACGGCAGGTAGGTAGCCGGCAGAGGCCAATTGACTCATGCAGTGACCAAAGTGGCCGACGCCCGGCAGGATCAGCTTCTCGGCGCGTGGGACATCATCAGGACTTCGAACCCAGTCGACGGTATATCCGCACTTTTCTATCGCGTTTACGAGGGACCGCACGTTGCCCGCGACATAGTCGAGCAGGTGGACTGTAGGCATCGTAGGGGGGAGACGTGTGGCGCAGTAAACTACAAAGTGTATGGTATAATGGTAGAATTACAGTACCTAAGGTGTGTGCTTATGGTTACGGTAGAAAGTATGTGTAGGCAGCTTCAGACGTCTGCGATATCTTGAGGTTTTATGTGAATGCAAGCTTGCTAGGTGAGTCAAACGCTGCAGTACGGGAATTTTTAGCGGGGGAGGGGCAGGAGGGGTGCCGAACTGCCCCTCCAAATGTGACCTAAGGTAGGGCGTTTTGCCCCTATTGACCGCCCTAAGAGGTACGTGCTAAAATTGGCAGTCATGTCAAAGCTCATTTTACATGTACCCAAGCTCAAGTTACGGCATGTGGGATAAGAACAAACCAAAAGAACATTGAAACAAAACAGATCATTTCTCACTCTCAAACAGACTTGTTGCCTAAGGCACCAGACATATTTAATATCACTTCTCAAATGTGTTCTTGCGTGTTCTTGAGCCATCACAATTCTCTTTTACAAGTTTCTGATGGCTAGTAACGGAGTGAGTGAGGAATATCCTCAGGTCCCATCGACGATGTCTAGTGTTCTACCTAACCAGAGTCTACCCGAAGACAACGAATCTGAATGGGAATATGAGTATTCTAATACTGAAACCGAGGTAAGGATTCACTGAAAATACTTGGATTGAAGACTAACCCCAAAACTGTAGACCTTCTATGTCACTTTAGATCTTTCCAAGGCAGACTTCACCGATCGGGATGCTAACGCGATTCTTCACCCAAACTATAAAGGGAGTGAGAAAGCCGACCGGGCTAAGCTGTACCTAAACAGACAAACGAGTCCAGACAACAGTAACGGCAACAGTCCTAACGACAGCGATGAGGATGAGGAGGGACTTCGAAATCCCCGGGCTCAGCAACCCGCAGATGATGCCGATGACCATCAAGTCCAGATTATGGAACTACATTCGGAGAACCCTGTCATCTCCTACAAAGGCCACGTCTACCAGGGCCAATGGAGCCAGAATGTCGGCACGGAGTTCCTCATGACGAAGCGTGACGAGGACAACCCCCTCCCGGTCCTCCAGCACCTCGACCACGACGTAGAGCTTCTTGCTGCTAGCTGCGCGCGCATAACAGTCGACGAGATACAGCTGAAGCCCCAGGACCGGCCCAACAAGAGGCGTCACAACGTCAACTTCACCAAGGAGGCCAACGCCATGCGACCCATCGTGCCCCCGGCCGAGCGCTGGTCCACGCAGACGCGAAGGGACCAGGGCAACTTCCTGGCGAGCCTCATCGAGCTCAAGAAGCGCAAGGGTGAGAAGGACGAGGTGACGGTGATAGCGAAGGGTACCGACCTCCGCGTCAACCACAACCGTGCCAGGGAGCGTAAGGGCCACCGCGGCAAGTTCAACCTACCTCACGCTCGAGGGCCTCGGAAGCCTAGGGGAACGGATCTGCTTAGAACGCTGTCCATCCGCGAGCAGTCGGTCACACCGTCGAACTCGTCTCGGCTATCTCCCGAGGCTATTTCGACACCTACGCCGTTACACTGGGACGATCTCGAGAGACAGGAGGATTACGAAGGCGATGATGCCATGATGGATTACGGGAATGAAGAGGGAGGATATGAAGGAGAAGAGGATTTGGATGAGAATGGATACTCTGGATCTGAGGAACGTTCGGTTGATGATATGGATGTGGACGAGGAATAGTCACTCTCTTGAGGATTATCCACTCCGTTGACTCATTTTGCCTCGCTCTGCTAGGGATTGCTTGCTCTCCTACGTATTTACGAAGACAAGCTAAGCTTAAGTTAGGTAGTCCTAGCTACATTGCGTGTCACTGCCTGAGTACGATTCAGACATAGACGATAATAGACTGCAATTCTGGTTCTCCGTGGTCCATTTCTATCCAGGGATTCAACCAGAATATCCGTTCTCGAATCTATTCAGAATAGATCATCGATGCTCTTATCAGCATCCTTCTTGATTAAATCCACCATGCCCTGTTTACGATTAGTTGAGTAACCATCCTTTCGCCTTCGACGTGCGTAGAGCAGAGCGCAGCATGTCCAGCAATTAGATGGCAGGGAAATGAACTCACCTCGGGCATGATCGGGTTTCCATCGTCGTCCTTCACGTACCGGAAAGGCATCTGCGTGCTCTCGTGCTCGTTGAACTTGAGCTCAGGGAAGTCAGTGTAAGGTATCTTGTTTAGCGTGACTGGTTTTTCAGTTAGCTAGTCTGCCACATTCCTAAGGGACTGCCGTGTTGAAGCTACGATATGCTTAGGAGCATTTGGCCAGCAAATTTGAATAGATAAACGGAGGGAAAAAAAAACTTACACTGTTCCTCGACCACCATCCGCGTCACCCGCACCGCCGTATCCGTCGTCATCTGCACAGGGCCTAGCCGGCGACCCTTGAACCCCTTTTTGCGCAGTTCGGACGTTCGATCTGGAGTCGGCGTTTTAGTTTTCTTGTCTACCATACACCATATACCCCCATTTATCTTCCCTCTACGGGTCAAGGGGAGGCAGATAGCTCTTGCGACTTACCTCGAGGCGGATCATCACCTATATCCCACCATCAGCCATTATCTTAACCCGCGAATCGGCAAGCGAGCCGAACTTCATAACTCACCCAAAATCCCACCGAAAAGAAACACGTCAAACTCCCCCTTATCGTCCGGATTCAGATCCTTCTCGGCCTGGGGATCGAGCAGACAGACCCTTTTCTTCATCTCGTCGGTCCCGTAGATCTCCTCGACGCCGCGGGTCTCGGCCTTGAACGCCGGGATCTCCGTCAGCTGCGGCGGCACGCGGAACCCGGCCGGCAGCGACGACAGCATGAAGGTGTTGCCGGCGCGCTGCGTCTCCCGCGCGATCGCCGCGTACTCGAGCTCCGACCACTGCCCCAGCTCCGGGTCCAGGTGCTCGACGATGTACGTCTTGCGCATCGGCATGGTGGGTTTCGACCTGGTAGGCGCACAAGCAAACTTCCGGGTTGTCTGTCTCCTTGGCTCGTGGAGTTGAGCTCCCTTCGATTCAATAAAGGGCTTGGCGTGCCAATGGGGTCCAAGTAGAAATAGAAAAATCCGAGACGACGCGACTCCTTGGGCTGGAAGTTTCTCTTGTGTTGCTTCCGGTAAATATATCAAAGCCGTATAAGTCAATTGGGATCACAACAGAGCTTCCTCACTTGGAAATTATTGATTTATTATACTTCGTAAAGTGACATCAGTTGGTCGAACCAATCAAGACAAGAAAATTCAACTAAAGCTGTGGGAGCCAATCAGCGGACGCACATGAAGCTTCCAAGACAAAACACCTTTTCACTTAGTAACAGACTAGGTTACCTCATTATGGAAAGTATAGAATTAGCTATAGCCAAGTACAGTTCCCCATGAAGGCTCTCGAAAGTGAGCTTCAGGAGTGAAAATTAGCGAATTGCTGTATTGCGAACTCCAGCTTACAAGTGCAGAGGAAAGCACCAGATTATATAGCCTTGCTCTAATTCCAAATGCCATACCAGACCACCTTAAAGACGCCCTGTACTCCTAAGATATGCCCTTTAAATCCCCCTATTAATAAGACATACGGGCGAAATCTTCCAGAAGCATAACAAGATGGAGCACAGAATTATACGTTGGACTTCCTAGAGCTCTTAGATGGAAGTGACGATAGATCCTTGCTCTTGCGCTTCTTTGTAGGTCGACTGGATCCTCCCTTGGGTCGGTATCCCCCGTCGTCATCCCGCTTTCGCTTGCCCTTAAGTACAGGCGCATCGTAGCCTGCCTCGTCATCCCAATCCATAGACTCTGCCGCCTCCTTCTCCTTACGATTGGCGGCTGATTGTCTCTTGGTCCTCGCAACACCGCCGCTCTTGCGCTTCTGCTTGCCACCATCGTCGTCCTTATCGCCGTGGCGGTCGTCCCTGTCCTTATCTTTAGACTTGTCCTTCTCCTTTTCCTTTTCGAGGTCCTGAAGGAAAGTTTTGGGCGCGTGTCGTCGTAGCCAGTTGTACACACTCGTAGGGTTTCGCAGCGCGAAGTTGGCGGCCGGGTTAGGCATCGCCTTTCCGACGGCGCTGGGTGCGAGGGTAGGTTTCGGCGGCAGCTTCAGCCGGCTGTCGATCTCGTACAGGTACTCATCGATAGCATCGGCGTTCAAGAATGTAGTTGGATGGATAGATGGGTCTTCGGGGTCCAAGTCCTCCATGACCTCCGGGAATTGTTCAATAGTCGCGGCGTAGGATCTATGGGGGACTTCCTGCTCTAGTTTTCGGAGAGCCTTTGTTGGCTTCTGGGTCGCGTCGGAGTCATTATCGTCCTCATCATCTTCCATGTTTAGGTCTATGCGTCTCTCGAAGGGGATCTGAGGTGAATTGTTGATGTCCAACAACATGTCCAAGATACGGCTACAAAGAGAGGGTAAGTTAGCTACCCTCGCATTTCTAGGTTCTTGGAGCGAGTAGGGTGGCAGAAAGAGTTGATACTTACTCGTTCTCAATGGCCAGACGATTGGCAGTTCGGATAGCCTTTTGTTCTAGCTTGTGCAGTGACTCTATCTCCTGCATCTGCTGATCAAATTTGATGCGCATCTTGCGGTACTTCTTCTTCCATGACTTATAGGATGGCCTGGCGTCTGCCATCTGTAGGTCGCCATGATCGTTGTCCTTGTCAAACTCGGCTTTAACCGAGGTACGATCCATAACTACGCTACGTAAAGCGACCCGGTTCTGGTAAAGGAATGATGATGACGGATGCACGTAGAAGAAAAGAATTGGAGGGAAGCAAGTGAAGCGAGCGGAGATGGAGATGGAATTAAAAAGCAAAATTGAGAGTTGAGATGGGAATGGAACGTGAGATAATTTTGCGTTGCGAAAATCGTAAGGATTTAGGTTCTGATTACGGCAAGGCTGGGAAGGGCGGCGTAGGTCGCGGTCGCTGCAGCGTGTCTAGGCTGAGAAACACACGATAAAATGAAAGAACCTTAATCCGTAGTTTGGGGATTACCGAGCAGATGGTTTAGGTAGAGGGTTACCTGTTAGCTGTAATCTTAGGTACCTAACATGTAAATCAAACCTCTTCTGCGTCTTTTGCATCCCTGACGCCTCGCATCATTCCTTCCAACAAACAAAACAACACGCGTTCAATTCAATTTCCATCCAAATGCGACTTCCCCGGCACCAATTTCTTAGGGGCGTCTTTTACCTTAGGCAGTAGCACTACAGCCACACCAGGTTGGAAGCCATTCCCACTCCCCGAGCTATCGATACCACAGTTTTTGTGCTTAAGTAAGATTCATGGTCTCAAGCACACGGACCAACACACAACCACCAAAACTACATGATCGCAGACGTCTTTCCGCATCCGCACAGCAGTATTCGTGGTCATTACTCTAGTATTGCGCCATATATAATGAATAATGGCTATATTTTAAACATTATATTTTAACGGATGATGAAAATGCTAACATTCTTCTTTTCCGTATGTCGTGATCTTGTCAACTGAGTAGAAGATCACTCTCAGTTTAGCCCTCTACTCACAAAGGGAAGTCTATAACCACCTTGGTCTCCTCCTTCCGGTCGAAGCGTCCGTAGTACTCGGGCGCGTCTTCAATCCCGATTGAGGCGCTGACGACGAAGCTGGGGTGCGCCCTACCCGTAGCGATGAGGTTGGCCATCTCGTTTGCAAGTCGCAGAGGTTGAGCCACACCACCGCGCACCGAGAAACCGTTGAACCATAGCTGGTTAATGTTGAAGGCCTCTGTCTGGTTCTGGTTTAATCCGTAGACACCGATGACGCCGATCCCGCCCAGTGGCGCAACGAGACGCTGCGCGTTACGCAGCACGATGGAGGAGTCCACGTTGCCCTCTGCGTCTACCGCTTCAAACCCCACGGCGTCGACAACCCGCGTTACGCCGCCAGGCTCCAGAGCCAGTATCTGCTCGACCGGGTCCGAATCGGCAAAGTTGATAGGGATTGCACCGTTAGAGGCGGCCATGTCCAGACGGTTCTGGTAGAACAGTATCAAGTTAGCATATTAGTCGGCGACCGGATGCGAACCTTTTTCTCATTGCGCCGGCATTAAAAGTTATGTTATCTTATAGATTTGGGAGAAAACTAACCTGTACTCGGTCGATGGAATAAACCTTTGATGCACCACGGAGCATCGCTAAGTCGACGGCCATCTGGCCAACTGGTCCGGCCCCGAAGATAGCGACAGTGTCACCAGTCTCTAGACCAGCGAAATCGAGTGCTGTCCAGCCGGTAGCAAAGATATCTGACATAAAGAGGTAGTCATAGACCGTCGACTTGTCGGAGCTAGCGTTCAAGGGGACGGGAATCATGGTGTGGTCGGCGTATGGAATCCGGGCATATTCGGCTGTACAAAGAGCGTGTGAGCGACTCAAGTCTCCTACACAGATGATATTCAAAGTACAAACCTTGCATGCCAATCCGGCCATCGGAAGCCCCCCCGGACTCTGGTCCAAACTGGTAGTGACCGTTGTCCATGAGAAAAGGGACGACAACGTAATCACCGACGTTGAGATATTCAACGGCATCGCCTATCTCCTCGATGTAGCCGATGGCTTCGTGGCCGACGCGGACCGGGTTCTCAGGTGAGCCTTCGTTGCTATGATAGTAGTGAAGGTCGCTACCGCAGATAGCAGAGGCCGTCATGCGTATGATCGCGTCGGTACCGTTAACAATGGTCGGTTTTGGCACGTCGATGACCGTTGCATTGTACGCGCCCATCAGGGCAACTGCACGCATAAGGGAGGCCATGATAAGCTACGTACCGATAGTAACTTCACCTCTCTCGTAATGTTGCAAGAATAGTACCGAGGGAACGAGTTGAGAACCGTATTACTAAATACATCGGTGGCATACTGAGACCACTACTCTATATATTCTGGCCCTTTATCAAGACAAGTTGTTTAGTGGATCAACACTCTCGAGAAGCCCATCATCCAGCGTTGCAAAGTGGGGATGGAATCATCATCATCTCATCTATAGATAAACAACGTAAGGTTCTACTATCTGCTGCCTGAGGTGACGAAGTCGGTCCGTTTTACTGGCAATACCCTATAGCTTAGTTACCATCGCGGGCTGCGACGTCACTGCAGGGCTATAGAAACGGAAGAGAACAAGGGAGACCCGATATCTGACGGACTTGTACGGACTTATCGGCCTGGGCATCGGCATATATTGCCGGACACAGTGAGGCCTCCGGCCATGTGTCTTCCCTGAATAGCTGGACCTATGCTGGCTCGGGATGGACCGCCTCAGAACGCGGGTTGAAAAGACGGGGGTCAAACAGGATTTTAACTATATCGGGTTGATGTAACGTTAGTCAGGCTCTTCCCCCATTGAATATACGCAATATCTGCTTGTGGGAATGAGATCGAGTGCCCCCTTGCCCGAATAGTTGGCTGATATCATGACTTATGCAACCGGCTGACATGCAGAAGATGCTGGTACGCGTTCCTGTCCCTTACCCTTACCAACTCCACTTCCTGCCGTGGGGTACAGGGCTAGTACCTACTTATAGTCCTCGGCACTTATAGCTGTTACTTCATCACTTTAAATGAGCCACACGTCCCCAGTACTTCCATTTTGAGTTACTTAACCTGCCCCCATTGGCCGGGAGCTTCCTAATATGTTATAAACCGAGAGCACTCAACACAGCTCAGGATAACGCCGGCAGCAGTTCAACCGAGCAGACTTTCCTATTACAATCAGTGATCCGCTTAGTATTAGCCGCGAGTATGAGAATCGTAAATATATGTGCCCCTTTCTACACGATCCCTTTGCTCTTTTACATATCAACCCAAGCTCGTATTTTGGGTCAATTTCTTTATATCAAACACGATAACAGATTGCCTGATAGCAGGATGTATTGCAGTTTAAGGAGCGCGTTAAGGTCGACAGCTCTGGCTATGCCGAAGTTTTATTCATATCTAACGTCGGATACCCTTTGAAAGATACTGTATACTGTCGAGCAGACACGGAGGTTTCTGTGGAAGCTCGCGGCGGGCCCGTGTCGTTGCGAGAGTACATTCGTGGCGACGAACTCGCCTCCCAGGCACAGAGCTATATCAATCAACATGTCTCGAGGAAAAGGCATTCGATTTCGCTTTTATCAACGGTGACGATGCCGATCCAGAATATCGACCTCCTGATACTGCGATCTTTGATAGCCTGAGAGCCAGTCCGACAGTCGAACAAGACGAATCGCCAAGTGAGCAAAGCCTCCTATAGAGTCCATTATGACTTCGGCTGAAAAGTTTCCCAACATGAGAATATTAGGGTCCGGCAAGTGTAGTCGGGCTCACAGCTTGATGTTGGCTTAGCACCGAGCGAACATTGGAGGTTGGTATTCCATACGCAACTTGCACATCTCCTCAAAGAGAAAGAAACGTTTCCGGGACGTAGTTTCATATGTGAAGCAGCCAACGTCATCATTTCCACTGAGCGAACCCGTCTGCGTGGCTTTGTGGAATATTTTGAGAAACTAAACACTGGTGGGGATATTCTAGACAGCCGCATCAAGGGGCTTAGTGATCTGCTTAATGTAGGGAAGAAATTAACCCCCTTTATCGAGTTTGTCTATAAGGAAGAAACCGGGAGCTTTACGACAGGCAACGGATTGAGAAAGAAGAAAAGTACTACTAATGATCAGAGGATTCAGGAGACAGCCGAAGCTGGCCTTTGGGCCCGTGTCTACAAATGTAGAGGCAAGCATTGCAAACAAGGATCCCACTGCTGGCATTGTATACAAGAGAATCACCAGAAGCTCGAAGCAAGGCATCTGGAAGGTATTTTGAACGACACCAAGGACAAGATGAAATCGACGTCAACATCAAGATTCCTCCTAGGATACTCTAACCGACTTGTTGATAGAGGGCGGAGTGAAACTAAGCGTTGAACTGCAATTCGTAAGCAAGAGTGACATCGAGAAGTGGTGGAAAGGACGTATAGACAAAAGATATCTGACAGCTACGCAGCAGTCCGCTTCTTAAGACTGAAGCTTTCATTTCAAGGTCTTTGCTTTTAGCTGGGGGTATGTGTGACAGATATTCCTGCATGATGGAAGTGATTCTCAACGATGCTGTCGACGCACCACTCCAGTCTAAAAAAATCTTCGTTTTCAGGCTCAGATCAGGTTTCTTCATAAAATTCTTTAGCACTCCAAACATTCCTCGATATGTTTGAAGTCCGGCGAGTTGGGTGAAAGAAACACGATCATCACATCGGCCTCTCTCCGAATGGTGCTTAATAATAGGTATTATCATCACACTGGGTCAAAAGCTAGGTTATTCCCACTCCCCGGGCTATCGATACGGCAACTTACGGCCTAACCTAATAAGTCAATTTCTAACGGACCCCAAATTGCCCCACCATCAGTTTTGCCATTTGCCATATTTATTTACGATTAGAAATATTCCGACGGTGTAGACATCCGAAACAAAGAAATACAGACAGACAAATCACCCGACCTCGTCTTAAACGGGGACCCGAGATTGTATGCTCCGTCTGGCAGCCAAGATGGCCGAAAGCGCAGCGAAGAGACTCAAGACCATGGACGGCGTCAGGATCGGAACGCACAGCGGGCACTTCCACGCCGACGAGGCCCTCGCCGTCTACATGCTGCGGCTGCTGCCGACCTACGCCGGCAGCTCGCTGGTGCGCACGCGCGACCCGGCCGTGCTGGACGCGTGCCACACCGTCGTCGACGTGGGCGGCGAGTACGACCCCGCGCGCCACCGCTACGACCACCACCAGCGCACCTTCGCCACCACCTTCCCGGGCCGCCCCACGAAGCTGTCGAGCGCCGGCCTCGTGTTCCTGCACTTCGGCCGCGCCATCGTCGCGCAGCGCCTGGAGAAGCCCGAGGACAGCGAGGAGGTCGGCCTCCTCTGGAACAAGCTGTACGAGTCCTTCGTCGAGGCCCTCGACGCCCACGACAACGGCGTCGACCAGTACGACCCCGAGAAGGTGGCCGCCGCCGGCCTCGAGAAGCGCTTCAGCGACGGCGGCTTCACGCTCGGCGCCATGGTCGGCCGCCTGAACCCCAGCTGGAACGACCCCGTGCCCTCGGACCCGGCCGAGGCCCAGGCCGTCGAGGACGCCAAGTTCGTCGCGGCCAGCACGCGCATCGGCGAGGAGTTCTCGCGCGGCCTCGACTACTACACCAAGGCGTGGCTGCCCGCGCGCGCCATCGTGCAGGAGGCGTACCAGAAGAGGCTACACTACGACCCGAAGGGCCGCGTCATGGTGCTCGAGGGCCAGGCCGTGCCCTGGAAGGACCACCTGTACACGCTAGAAGAGCTGGAAGGCACCGACAAGAAGGTGCTCTACGTGCTGTACCCGGAGAAGCCCGTGCCGGGGGCCAAGTGGAGGATAGAAGCGGTCCCCGTGACCAAGGACTCGTTCCAGAGCCGGATGGCGCTGCCGGAGCCGTGGAGAGGAGCGCGCGACGCGCAGCTGGACGAGGTCTCTGGTGTTCCCGGTGGCGTGTTCGTACATGCATCGGGCTTCATCGGAGGGAACCAGACGTTCCAGGGTGTGAAAGCAATGGCAGCTAAGGCCGTCGCGTTTCGAACGTGAATAGCATCGGGCCATATAGGGATCATATGACCGTGTACATAGCACGGCATAGACAAAAAAATAGAATAAGGACAGAGGCAAGTCAGTACCAGGTGACACGATGGTCTTGATTTAGCCTGAGCAGTTATCCATTATCGAAACAGCTATCTGACCATGACACCAGAACGATGCCAAACCCCGTTCCGCATCCGCTTGAAAAGCCAAATAGTCATATCAAGGATGTACAATGAAGGGCTATCGTCAAGACTGAAAAAAAAAAAAAAGGTGCTTAACGAAAGTCTCAGAGCGAGGCTGGAAATTGGAATAGACGATGAAAAATATCGTGTTATCCCGTGACATTTTTGCAAGTGTGAAATGACCCCTTGCCGATACCGTATCAACCCTCCCTGAACGCCTCGGACGAATGAAACAAGCAAACTCAACGCAGTCCTCATGCCGCAACCATCGTCAAAGGGGAGGTACTACCGCCTTTTACAACGTCTTCCCCCCTCTTCCTCTCAATCTCCGAACCCACTCAGCGTACAACGACACAACGTACATCATAGGCTACCCCCCACGTAGTGAGAGAGAGAACTCGGGAAAAGAGACCGCGATCGGGGTGGGAGAGTGTTGCAGGGTCCTGCCAGGAACGCTTCCTTCGGGATTTACGTCGCAAGTTTCTTCTCTGCTGACCGCCAACAGCCGCCGGGCCGCTTTGGATAGTATCAACTCTTTCCTTTAGAAAATGATAAGCCTTGTCCTTTTCTTTTTTGGTCTGCTTTCTCTTCTTCCCCCTATCTTCGGATGGGGATACTCTTCGTACCAGCAGCAGTCTCGGAGGTGGGAGACAAGGGGACCTCGGTCTTGTTCTCCTTCTCGGCCTTGGCGGCGGCGGCGGCAGCCTCGTCGGCGCTGGTCTCGCGGTGCAGGAAGCTGCTTTCTTTCACGGGGCTGCCGGCCGACGTCACCTGCTGGCTGCCGTGGCTGTGGAGGCCCGGGTGGTGCTGGTGGACGACGGTAGCGGCACTGCCGTTCTGGCCGTTGGGCGACGAGAGGTGGGGGATGTTCTCGGGCACGGGGTGCTGGCTGCCGACGCTCCCCGTGTCGACGCTGTCGCCCTTGCCGGCCTTGGACATGGCGTAGTCGCCGCTGTCGAAGTACTTGCGCTCTTTCAGGTGCTTGGCGAAGTGGTCGGATTTCGACGGGAGCTTACCGTAGAGGCGGAAGAGGCGCTGCTCCTCCGGGGAGAGCGACTGTAGAGTATGGCATGTCAGTATCTGCAAGAATAGCTAAAGATGTTTGCTAGGGAGGAGTCTTGTAGCGGTGTGTACGTGGAAAGCATCTAAAGGTAAGCTGGTGGAGACAAAGAAGCGAGATTTAGACTCGAAGGTGCTAGAATATGAGTTCTACGTGATATACTCGGCTTCGTTTTGTGGTAGATCTTTGCTTCGTCGCTTGGGTACGCAATGTAGGTGTCCAATGTCCAACCCAACAAGACAGCCGTGGGGGAGGTGGGCGAAGGGGGAAAACTAACCTTGACGTCAACCTTGTTCTTCTGATGAGGGTTCATTTTGACTGCGCAAATGTCGCCTTGGCCAAACGAAACGTCCCGGGAGACAAAGTTGTCGGGTGTATCGTTGGATCGTACGAGTGTTGGTGTTTTTTAGGAGAAAGTAAAGAGAGGAAGAGTCGGTCGAAAGAGGTGGGAGGTTCGTCGTTCGTGGTTTGTAGGTCGTTTGGGGAGGGGAGGCAGAATAAAGTGGTATTGGTATTGGTACCCGGTACTACAAAACCCACTATAACCCACTATACTTGGGTACATGTACTTATGGGTCAGCCTGCTACAGTTAGTACCCTAGTACCCTAGTACCCCGTTACCGTACTTGCTACCGGTACAGCAGCGGCATGTGAGGTGGGCTGGCAGGCTGGTGGGCTGGCAGGCTGGTGGGATGCTGTTGATGTTTGCCCTGGATTGGACGGAAACGCAACGGGCTACTAGGGATTAGCGCTCTTTTTGAGTCTAGACAAAGCCCGATCTTACCTGTATCTGCCGCTTAACTAACAAGAGGTTCCTTCATGCAGCATTGCATATCCTTTTCCAAGATACCCGGAAGTTGCCGCTCTATACCCTACAATACAAAAGGTTTATGAAAATATCAGGGTCCAGTATGCAACATCCTAAACCTATTTGTTTATTTATTTATTAATAAATAACAACTATTAAATCGAATCGGAGCATTTTCTACCCCTTCCTTTCAGGATCCTTCCTACCTATCAACTCTCAGAACTTGATATCGACCCAAGCTTGATGATACTGTCCCAGGGGCCCCAATCCCAAGCCCAATTGTGAGTCAGCATTGTCCATCGTCACCATAGCAGCATAGCAGCGCTTTCACCGGCCACTCATCCATGACGAAGGAGTTGGAGATGAATTGTTTGGGTGTTATTCAAGACATTGACCCGGCGTCACCACCATCTTCTAGCGTACTGCTGAGCTACTCCTCATGTACGCACTTTAGTACGATGTAGCTCTCCCATGTGGCCATTATTAAACTACAAGCTACACCTAGCGTTAGTGACAGAGCAGCGTCACACCCGTTCCTTATCAATCAGATTGGTCATGATACATGGACACCAATAAGAAGCTTTCCGTCCAACCATCCAAGCACGGCAGCAGCCCACGCCATGGGTTGCCGGAAAATGGCATTGGAGAAGGGAGGATCATTAACTGATAGGACGGCACAGGTGCTCACATGCGATGGTGTGGTATGGAGATCCCGACCTACATTCCACAGATGCGAAGAATACGCTAGTTCGTGAGCCGATAGATTGACCGGTCTAGATAGTCCCGGTTCATTCAGGCTCGTCCAAGACAACTCGGTCAAGGCAGATGGCGTTACAGTTGGGGAATTGGGGTAGCTATGACCGTTTCCATGTTACCAACTCTCTGGGCTTCTATTTTGAATCGTTTCTGCCCACCTCCATCTACAGAGCCAGATCCCTGATAATACCCTACAATTGTGTCTGGATCAGAATGATATAGGGGTATGTCGCATTCTAAGGGAGTTTATTCGGGCACATCGTGGTTTCTGCGTGTGGACCAGGTCTAAGTAATCTCGAATCGCTTTCTCATCAACCGCTAGACTTAAGAGATGCTTAAAGACCAAATCGAATCCAATAGCGGACTCTTTTGCTTACACAGGTGAAGTATAAGGCATGGTACCTGCTAAACCCGGGGTTTGTCCCCAGTCTAAGACAGCTTGAAGAGAAGGGCGTAAGTGCGAGTCAAAGTCTCCATTGGCTACGATAAAACTAACCTGAGGGAAAGACAAGGCAAATTTATAAACCACTTTTCACATTCCTCTATCGTTTGGTTAGTGCTGTCATGATCTCTCTGGCTAACCAACTGCCTCCTAGATTTACCCCTATTAATCCCGACTAAATTGGTCCTCCATGCTTAGGGGCGTAGCTGGTGTAACACTCAAGGAACATCAACTCTCAGTAAAGAGAAGCTCGCGCGCCGCCGCGAGCTCTTGCACCACCCAAGCGCGCTGGAAGTAATCCCGGCTTAGCAGCCTCGTCAGGCTCTCGATGGTGGTCCCTGCTAACTGCGGAAGTATCGCGAACGCGGCCTCTTTCTTTCGAACCTTGGAGATGTGATGTTCGGATCGGAAACTCTCGTATTCGATATGGACCTCCTCTATTTTCCCGAAGAGACTTTGGGAACGAAGGCATCGAGGTGATGTTCGTGGACTCTCGGAGCCATACTAAGACGGTCTTGGCCGAGCCGTAAATCTGGCCCATCATTGCAAGTTTCGCGAACTTCTCTTTTCTTGCTTCTGTATTGGTTTCGTCTTGGTCGATGCATATTGCATCGATCTAAAGAGGCATTCCTCTCCGCTTGGCCCGGACTCGTATCAGGAAGTCGTACAAGTTGCGCTGTATGCGCAGGGTCTTATCATTGCACAGTATAAGCTTGGTATGAGTGGTTCCATCTTCCTTTCCGTACCTGGGAAATCGGTCTGGGAAGAGTTTTGAGACGTCGTCATTCAGGTTGCCGCGAAGGACATCTTTCCGCCAAGAATACGACACAACTTCGTATCTTGGCGGTGTTGCAGCGTTGAGGTCATCGTCAAACAGTCTGTACTTGATGATGCTACCTCTGCTGCCGTCTTCAAGCTCGATGAGTCTAATATGCGATATTCCCACACCGGCCCCAAGTCTCTTATAACTAAAGGTCTCCCCTCAAGCTGAGTGTCGGGCCTGTATGATTTGCGAGTCATTCACTGATGAGAACTGAATTGATCAACCTCTTAACTGTTCTACACTTCACCATACTCTTTTCGGCGCTCCATCGCCATATACCAGTTATCATGTCCATAGTCGCATGCAATTTTACTTATTGCAAGTAAATTTTATGTTGGTTATGTGATGTTAAAGTGAGTTTTATTCATCTTGTTGCCTAAAGAGACATTTTCAGCTCGGAGATTTCGCCGCCTTCTTTCATTCCTCTGGGGCAATCATGAAACCGCCTCCATGTCGGAAGAATTTACATATAGCTTGCTAATATAACAATTTAATGATATATCACGATGACTTGGCGTCGCATTATGAATAACATATTTCTTTTGAAACCTCAGTGGGCTTGATCGCGACGTGTTGCCATAAATTTGGTGCGTATGAGCTACATCGATATATGCCACGTTGCAGAACTAAAAGGTGCAGAAACAACGACTTTGTTGCTCAGGGAGCTATGAACCTAAGAGAAAATGGCTACCTGTTTAATGGTTCTCCATTCCCGGAAACATACTCGCTCAGCCTAGCAAGATCAGCCACATCTTTCTTGCGTTCCTCTTCCAATATGCCGTGCTTTCGTGCCGAAGCACGCATCGCTTCTTCTACGTATTCAACTGTCTTCCGGAGAGTGTAAGAATCGATGTAGAGTCTTGTCGTTCCTCTTGTGGGCACCTAAGTTTGATGAGATGTAAAGAGAAGTAGCTCTTTAACTTCTCTGATTCTGATGGATGCTTGAACGTCTCTGTGCAAGCCTCCAAAGCCTTGAAAGCTGTTTTGTACCTTAATATGAGCGCCTTGGAATTTCGGTTTCATGCTTGGTTAATCCGTTAGGAAGTATAATTGACGAGAGCATCCGCGGCTGGTCGTTTGAGCAAAGATCGAGGTGATACCGCACTTGCGTGAGAGCTTCAATGTGTCCGCGTAGTTTCATCAAATCTCGCTCCATCCGGCCCATGCGCTTAGTCCAATCTTGGACTGTGGACCTGAGTTCCTCCACCTGTTGACTCACAAAGTCAAAGTTATCCGAGACGTCGTCCTTGAACTTGTCGAGAGTGTCTTGAATGTGATCGAGCGTCGGGAGAATCTGACTCTTTCTCCAGTATTGCAGGCCACTGACGTTGCGAAGCTCCGATTTGGCGTCCAAGTCAAATGGGCTGGACTTTGACGGTTTTAGCTGCCGTTTCTGACTGCTTGAGCGTTCTTGGTCTCTCAGCTTCTTGCTCGTCAATAAGGGTATAATTTCGAATAGAACTACGGCTTGCCGTGTCTACCTAGGTGGTGGTGTCTCCACCCCAGGGCAATGCCGTACGCATCACCACCTGGATGTCAACGTCAGCGCGTGCTTGTGCTTCATCGATGTTCTTGTCGACACTAAAAAGACGAGTATTTGCGTCTGTGTCGTTGATCTTGATTGATTGATTGATTGATTGATTGATTGATTGATTGATTGATTGATTGATTGATTGATTGATTGATTGATTGATTGATTGATTGATTGATTGA